>OZ010577.1:96333523-96383523 GCA_963932145.1 Acanthosepion lycidas | reverse complement strand
ACATCTACTCAAATATGGCTACCCATTAAAAATAACGTATAAACAATAAATTAATATATGTCGGATTAATAAATGAAAAATCCATTCCTAAAATACATACATACATACATACATACATATATATATATATATATATATATATATATATATATATATATATATATATATATATATATATATATATTCTCACTTTTATCGACACACAAAACACATCATACACACATCAACTGAAAGCATGTGTCTTAAAATTCCAAGAAAATTATTAACATGACGTGGAAAGTGTTAAATGCACGATTCAAGCAATTGAAAGCATGTGTCTTAAAATGCCAACAGTTATTAACATGGATTGATGTGGACAGCGTTATATGAACGGTTCAAGCAAATATTTGGACATAAACACTTCCAAACATGTTCTAATTTCTGCTTTCTTGGAACGAAATCGACATGAATCATTCGCTCCTGAAAAGTACAGGACATTGTACGTGTTCGTGTTATACGTTTTGCGGAAAATGGGAGAAAGAAATCAGGAGCAAAGGGTTACCATTAAGTTTTATGTTAAGTTTAATAAAATTTAATTGAAATGTTACACCTATTAAAAATGGCTTATGGGAAAGATATATTGTGGAATGGAGACATCTTGTGTGATTGAGTAGCACAGCTAGTTCAAGGGAATTCGAAGAGATGTGCACGATGAGGTAAGAGACCTGCAGACAAAATACAAAGAACAGTATATATATATATATATATATATACATATATATATATATATATATATATATATATATATATATATATATATATATATATAGGTTCTTACTCTAACATAATTTTCAGAGTTTTCTTTTAATTATTTTTTGGTAATATATCACTTTAATAGCTAATTTATAATTGCAATTCATAAATTTTTAAATTTATGACTATTATTTTTTCTCTCAGAATTAAATAATTCTTTAAAAAACGATATTTGTAAATAAAGAAAACTAAACAAAAATTCACTCTCAAAATTTTTTAA
This sequence comes from Acanthosepion lycidas, assembly GCA_963932145.1. Taxonomy (NCBI): domain Eukaryota; kingdom Metazoa; phylum Mollusca; class Cephalopoda; order Sepiida; family Sepiidae; genus Acanthosepion; species Acanthosepion lycidas. The sequence continues at coordinate 96,382,511 of OZ010577.1, read as the reverse complement.
AAGTTGATTTCACTAACCCAATCAACGTGTTTTCGATTCTGCAGTAATAAATAAAATTCTAGAATCCTTTTCGGCAGGCATTGAAACAAGAATGCAGAGTCCATAGATTGAAACTTATTTCCCGAAACAATAAAAGAGTGTGGATGGTAATAGCTAAAAATTCTACGAATTCTTCGAAAATGAATTTAGCAAACATCAAACTTTCACACAATTATTGAATATGCATCCTTCATTATTGTGGCCTTTTACCAAGCTAAGAAAATATTCGTAAATATCTAGAATATAAATAAGTTAAAACAAACAAACAAAAACAATAAGTAGTCCAGTCAAGAACTTCCATATCCGGCCTGATCGTTTAAATAATGGTTGCACCCCAAATCTCGATTGGCTGAACGACATGAAGACAATGACGTAAGACTCGACCAGAACGGCGTAAACAAAAACAACGATAATAATATTAATAATACTATTAATGGTACATATAAGAATTTCATTCGACGTGTGGCGCGGGATCAGCAAAAGTTAATAAAGTGCCATTAACACTTAAGGCTAGCAAAAAATTTAGAGCACTGAGTGACGTGACAATGGCGATGGCGATCACTTCCTTTTTTTTAACGATATTCGTTCTTGTCTATCAAAACACAATCATCAAGAATCAGGAACGCAGAGGGCAACTGAAGTGTTACTTTCCCTTAATAATTGCTGCCCGTGAACTTCGTTAAAAAAAAAAAAAGCGCATGAAAAAATTAATGATGATTACATTCATATATTTGCGTACATACATCTGCACACGCATGCACGCCATACAAATACAGACATGAATAATTTACACTATTTACATTGACCGGACTGTTGATAAAAGTGTTCGTTGAAGGGATCCTACAAGTGACTTGACCCGAAGAATTGTGAGTTCAATACCTAGCCACAGCAGAGGGAACAAGAACTTGGTGAGGGATATTAACTGAAACTGAGATATCCAAAGGCATATAGCCACACATGAATGCACGCAAATTTATACTTGCATTTTCATGCAGTCTAGGCGGTCTTTAGTTCCAAACCAAGAATGCTGCTATCTTTTATTGGTCTCTCTCCTTAATAATGTTTTCTTTTTCCCATATTCTTTAACACTTAGTAACCCCTTGCGTTTTAGAGACTTCATTGCTTTACTTGAAAATTATGAATTACATTCATATATTCGCGTACATACAATCAATCTGCATATATGTATAAATACATGCTCCATGGAAACTACCAAACCATGCAGTGTTGATTTCTACGCCCTATTGCATATATAGGCTCTCTCTTTAATACTGAACACTCTTATACATATAGAAAATTTTCAATAATATAATTATATATATATATATATATATATATTATAAATTAATTGATTTAAAATATGGTTTTTCCGCTACACAGTTCTAACCATGTTTCAAAAATGGAAGGTCCGAATTTAATTTTGTAATTAAATTAAAGACATTAGTTCCATTAATGCTCTGTAAATTTACATTGAGCACTATTTTGTAAAAATAAAAATATCTATAAGAACACCGGATTATATATCTTACTGTTCTTTCTTTATATATATATATATATATATATATATATATATATATATATATATATATATATATATATGCGTGTTTTCAGTGTGAAGATAAAAATCACTTAAACATAAGCAATCATCAGCCTATTCTGATGATCGCTTAAAGCGTGACTCTGCCAGTCACTATGTAGCGTTGATTACAATGCCCACAGATACGCACTGTCCCCATAATTGAACATTCGTCCACCCTTATAGCAAATTGTAGGTTATATATATATATATATATATAACGGTGATACAAACATTTGCAATACATTTGACATAATACTTTATTCATATCTATTCCCCTACTCACCCACTCACTCATCCGCTCGATCATCCACTAGTTCACTTATAAACTCACTCACTCACCTGTTGAATATATGGCCACGGTTGTTATACCTTGCCACTGTGGTTTCTATATCAAATAGTTTTATTAGGAAATTGCTTGTCCCCTGCCCAACCGGTTCTGAATTGTCCTTCTCCTAGACCGGTTGACATCAAAGGCTGAAGAAAAAGAAAGAGACAATTAAAATTTCTAGCATACGTAATGAGGAAAGAAGGCTTGGAAAGTGTTTACACTCGCATTACATGTTAAAGGCAAGAGAAAAACAGAAAATAACCTACCTAGCGACCTTGTGTAAATGGTTGACAAAACAGGTGCTAGGAAAGATAGCGAAAAGACGAACACTGTTAATAGCTACAAAGAAGAGGAAGTCGTGGAGAGACATCGTCGCCTACATTCTGAAGAGATACGGTACATAGAAGATTTATGGAGTTGTGTGTGCGCTTTGGAAGATGGTGGTGAATTGGAGACAAACTGGAATTTCTCTTAATCATTTCACCCCAAGCAAGGCGATAATGCCACTAAGGCGCAAGAAGTTACTGGTGGGGAGGGTAAAAGAAAATATGAAGACTTTAGGAGAAGGAACTAAAAATAGAAAAAAATAAATAAACATGAAACAATAGATAAGCCACTAATCCTCTTCAAAAGACAGGGAAGGTGTGTGAACCGGGCGATGAGTAGAAACAAGCCCTTCTTTTTTTGGTGACATTTCTTATCACCTTTCCATGTAGAATAAGCTGGAGAGTGCGCTAAGTTGGTCAATGAGTGCTACTAAATAATACAGCTGCCATCGGATTCAACACCAAGCGATCTCTTATCCACAAACCACCTGCGTAAAGGATTGTCCAGTATTGTCTTCCACTTGTTACTTCGGACCTGCTTCACTCGCTGTAAAACTTGATAAGTTAAAAAAAAAAAAAAAATCGGTACGATGAAATTTTAAGATGTGTTCGAGTTATCGTCTCTTTCCTTTAAAACAAAATTGGGACGTCGACATAAATCTCTAGCAGTTGGAGAATTCTACTAGAGTTTTCATTTCATATGTAGAATGACGGAGAGCCAAGTTCGAATTCCAGTCGAGTTCGTTTTATTCACTTTCGCACAAATTAACAAAGTTCTCAAGAAAATTAAATTTCAGCATCAAATGACCCATAAGGAGTTGATATGCCGTTAAACAAACCAAACCAAAGAAAATGTATATTTATTACTATATATATTTGTGCGTTTCTCTCTCTCTCTCTCTCTCTCTCTATATATATATATATATATATATATATATATATATATATATATATATATATATATATATATATATAATTCCTATCCGAATATCAGAGAATTTCAATAGTCCATGCCAAGGTATGGGTTAAATAGCAGGACAGTTTTTTTTTTAGTTTTGGTTGGCAAACAGATTACTGCAGAAACAAATGACAACCTACTGCGGGAAAAAATTTTCTGCTTCGTCAGTTATGTATCTAAAGACACATCATCGCCCAAGCGTGTATCACGTGTGGTACTTAACTCACTGACGTAGATGACCGAATGGGTTTTATCAGCCTGCTTCTCCTGGACAGGTTTGAACGATATAAGGCCGATCAGAATAAATGGGTAGAATTAATAGCCGTTTCCTTATAAGGAAACATTCGATACTCATTGACCGAACAGACAGTACTACTGTTGGTTGAAATTTATAAAATCTTTCTCATATTTTCAGGAAAATAGGTTTCTTTATTTTTATCTCGGTCGCTAGAATGGAATTCATACAGACAAAAAGGTATATCAGTAAGTCCGTAGCCTGACACGCGATTAGTAACTAAATTGTTAGTTTAAATATTCATTATATAACATTTGCTCATTACCGTAAACTTTATGCTAAATTCTAGTTACCAATTCGAACCCGGTATTTACTCCATTTTCGTGAGGTCTTGCTATATATATATATATATATATATATATATATATATATATATATATATATATATATATATATATATATATATCACAATAATTCATTGAGTCTAGCTAGAATAATAAATATATATATATATGTGTGTGTGTGTGTGGTTGACGATGACGATATATCTATAATTCTCAAAATGTGCGTGTGTGTGATCGGATGTTGTTTATGCATTTCCACAATATTCATCCGATTTCGATGAAATATCCACTTTTATATTTACATACGCTCTATCCTTGATATTGAGCACTTTAAGCCATAAATATAGCACACCTTCAAACTAAATTTTATCATTCATATATATATATATATATATATATATATATATATATATATATACATAATACGATATTTTCTGTAATAGTAAACATTTCTGAATTGAGAATATTTCATCAGAGAATGGGATAAAGAGAAAAAGAAAAGGAGAAAGAATTAAGCTTTAATAAGGGCGAAAAATATTAGATTTATACACGTTTTATACCTATTCCTTATCCTATCATTCTATGGGATTCCAATCCGCATTTTAAGATGATTCGTGTCTTATGATTCGTATGTATATATATATATATATATATATATATATATATATATATATATATATATATATATATATTGCACACTGAAAACTCGAACTTGTACAAAAACTGTGAGAATATTTATCGTCCTCAGTATAACAATAAACTACAGCCGTCAGCAAGGGCCTCTAATTGGGAGGTTTTTATGACGTGAAACCACCTCTTTACTACTGCTGTTCCACGGTCCAACCTGACACAAGGTGATTACACCTGTCAGAGTTCCAGCCGTGGGTAAATAGTGAACCCCGATACTAGGGTTATGAAAAGTATAAAAATACATTTTCATAGTGAAAAAACAAAATTACCAGCAATACATTATTGGGAAAAAAAAGAGAAAGATTAACAAAGGTCTCAAGAAAATTAAATTTCAGCATCAAATGACCCATAAGGAGTTGATATGCCGTTAAACAAACCAAACCAAAGAAAATGTATATTTATTACTATATATATTTATTACTATATATATTTGTGCGTTTCTGTATATATATATATATATATATATATATATATATATATATATATATATATATATATATATATAATTCCTATCCGAATATCAGAGAATTTCAATAGTCCATGCCAAACAAAATGTAGTACAAATATAATTCCTTAAATCTAAATTTTTAAATTTCAGGATTAGTGGTTATCAGCGCGGAAATTAGAATCTACGGGCCGAGATCAAATTGCAGTCTAGCTTGCTTGCGTTCATCTTCGCACAAACTCCCTTGGGCAATTCACGTATCCATTTCTTCCCATTCAGCTATTTGTTAAACAGCAGATTAAACCTGGCTCTCTTGCCTTGTGTGGTAACCACTCTAGGAGAATGAAAACTTAATTCGCAACGGGGAATAACACAACTCCATTACTTACCAAACAAGGCATATATAATAAGGAAACACATCCGTAGAGAGCTAGTGTCGTCCAGAAAGTATATGGCATTTAGGAATTTGTAATTCTTTAAAGCCAGGAGTTATAAATTCCAAATCGTCATCTTCCGTCTCCCTGAATCCTGTTTTTTGTCTTCTTCTCTCCTCAGTAATATTTTCTTAGTTTCTCTTAATCTTGGTAAACCCTTACGTCTTAGTGGCTTTATTACCTTGCTTGGTGTGAAATGATTTAAAAAATGATTGTTTTCTCTGCAACCTTAGTTGATCTTATCGTCTTGTTTTTAAATTGTTTTTATTGGCACATATTATTGAACGCATAATTCTATGTATATGTGATCTGCTCTTTACTAAATTCAAACTGGCCCAGATCCATTTTATGTATAATTGTGTATATGAGTGCCTCTGGCATTTTCGTCAACTGAGGTCCCTACATCAAAGCATTGGATCAATTACCTTTTAAAAAATGTACATCTCTCATTGGGGCTTTTCGTTGTTTATATTTACTAATTTATATATTTGTACCCGAAACGTAAACACAGTAATTGAATTAATTAATGGATTCTTTTAAAATCTGGCAATATTTCTAGTAACAAAAATATTTCTAGTAATAAAACATATCGCTGGATTAAAACAAAATCTATTAACTGCATCAATTACTTTCTCGATGTTTCCGGTACGAAACTATGTTAGTTGATACATACAACGAAGTTTTCTGGGTATGACGATAAACTACATTCGGCAGCAAGGCCTCTGATCGAGAGGATTTGAGAAACGTGGAACCACCGCTTAATTGCAGGTGTTCCCAAGTCCACTCTGCCCGGTGTGGTAGCACTTGTTAGTGTCATAGCTATCTGCAAATAGCTAACCCCCAAACTCGAGTCAAAACACTATGAAAGTGTAAAAATAGGTTTTAATACCAGCAAAACATTTTTTTTAAATAACGTTATTACTAGCAATTCATTTTTGAAAAAAAAAAATACCAGCAATACATTTAAAAAAAATATTGCCAGCAATACATTTTTAAATAAATACTGTCAGCAATACATTTAAACAAATATTGCTAGCAATACATATTTAAATAAATATTGCCAGAGGTACATTTAAAAATATATTGCTAGCGATATATTTCTAAATAAATATTGCCAGCAATACATTTTTTTTTAAATATTGCTAGCAATACATTTTTAAATAGATATTGCCAGGAATACATTTTTTTTAAATATTGCCAGCAATACATTTTTAAATAAATATTGCCAGCAATACATTTAAAAAAAATATTGTCAGCAATACATTTTTTAAATAAATATTGCCAGCAATACATTTAAAAAAAAATATTACCAGCAATACATTTTTTAAAAAATATTGTCAGCAATACATTTAAAAAAAATATTGTCAGCAATATACTTAAAAAAAAAAAAATACCAGCAATAAAAATCTTGTCGGCATTAAATAACCCATTGAGGTGTTGATATGCCGTAAAACAAACCAAACCAAAGCAAACCATAGACACCGAAAAGTCCCCAATGTAATTTTCTTAAAAAATGAAACAGACTCTTGTCTTGCTATGAGAGTATATAAATCAGTGCGAAGAAACACATATATTTTCGTTTATTAGACATTAAATTATGTTAAATAGCTTCATCCATAATTTACGTAAACCTTTCAGTTAGCCTTATGAGTATTAATGAGCGTCGCTTAAATTGAAAACTTTTGAAAAATTAACAATACATTTGCTTTTGTTTATAAATACTTGCTGCAAAATAAAATCCTCAAAAATTTTCTTTCAAGATTTGTAGGTGAAAGGAAAGCAATAAATTGGCAGAGATTTTCACTGGCGAGAAATTCGAGAAAAATATAAAAACAATAAAACCTTGAGAGACAGTTGCTAATCTAGTACTATGTTTAAATTCATACGCATCAGAACAATTGCCATGAAAATATTTACCAAATAATATGTCTTTACGTGTATCTATGCGCGTAGAGAAATACTTCCGAAAGCTGTTCATGCGCATCAAATCGTGCATAAATGTATCCGATTAGTCAATCTCTATCTATAAAAGGCAGGATGTGTGTGTGTGTGTGTGTGTGTGTGTGTGTGTGTGTGTGTGTGTGTAACGAATGCACGGCCGCAATTTTCGACGGATCTGCACAAAAATTTACATGCACATGCTCCAAGTTAGCCGAAAGGCTAAGACCAACTTTACATTTCCCAACTCCCATCGATTTTTTCATGCTTCTACGACAGTTTTCATGCTTCTACGACAGTTTTCATGTAGTTTGCGGCTATTTTCTACTGGCTAGAATAAGAGCTGGCTGCAAAGAATAGACAGGAAGATTCTTTGGCCAGCGTGAGAGCCAACAGCTGACTGACACGAATGTTAACTAGCATGCTAGCATGCAAAAAAAAAAAAAATCGATAGCTGCATTCGTCACAAGTGGGAAAAATTTAAATCTGCATGGCATTTTACTCCAATTGGCTCATTCGCTTGCTGAAACTCAACGTTGATTCTGATTCCACAGAACTGGGTTTGGTGTAAAAAAGTATTTGTTGTTAACATTCTTTTTTCCTTCGGTTTTTCCAGTTACGAGCCCTTTTTTAAAGCTGATCGTTTTATGTTCATTTTGTTTAGTTCTTTTTTCGTAACAGATTTAATGTTTAGTATAGAGCTTAGAAAAAATTCGCAGTGTGAAATAGGCAAGAAGTAAGTCATGTAGCAACATCGGCACGGCAAAGGGCACTCCTTTAAAGGCAAGGAAAAGCAAAAATATTTTAAGTCAAGTGATAGCGATTGCTGTATGAGTCGTACAATTTTTGAATCAAGCACGAGCAACGCCGGGCCATGCTGCTAGTGTTCTATAGTTCTATTTCTCTTAGAACGTGTCTTGAAATAATATGATGTGTGATCTTAATTGAAGTGTTAAGTTTTGATGAATTAACATGTACTTCACTAGATATTCCGTTCAGTATCACGGATTTGCTTGTCAGTTGCTTTGACCAATTGGGTACTTTCCCTGTGAACTGACGGTCTTTTCATGAATGGTAGTAGTGGAGGGAACATCATGCCCAGTGTTATTTTTTCAAGTTTCAAGGATGAGGTAGCCAAGTCGGCTTAGGAATTTCTTCTAGATACTTGGGAGAACCCAAGCGAGCTAAGTTAACTGACCTGAAGATAACTTAAACTGAGGCCTACCTGAAAGCTTATACGCTACCTTTAACAAGACCTGTCACCATATCGTATACATTTGACTATAATGCATATATCTTGTATACACTTATCAGACTGGCTGTCATGATGGGTATATTGTACTCCGTATATTTGCGACGCTTTGTTGGTGCGCTACTATTACTACTACTAGGTAAGAACCAACAGAATACTTATTAAGGTGTGTGTAGGAGTGTCCATTGTGAACGAATCAAACAACTTTGGCCATGTGAACCAATCCGACATGTTCAAACTAGAAGCTGTCTTACAGATGAATGCAATTATTCGTAACTTTCAAATTTAAGCATATGGCCCAATCTAGGCCAGGCGACAAGATCTAGTTATCGTAAACAAGAAGAACATTTGTTAAAAAATGGGTTTCGCTGCTCCAGAATATCAGAGAATAGCATTATAAGAAAATGAAGTATTTTACAAATATCTGGACCTCGACAGTAAAAGAAAAAAAAAAGGCATGTGTTCATTTCTCCTTTTTCATTATGAAGTTGAAAGTTGCTAGTCGTTTCAGTGGGCGTTCAGAACGGTCAAAAAAGCCCGCGAAAAGAAAAACAAACTTTGAAATAGAGAAGAAAGAACGGAAACCACCCAAAACAATTGAAAAGAATTGGATCATCTGGAGATTTGAGCGGAATGACTGCTGCATAATCTCCATCAATGACCACCTGATATTCAGTGTCAATATACAAATTAATGAAAAAATAACGAAACGAAATCTCTTACCTTTCAATCTAAAGCAGTCTTCACAATTTCATTCCGCTTTCTTATTACAGTTTTGTATCCTCGGAAAGAAGAAATAATTGTTTTTTTTTTTTACTCTATTTTGGTTCAGCTTCTTGAATCGAATTAAAACAAGCGCACATCTCCAGATCTGGTAATTCGTAGTATGAAAATCAATTTGCAGAGAGACATTAACTAGCAGATCACTGATGGCACGCCGAGGCGTAATATTTACTACCACCGAAAACGGATGGGTTGAGCCATATTCGAATTTCAGCTGAGACTGATTTCGTACATATGATAAGGCATGAACAGCCTCCTTTCTGCGCAATGTCGCATCGATAGATATCCTGACAAAAACATCACGTCATTGGAATGCTGCAATCGTTTACAGAGAAGAGAATAGGTGAGCCAGCACTTGAGTAATCCATTTCACCATATTTAACATTTCTGCTTATGTAGTCGCAGATGGTATCTGTTACGTGTATAGGGAAATCTGTCAGTACCAAATAATTAATATATATATATATATATATATATATATATATATATATATATATATATATATATATATATATATATATATATATATGGGAGGTATATTTATATCTATATCAGTCAAATATATAGAGCTTAAATGAATGACAAAATAATAAAATCTGAATAAAATAACGCGTTTGAGTTTGGATAATTACAAACTTAAGTATATATATATATATATATATATATATATATATATATATATATATATCTGTGTGTGTGCATGTGTGTGCGTATATATATATATATATATATATATATATATCGTGTTGAGAAGTTCTCGGAGAATAAAAATTACATATGTGTATTTAGTCTCTAGTCTTCAAAATAGACTGCAGTGTTCTTTTGCACAAAAGTTATATATATATATATATATATATAATATATATATATATATATATATATGCTACATATAATTTGTAAGTAGGAAGCTAGAGTATATTTACATTCACGGGGTGATACTAAATAGTCCACTGGAGAGAGTTACCAAGTTTATCTTTGCTTAGTTTGGTACAAGGGCACAAATTGCACCAATTTTGTAAACGGTAACCGGCTTTCGAAATTGTGTTTTGGTTTTGAATCCAGTTACGGCCATGAACATCGATGTGGAATACGCAACTCTATTTGCATTCCAGGTGAAATCAAATTTCCTTCGTGTTCAAGAACTCACCCTTTTTTTATTTAATCATCTCAATCGACATGATAATCCATTTGATCGGGCGCCTCACACAAATTCTAATCCTTTATATTGGGCTTTCAGTAAAAATTATAGCGAAGTAGTTTGCCATTCTTTTTATTTGAGTATGGATTGAGTGCTTCCTCTCCTTGCTGAGTGACATTTCTTTTTTCAAGTTTAATCCGGACTCTATCACTATTTCTAGGTTTGTTTATGAGCGAACAACCAGCACAGGCTTATGGCACATGGTTTTTCATTATAGTCTTAACGAGAAGTGACCAACGTTTTTGTTTTATCAGTCGATAGTTTTATCAAAACGCGAATTCTACTCCGTGTGTGAGTGTGTGTGTGTGTGTGTATGTGTACGTATGTGTGCGATATACATGTAGAAATAGACAGAGTGTATGTGCGTGCAATAGAGAGTTTGTGTGTATGCGTGTGAGAGAGTATGAGAGAGTGTGTGTATGTGCGAGAGAGAATGTGTGTGTGAGAGAGAATGCATGTAAGTATGTGTGTACGTGTACTTTAAAGAAAATGGCGGTGAGAGAGAACGTATGTTTTGAAGAGAATGTGTATATGTATGGGAGTGTGTGTGAGAGAGATTGTGTCTGTGAGAGGAGTGTATGTGTATAAGAAAGTGAGTGTGAGAAAGCGTGTGTTTGAGTGAGTGAGTCTGTGTGTGTGTATGTGTGTGTAAAAAGTGAAATAATTTGCTATCCGCAGCTGTGTGACACTTTACAACCAGGTCTAATTTTGTTGTGAGTCAGGTAACCCAAGTCTCCCAGGTGTTCTGATCTTATCCTGCGTGCACATATCTTTAGTCGTTAGCCACTTAAACTTCACCGTTCTTAAGAGTTTAAATTCCTGGTGTGATTAAACTTTAATCTGTTTAAGTATTCCGTATTTAACGCTTCCTTTTCATGTCACGAATGAATGCCTTGATTCGATGAATAATCATTCTGTTTACAGCGTGTTAATTTCTCATCTTCTGGCGTTATTTCATTGTCTCCTAAGGGAAACAACACAATCTCCTGTTTGTACCCATAACTGGACATCAACTTCTTAATATATCGATTATAGACAGAATGATTCGCATAATTATTTTTAAAAACAGTACGTCAATGCAACTTCATATAAAAAAAAATCTCAAAAGAATTTGCTGTAAAGGCTTTAAATTCATTTTCTCACTCGTGAAGACGTTGCTCTCTGAATAAATACTGAGGTGAGAATTGGTACACAATCAGGCAAGCAGTTGTGAAGTGATATACTTTTGTATAGTACTTACATTTCTGTATGCCACTGGTCAGTCTTCAGACGTGTTTAGTGCTCAATACCTGAGTGGTACTTTATATCCTTGTATAAGCAATCTTCAGTCATCCATGTGTTTTGATCAACGCACAAGTGGTACTCAAATAATTTCTATCGGTGACCGCAAGTATGTAATAGTGAGTATTCTCAGAATAATTGTTTTTTTCATTATTAGCCATTATATAAAACAAGTTGTTTATGTAACATCTGATATTATGGGTCGGATTTACTAGATAATTTTATAATATTTAATTCCTTCAAATAATGCATAAGTTACTCAATAAATCTGTATCCTAACACATAGTTATTAGCTTAACTTTGTTCTGAAATACTCAATATATAATGTCCGATCTATATGAATAACATACTCCAATAAACTATGAAGCAGTGTTTTTTTGGGGGTTTTTTTCACTAATGTCCACCATACATAAAACCTCAAATTTAAGGGTCGTTCAAGATAGTGGTTTGCTGAAGGCGGTTATTACGTGATCGGTAAGGGCGTATTTTATGAGGATATAATGAAAGATAGCGGTTAACCCTAGACTTGTAGTAGTCGGGAAAGTATCCGCTTGGGATTTTTGTTCCATAAAGCAATAGTTCTTGGGAAAAAGTTGTCCAATTGGAATTTAATGAATACAAAGTGAATGAAGGTGGTTCGCCTCACTGTACGCGGCGTGTCGGGTCTTAGCTGGAAGGGTTGGGGGAACTAAGGAATGTAGTTCGTCCGAACTTATGTTACAGAAATAGCGATAGAGAAGCGAGAGGCCAGCAACGGTCTGTCTGTGTGAAAGGGTTTGTAAGGTAGAAAACAATTCATCACCCACAAGGCCGCGCGGACTATTTTGGACTAGTGAAGGCTGACCACCTCTAACCAAGATATGACAGCAGTACTCCATTTTCAACTTGATCTGGTTCTTGTAAAGTTAAAACATAACTCAAGGAGTCAGATACTTACAGGGAACCGACCATTTTTTTTCAACGACTTGATCGTATATACAAGTTCCACTTGAAATAGAAACAGAAAAATTAATAATGAGCGAGAACATAAAGAGGATAGTAGATACTGATTGACATTGCATTTAAATTTTTGCAGGTTAAAGTTGTCTGGAAAGCATGGAGCCTGAAGGGAGTGTCACAAGCGAGAAGTACGAGAAAGGAAACTGTTGGCATAGAATTTACCGTTTCATCTAGGGGTAGACAATTGTATCAAATAAAAGGTTGGCAGTTTCCAGTCAGAAACACTAAGCTGTATGATTGCTAAGCCTTGACTTGGAATTGCCTCGTTTTGAACACAAGTATAAACTCATGCTGACGGATTAGGAAAATAATCCAAACATTAGACAGAAAGTTTCTTTGCTTTAGCAAAACAATTAGTTATTGGGACCCAAAATTTGTGCACACAAACCATGCACTGAGAAATTTTGCTTTAGTATTTTGTAATGTGTCAAATATGTGTTTCCAAATATGGGAAATAAAAGGCCATAAACAAACATTAAAAGAGAGATGAATAGAACAAGCTTTCATTAATTACTGTCATAAATGAAATATGTTAGCAAATCAAGAATTTGAAGAAATCATTTAGCAAACATATTTGTTAGGAGGCACAATGGAGTAATAGATTGCAGCTCAGTTTAAGGAATCGGAGAGCCGAGTTCGAATTCTAGTAGAGTTCATTACATTTATGTGCACTGGGAATCCATCTCTTCTCCCTCACACCTAGCTATGGGTAAATAGTAGGACAGATAGCTTGGATTCCAACCGGTCTAGGAGAAGGAAAAACTCTCAATTCAAACCAGCCTGGAGAGATTTAGGCTTCGTCAGGCTGTCTTGTCCAAGACTTCTATTGCGACAGCAGTAAATATCAGCCTCTACAACTCGAAATAGTTACGAGACTCGTGATCGGTTTGTTAGTTTCTAAAATGCTTCATTGCAACATGAAAACTGAGCATGTAATTAGATCAGTTGTTCTCAGTTTTGTACGGTGGACCCTTTTCACCATAAGCCAGGATGTCACCCGACACCCTTTTGAAGAACGTACGATTCAAAATGTGAATTCTAAATAATATGCAAATATTATTGAAAATCTTTATTATTTTCTCTATTAGCACCTATATATTTATATGGATTATTTTTTGTAGTGGTAAGAAAACACGAGCTAGCGGAAAGAAAACCCAGCGTGACCTCTCAGTTGTTAAGACAATAGCGGGTTGTACCGCCTTATGGGGTTCAAGAATTTGAAGAAATCATTTAGCAAACAAGATTTACTAATTCCACATCCTGAATGTGTATTATTGATTCAGGATATGTGCCATCATTGCTTTCATTTTTGAGTCTACCAATCTGTGACCCCAATTCATTTACAGAAACCCTGAAATTATCCCCTTGGGGGGGGATTCCCCAATGGTTAAGAAACCCTGAATTAGATTGTTGAATATATTTTTCAATATATCTTTTATTTTACTTTCCTAAGTCTGCTAAAACATTTAAGGTTTTAAAACTGATTAAAATTTTCAAGTATTTTCTTTATATTCTAGGAAATAAAGGCAAATGAATGAGTTTTGCGTTTTTAATGTTTATCAACCTTTAGCACGTTTTAAAAGTCAGAAAACATTTTTAGATTATAAGAATTTTTTCAGATAATAATTATTTAGTGATACCAGTCTTACTAATTAACCCATAGGTGGGAGGAGAAGAGTTGGATTCTTATCATTCCCAGAAGTATTTGCGCGTAAGGGATTATATCGAACCCAACTGGAGTTGGAACTTGGCTCTCCGATTAACAATTCTGAGCTATTATCCATTACACCATCCGCACATCCAAGCCTACAGCACCTGGTATTCCTAAGCGGTCACCCATCAAGGAATTGACCAGGCTCGAAGTTTCTTAACATCTGTGAACGTACAGGAACCGGTGTTTCAATGTGATGTGACCGTAAATTCAATAATGTGGGTCGAAATTAATACTACAAATAAAAAAGTTAAAACTTTGAATAAAACTTTTGAAATTATCAAAATTTTGAAAATTATCAAAATTTGGATAATACTCAAAATTTTGAATATTATCAAAATTTTTGAATTTTATCAAAATTATTCTTTCTTAGCGCCTCTTTATTTTATTCCTCAACTACCTTAAGATTTGTTGATGAGAAATGTTACAAAAGTTTAAATTAGTATTTTATTGATATAATATATATATTTTTTATTTCTAATCAATGAGAAATAATAATTAATACTTAGTATTAAACACTATCCTTAATTAGATATTTATTGTATATAACTAACAAGTCCTTTGCTAAATATTTTTCAGTAGGTTAATAATAGTTTAAGACTAACATATGCGCTTACAGTCAGAAACACAAGCTGCATATTTATTCAGACATGGAATAATATGCAAAAGTCATTAAAATAAAACTGATAATTATATTAAGTCTCTCTTATTTATTACCGATTCACGTATTAAATTGTTTTAGTAACATTAATTGTGTCAATAAATATTATCAAATCAAATTTGGAATCATTAATCAGGGAATGTAGGAAAGAACTTTTCGCTGTTTTTTGATCGAGGACGTTCGATATTGAAAGCAAAAACAAACTAACACTTATAATTGTTATTTTACTCCCTAACCATTAATGTATGGAATCATGAAAATGGCGAAATTAAATATGAAAAATCTTGATAAAGAATAAATGAATTACGAAAATTGGGACAAAACTTTAATGAAATTTTATCTACATTAAATAATAACGGTCTCCTTATAAGGAAACATTTGGCATTCGTTGATCTAGCAGTCAGTACTGTATTCGGTTGAAATTTATAAAATATTTCTCCTAAAACAATTTTTCAGGAAAATAGTTTTTTCAAGTCCAGTAACTGTTATTACTTTTCAGTATTGACGGAGGTTTCCTTTCTAACCTTTTATATGGAATGTCAACAACTTCATTCTGCCATTGTTTTCTATTTGAGTTACATGTGATATCCCTTTTAGTTGTTGCTACTGTTGGTTGTCCTCAAGTGATTTGCTTTTTGTTATATAATACAGCTCCTTGAATCTGTAGTGACATCCTAAATTGTTCAAAGAAGGTTGGTCTTTGCCAGCATTTTTACTCACTCAAAGACTTTTTAACCACTGATCTTAGAAAGCGGTTGCATGCAACCAATAGTTTAAACATTTCTGAACTTGTTTGGCGCCATGCGTGATACTCATGTGAAAGTCGATGTGACAAGGTTATTTAAGAACATAACTCGAGTCTTCAGGTTTATGTTTTGGTTTTTTAGCAATTTGCGGTGTTGAGCGAAACTACCTCTGGCGCAGCACATTCTATGTTTAATCCCCTTGTTTGTTATAACTGATCCATACGCCGAGGAATGTGAAGCCTTTGATATTTACTAATTCTACATCCTGAATTTTTATGATTGATTCAGGGTATGTGCCATCACTGCTTTCATTCCGATTTCAGATCATAATTCATACATGCTAGATGTTATCTAGTAATAAATTGTTTTACGGAATACACGGGAGATTTTTGACGGAGCCTACGGGCACGGATACCCCACAATAAACTTGGCTTTGTGCTGCATCCGGCCGCGTGGAGCGGTTAGTGAATATCTTACTAACCGGATTACTTCGGAAGTGTGCTTGTTAAACTCTGCCTCCGGGCAGATAAGAACCCAGATGAGGCTGTGACGAAGGACAGAGTCTCGTCTGGGGTGATAGACTGCTACCCGGCACCGTTTTTTTACGGGGTCTACGGGGAATTTTTGGCCGAACCTACGGGCTCGGTTACCCCACAATAAACTTGGCCTTGTGGCGCACCCGGCCGCGTGGGACGGTTAGTGAATATCTCACTATACGGATTACTATTCGGATCACTATTCTGTGATTTTCGAGCGAGTATTATCGAGCAATTCGAAGGCATCTGACATCAGTATTGTTCAACGGCGTTACTATAGTTGCATCTGCGATTACAAAGTCTCTACTACAACGACCATTACAAAAGTGGCAACGAGTTTTCGTTAACATCACAAAACTAGTTAAGAATAAATTTGAAGTACACTAATATATGACAATATTCAATTCAAAGGGCAATAGATTAACAAGGATATATCTCCACAACAAATGCCAAAAGCTGAGTTTAGCGGCAAGAACATCATTTTGTGGGTGTAGTGGGATCATTTATAATAAGGAACAATAGACTAGTAGAGTGAGGGGTTGATTCGAGAATTTCATGACATACTAATTGTGAGATCAATCCATAGGCCGGGTAGTGTGTATTGGACTCTGTGAAAACGATGCGAGCAATAACTGAGCAGTACTAAAAATGAGAACTAGACGAGATATTCATAGACGTGGGCAGTGGAATGAGAACAGTTTACCCTAGTAGATTAAATAAAGGGTTCAGTTCGGGATTCCATGTAGGTTAGCCGAATCGATATACACCTGATGAAAGCCGGAGAGTACAACGACAGAAACGTTGTCCCCTCCGACTTTCATCAAACAACAAAGATGAGGACAATAGTAAATAATTAATTTAGAGTTTTTAAAAAACAATTAAAAATCAATGAAATACTAAATACACATTTATACGTTCAGCAGCTGCAACGTGTCCATAAAGGCTTGATTGAAAATGTATGATCTTCAAAAATATAAATGCAACATCTATTTTATTGAATCCTGTTCTTTTATTGTCTTTTTTCCTCTCTGGTGTTTTCTCATTATGTTTCACTCTCAATAAATCCTTACATCTCAGTAGCATTATCGTCTTGATTGGGGGAGAAACGATAAAAAAGCATGCTTTTATACTTGTCCTAGAAATCTGTTTTTGGGTCCAAGTAAAAAGCAAAATTTTGAACCCTGATTTTCAAGAGTGGAACTTTTCACTTGGAAAATAGGCGAAAGCTACTCTTTTTTACCGTTACTTCCTTTCTCTTGTACAATACTCTACACAAGGATAAATTTATTAGGGTGAGTCATATGTAATTTCCGTTTTTGTAAATCACTTATAATGATGATTGTATCAACTTGACCGTTCCTTTAAATATATCTTGACAGGTGATGAACAATGTGTTGCATACCACAATGTTTAACGCAATAGTCAGTGGATCGACAAGGATTAATCTCCCCACCCAACCCCAAAGGCTGAGTTCAATGGAAGAATGGTAACGTTGTGCCCGCGCGGTAGTATCGTCAGGATATAGTTTAGAGCTCTTAAAGCACAATGAAACAATAAATGCACGTTTATACGTCCAGCAGCTGCAACGTGGTCATGAAAGTTTGATGGAAATGTACCATGCGCTTGTCAATAAAGAAAATGTTGTCCTCCTCCAAGTCTACATGCAACAAGAATAACGCAGATTCTTTTTGGAAATTCGGGTGGTCTGCTCCCGTCATATATCCTTATAATTACCTTTTTCGATCACTGCAAAACACTGTGACGGGAAAAAATTTAATGTAAGCAGATTCAAGAGTTCGTCGAAAGCTTTTTCACTTCATATATTTTATTCGGTCAAGCTATCTCGGACATTCATGAGTTCATCACGCCAACCATCACGGCCCTAACAACATCAAGAAGTATGACTATAAATTACATCCAGACAGCAAGGCCTTTGGAGGTTTTTCGGGAGCGTGGAACTACCTCTTAATTGCTGTTTTTCCTAGGTGCATCCTGACCCGGGGTGGTAGAACCTGTTAAGGTCACAGCTATGGGCAAATAGTAAAATCGTCAAAGAAAAACAAAACCGTATGAAAGTATAAAAATACATTTGTATAATAAAAATACCAGGAATATATTTTTAAATGAAAAATTACCAACAATAGCTATTTATAGTATAATGACAAAAACTTCATTGGCTCATGTAATATCCTAGGTTTCTTGGAGGAGTTGAGCTGTATTCCAAAGTGCAGCTTCGACGGGACTTCGGCGTGAAATACATATAACAATGTCTCTCGTCATCATGTTCATACAAATATATAAATGCACAAAAGCTGAGTATCATCTACCATGTATTCAAATATGAAAGCAGAATAACATATTTTTATTACTTCAAAGCTCACAAGGAAGTTGTATTTCGGCATTTAATCACCCATAAGAAGTTGATATGCCGTCAAACAAATAAAATCAAATTGAATCAAACTGCATCACAGTCGGAAGGTCATTAGGGTGGCATCATGTGTCATAACATATCTGGTCAATGTAGGTAGTGTCTGGGCGATAGGTAGTGTCTGGGCGACCAGCCCATGTTGCGCCATGACTAGGTGCCCAAAACTGTAGATCACTCGTAAGTCCTTGTTTTGCTCGCAAGTGTTGTCCTGCAAAGCGCATTGTGCGTTCGTATAAGATTGTGGAAATATCAGTGATGAGTTCATCGAGATGTGATTTAGTTGGATGTCGTCCTAAAGAGATGTTATGTACAGCTCTCACCATCCGAATGTAGATTCCATCAAGATTAGACTCTAGGGTTTTAGTTAATGTCCAAGCAGGATAACATACATTATTAACACCGCCTCTACAGTGGCTCGAAAGAATCTCCGTTTAAGGTCGTATGGTTGATCAGATTTTCCGATTACATCCATTTTATTCAAGGTGGCTCAGGCTTTAGCGATACGAATTTTTGCATCCTTTTCAGTAGAATTTATTTCGCTTCCTAGTATTGTAAAAAAAATCAACTTTCAAGCCTGTGTAATTTTACTTAAATGCTATGGAAGAGCTAGCTGATAGATGGCAACTTATCATTGCAAATAATGTTGGTTATATAAATGAATTGAATACTTGTACTTTATTTTTTAAGAATAGATTTTTCCAGTAAGTTTGCCTAAAAACAGACTTTAATTTGCCATCTTGAACAATCGAATTTTAACGACAGTCTTTCTTTTTGTTTATTTTTTCAATGTGTAAGTAGCATAACGGTTATTGGCGTTAAAATTACGTCGAAAAACTGAGTTCAAATTTTGGCCTAATGTATCGTGTTCATTTTTGCACAAATGAGTTTGAAAAAAAGCATAACGTCGCTTCTTCTCCTCCTGCTACCAACTATAGATTCAATAGCAAAATAAACTGAGTTCTCATGCCTTGGATAGCAGCCAGTCTAGAAGAAGGAAAACTGACTTCAAACCGTGGAAAAGACAGCGGGCAACTATTTCACAGATATTAAACGAAATGGAAACTGTGGAGAGACATGATCCCCTATGTTCTGAAGCGACATGGCAAGAAAAAAAAAGAAATAAGAATCGAGAGAGACGTATTTTTTAACGTCAAAAAAACGACATTATTGTCTTTATTTTTGCGCCAACCTAATAATATTGTATTTTTCTATGAGATGGAAAACGATTCAAATGTAATTAATTTTATTAATTAATGATTTAATCATCCTTGTTAGAATTTACAAGAGTTCAGAATAAAGCCAAATTATCAATTCTTCAACGATGAAAATGTCGCACAGCGTGATGTATCGCATATAAATGATCATATTTCTGGAGCTAAGTCAATCTTTCAAAGTGAGGTGGAACTCCATTTTACTGATAAATGATCTCAGAATATTCTCGCAGATATGGATCAATTGTTTTTTATGGCTTATCTTCCGGTAAAAGGTTTTAAGCCGTAAAAAACAGTGAATCCACATCTACAGGAATACTCAGATTATTACAGGTTATTTAAAGACAGAAAATATTTTAAATTGTAAGACTTTTTTTTAAAAACTAAATATGACATATAAGACGCAGGGAAATTTTAAAAGGGCGCCTTATATGCTGTCAAATATGGTAACTCAGTACTTTTCACCCTTAACGACTCTTCGTGTTTATTGTTATGTGTTATCTCTTATTCCTTTTCTGTTCGCGTGAGTTATTCTACTCCAGATGACACACTCCAACAAGGCCCTTTCATACGCGTCGGTACAGTGAATCTCGCAATAGTTGTTATTTTCTAAACAACCTTATTTCACGTGGCTTACGGCCATATCAAATTGAAACAGCAATTCTCTTACGGTGTTAAGCAATGTCGATCCTGGTCAGTACCTAGATTGGTGGTCACTTAATGCATAATAGCTCGGAATTGTTAATCGGAGAACCGAGTTCCAATTCTACATGGGCTCGTTATATTCACTTACGTACCAATACTCTTAGAAATGTATGAATCAACCTGTTCTCCCTATCTATGGATTAATTAGTAAGATTTATATGACTAAAATCATTATTTTTGTGACTCAACGAACACTCGTTGCCACTTTTGTGATGCCAACGAATATGCGTTGTCACTTTCGTAATGCTCGTTGTAGTAGAGACTTTGCAATCGCAGATACAACTATAGTACGCTGCTGGACAATGTTAATGTCAGACGCCTTCGAATAGCAATCGCACTAATAGTATTGATCCGAATACAGAATAGTGTAGAGAAGAGAATAGAGAATAGCGGTTTATTTATTTTATTTAATTCATTAACTTATTATTTTTGTATAATAATAATATAATACGTGCGCACATTAATTATATCACGTGCACTTCAAGATCCCTTCTCCTATGGTGAATATTTTATTTAATGTGAACTGTTTATTTTGTATAATATTAGCTTCAAGAGCTTTGAGTCCTTCCTTGCACTGTATGCTGTAGAGTAATTTGATGTTATCTAGTAATATTTGTCTTATGCCGCTAGTCGTATTTTGCTCGTTCATGATATGCTAGTAGATGTGTGTGCGGATTGCATTGAGTTTCGACAGGGCGAAAATTTTGATCGCAAGGTTATCTAGAGTAAATTTGCGCACTGACCCTTGTGTCTCACCTTTCCTGTCAGAACGTCTATTATCATAGCGTGGAATATCTACTAACAAAAGTGATGAGAATAAAAAAGGAATCTAATTGAAATCGGCTAAATAAAAAAATAAAAAATAAAATTTAAAATTCCCAGCATCCCTAGTTTGTGCGCATGCGTAGTCGTACCAACATAACAAATTTAGTCTGACAAAATCCTAAAGGACGAAGTGCGTCAAAAGAAAACGTTTTCCACTTTGTCATCCATTTTTCCCCAATATTGTTCTTGATATATATATATATATATATATATATATATATATATATATATATATATATATATATGGGGAGGAACTGCCCCCTGCTAAATTATAGAATAGAATACGGCAAGCAATTGGTCAAATAAATGGCTTTAATCATTTTGCCAGATCAAAACAAACTATTAAATAATCGACCTAAGCAAATCCCCCTAAATTTTCTACTGCGTTAATAAAACATCAAAAACCGAAAAGAATAAATAATGCGAAATTAAAATGAAAAACAAGTAAAATAAATTAAACCAAACAAATTAATAAATAAACAAGACACCCCCGTATAACCGCCAGAATAGATTACCCACAATGCACCACTGACCCATATATATAAACAGTCGAGGAAAATCCAACATTCGTCGCCTGACGATTGCGTTGAGGCAGTCGACACGCAGTCTCTGACTGTGTGCGACTTCTGTCGAACTTTCTGCTTTGGGAGAGAGGAACCCGGACGAAGCTTTGCCGAAGGGCATAGTTTTGTCCGGGGAGGTAGACAGATCCCGAACCCGCTTATGCAGGTTCTAAAGTATTATTTTTGCCGGGAGAAACCCACGTTAAACTCGGCCTTGTGCCACATATATTCCTTGTGGTGGGACTGACGATTGCGTCTAGCATGAAACAGCCTGTCGCGTCTTAGTGTTGACTTCAATGTCCACTTTATATATATATATATATATATATATATATATATATATATATATATATATATATTCTAAACTCTTGAAGTGTTTACGAATTTTCTGTTATTTTATTTTATATATCTTGAACTTGCAACTATTCTAAGCAAATCGGGCGAACTGCATCTTCTGGTTCTACCAGGTCTGACCTTCACAGCTTGGACCCGTCATGCCGCTTACATAGTAACACACCACACCCTTCCCTCCATATTCCATCAGTGAGAAGTAATTTCCACTCAAACAGCTTCTTGCCGCAAACCATTGCCCTATGGAACAGACTCCCAAGAGGATGTTTCCCTGAACATTACAATCTTAACCTATCCAAGACTAGAATCAAGCGTTATCTTTCCCTCTTATATATATATATATATATATATATATATATATATATATATATATATATATAACCCTTATTGTAACCTTCTAAATCGAGTGGCTCCCGAGCCTTGTACATAGTGAACCTTAATGTTAAAAAAATGACGACAGCATATTTTCAACTGAATTCGCATAAATGGATGTAGGTAACTTCCAACGAAAACCCTCATTTTCAGAGCCGATAGGGATGTACGTTAGATGACCTTAGGGTCATCTTCCTTCACTTGTCCTCACTGATCATGACAACGACGACAGGACGGAAAAGTCTACTTACCAACGGCACTGATGGTAGGGTGTGTTGGTCTAACAAACCGGACAGTCCATCTTTTTTTCTCTAACGTCTCCGATTACATTCGTTTGACACTGTGAACCGTATTCCTCCCCGAATCCCCGTTGCCTCCCGGCCCCACTGCACTGGCCACAAACTAACAACCCAATGACACAGATTGTCATCCGTTATTCTAACATGCTCTTCCGTGCAGTGAAAGGAAAGAGGGCGTTGGGAAAG
This sequence comes from Acanthosepion lycidas, assembly GCA_963932145.1. Taxonomy (NCBI): domain Eukaryota; kingdom Metazoa; phylum Mollusca; class Cephalopoda; order Sepiida; family Sepiidae; genus Acanthosepion; species Acanthosepion lycidas. The sequence continues at coordinate 96,359,088 of OZ010577.1, read as the reverse complement.
AGACACGGCGGGAAGCGAAACCTGACTGTTTTATTTGGTGCCGGCGGGCGGAAAAGGCACAAGACTCTCTCAGGTCACAGACAGATGAGATTGGTTCTCGTGACAGACACGATAGTGAGTCATTAAGACAATTTGAATTAAAAAATCCAGAAATGATATCGCCTTCTCTCTCTCTCTCTCTCTCTCTCTCTCTCTCTCTCTATATATATATATATATATATATATATATATATATATATATATATATATCACTGATACACACTCACACAAAGATATACACGTATGCATAGAAATGTGCATGCGTCATTCTATCTCTCTTACTTTCTGCATATGTATGGGGTGTTCCAATAACTTGTCTACTTGTTTAAGCGTCTAATTTTTTTTTTCTCTTTCTTTCAGTTTTAACAACTTAAGTCTGTGGAAATTCCAACCATGGAAAGATTAACAATCAAAGAACGTGTTAAAGTTATCGAAGCCTATTACGAAAATGGACGTTCAAACAGAAATGCATTTCGCACACTTCGTGATTTTTTGGACAACATAATCAACATACATATATATTTCTCGGATATCTGGCCGGTAAATGTAATAAATAAGATTTATTATAAACAGAACATTTACTAAAATAATTGTATCTATAAAAATAACATAAACAGAAAATAAAAATAAAGGATAAACAGAATATATATATATATATATATATATATATATTATAAAATGGACTAAGTTCGACAATGTGTGTGTGTGTGTGTCTGTGTGTGCAGCAAATTTCCCAGTTGGTGCAAATATTATGCTCGGATCGTAGGCAAAAAAGCAAGGGGAACGACATTTCGATCTTAGATAGAATGCACAGATATTCTCATCTTAGGCAGAAATTTTATTCCATATATAAATAATCTCGGGTACTATGTTATATACAGCAATCTTCCTAGATCTTAGTTATCGAACTCAAACCAAGAATATATATATATATATATATATATATATATATATATATATATATATATATATATATATATATATATATATATATATATATATATATGAGTGTGTGTGTGTGTATACTGCCTGCCAAATTATTATCGAGATTTCACACAATGTTGGCAACTCTAACCTGCGCAATCACTGAAATTTTTGTACTGATCTGCGCAATGTAAACAAACACGATAATAATTTGGCACGCAGTGTATATATATGTATGTATGTATCCGATGCAATGAGAACGAAAGTAATATATAAATTCTAACGTTCATAGCATTAGTCCAATAGAGGGTTCGATACCGATAGTAGGGCGATAATTATTTATTATAATTTTATCAAATAGACAAAAACAGTTTACTCACTACAAAGATGCAACTTCGTTTCGGTGCATTTCAATTACACCTCGACGGGTGAGAACTGAAAATGGTTATGAATAATTCTACTGGCAGAACTGTTCATAACCATTTTCGATTCTCACCTATCGAGGTGCAGTTGAAATGCACCGAGACGAAGTTGCATCTTTGTAGAGAGTAAACTGATTTTGTGTATATGATAAAATTATAATATATATATATATATATATATATATATATATATATATATATATATATATATATATATATAGTAGTGAGCATAAAGATCAGAACGATGTTAAGAAAAAGTCTAAATATGAAATAACTTTTTATTTTAAAGCTTCAACATTTTATCAAGGAAAAATAAGGATATAAAGGTAAATTATATAATTCCAAAATATTATATAAAGTTCACTAAACTTCTATGAAGCTTTAAAATAAAAAAGTTATTTCACATTTAGACTTTTTCTTAACATCGTTCTGATCTTTATGCTCACTACTATATATATATATATATATATATATATATATATATATATATATATATATATATATGTCGCTCGCCCCCTGAAGGGACACGGCACATAGAATAAGAAATAAAAATTTCAACTTCGAAAAAAAAAAAAAAAATTCAATAAAAGCGAGTTTTACTTCGAGGACGGTCAAAATATGACTTTGGAGGAGATTGCATGTTTGAAACAAGGAGCTCTATGATATTAACTACACCCCTGAAGTAGTAGCCCAGGTGAGGACCATATGTTGGAGATCACGACAATTCTCCAGTAGCCATTCCTTGTTCAAGTGAGCCATGCTGGAATGCGTACGGTTATCCCCTCGATCTAAGGATTGGCTATCATGCGTATCACTTTGACATAGTCGAGGACATTGACCTTGAGGCTGTATAGGAAGAATCGGGGTGGTATATAATAAACCTCGTTGTTCAAATTCTCACGAAACATCATGGACTATATGAACTTGGTTCGAATCATCCTGGATACGACCGTAGGGTCACTTATTCCTGGCCCCCTTCAAGAATCTAGCTGTCTCCGAGTCAGTATAGTTAATGTGTATTGGCCTGCGCACGCGGCCTTGATTTTAATTTTCTCTATCTGACTAGAAAATGTCATGCTAATGTCGGCGGCCAATAAACCATCTCCCCAATTAGGCATTTCTGTAGATGAGTGTGGATAAACACCCAGCATAATTAAAAACAAGACATGTCAAAGGTCCGAGGAACCTTTGTGAAGACTCAACAGCCATTTTCCACAATGGGATCCATACTAATGTATGCGGTGATGACAAGATATCGCTGAGTGGAGGGATTCCTAACTGAAATCAATGGCCAGGGTGGAGGGTTCCCCCGTTGGATTCAACGGCTACGTGTCTATGACCAAGGCCAGCCTTCAAGTTGGAAGACATCGGCCTTAATTTAACCTGGAGAAGTTACGAGCTTCTCCAAGTCTACTTGCTCAAGATATGCTACGCACGAATAACTCTCTGACTTTCAACCCAAATATTTGGAGGGAAGTAGTCAGGTGATCAGGTGCGCAGGGACCCTGCGACCATACACGGTCATGGGACTGACTGATGATGATGATGAGGATGATGATGATGATTATGATGATGGTGATAAAAATTAAAAGACAACGTCAATTTCTGGAGACGCTCCTAAAGTAATTCCTCTTTTAGGGTACTTCTGCTTCACAGTCTGGCAATATCAATATGGCGATCTGATTACTGGGGGTAGAATAATATTGATTTCAACTTACCACTGTAGAACGCATGAACATGATTTCGAACTACTCCTTTTAGATTATCATCTCGCAATTAAAGAAGGCTATCTTTCCAGATCTCATAGATTGGTGTTACAGAATCGCAAGAAAGAACTTTGACAAATAACAAAATGCCACATCTCAGAGATTTCTAACAACAGCAAGAACTAAAACTGATATCACCTGTAACTCGAAGAAAAAATAATGACAATCAAGATATCGACTTCCCACACAGTCTTAACGAAACGGTTAGGAAGGAAACCACCATCAGTATTAGAAAAAGCAATAACCGTTAATGGGCTTAAGAAACCTATTCTGCTGAAAAACTGTTTAAACTGTTAAAAAATATATTCTTTCACATTCCATGCACCCCCCCACTTCCGTGATAGTGACTTTGTTGCCTTGATTGGAGTGAAATGATTAAAAAGTATTAATTTCTGTATTTGCATGATTCTGACGTTTTCAATTCGTAAATCGTTCCCCGCTCTTGCTAATGACCCTAGACTCTGTCTTGTTGCAATTAATAGTTAGCTCTTTTTACATCGTCCAGGAGTTCCCGCAATGTTCTTTCTGTGGCTGCCATCAGCACAGCATCATCTGCGTGTCTTGTATTAGGATTCTTTCTGCCAATAATAAATTATGGTGAGACTTTATAGAATCAATAATATGTTTGAGCGACCACTTAATTGTTCAGTCTAAAGCTTCTTAAATTATTGCGTTTATTAAAATTGAGCAACGATATTACTCTTTAACTGCAATTCTAATCTTTTATAGGCAACGTTAGAAAGCGACGAGATACTTTTATTTACAACTGACAATTCTGCTGAAGACTCTATCGGGTCGAGCCGACACTGCCTAGGATGACTTCCCACACTGAAGAAGGGGAAAATCTACGACGAGGCGAGGGCAGAGTCTGGGGGAAATCAGTTCTCCAGATTAATTTCACCCGTTCGGAAAACACAGAGCCGATTCAGGATATGTGCCAAAAACAAAAACGATCATTTTTCAGTTTTCTGCTGTCAGTAATGATAAGCATTTACATAAGCACAGCACATGTTTCTTATTTTGCTGGTGGCCTATCTGCGGATTAAAAGCATCCAATAGCAGAGAGTTGACAGTTATGGCGGGACCCATAAAGTTCTTTTATTCGCCCTCTCCCGGGGAGTGGGATAATGAAGAAAGTGCCATTTTTACCAGTTACAGCGTCGATGCGACTTCATTTTGCGAGCGCAACCCGTCGTGTAATCCGATATGCTCGAGTACCTACGCGTTCACACGCTACGTAATTGTTTTATACCACAAGCGGATCGCAGATTAAATGAACGAACTTGTGGATGCCTTTACAAGGCCCATTTCTAGTACAGCGATTTTGAAACCGTTGTGCCGTGACACACCTGTCTCGTGCGTTCTTCTTAAGTCTGCTGCGAAATATTGTCACGGCGCACATATATTTACAGGGTGTGATACGTAAATTGTCGCGATTTTATGTTTTTAATTTCGCGCATGCCTGTTGTGTGTTTTTAATTTCGCGCATGCCTGTTGTGTATTTTTAATTTCGCGCATGCCTGTTGTGTGTTTTTCATTTTGCCGACTTCACAGTATAGTAGGGTCAGTTGGGCACTGTCTATGAGAAAAAAAAAGCATCATGACGCAATTCACTCCGACAGAAATTTGGAAAAAAATGCAGTACTGCTTGGTATTAGCACCGGAAGCTCCAATACGTACATTTCAGGGTATTTGGGTGTATAAAAAAGTGCTTTATCATTTAGCCATTTGGTTCTATGATGAAAATTCGAGATTTCTGGACATTAAGCATTTTGAATCACAAAAGACGACTAAATAAATTTTATTTATTGCAATAAAATTTGGTTCTTCTTAATGATCCTATTTAACTTTCATGACTAAGTTAAAAAGTTATATGTAGTAAAACGACTGTTTCTTTATATATATATATATATATATATATATATATATATATATAGGGTGCGCCATAAATTTCCATGCATAAGAAAATGCAAATGCATCGGTATTTGGATTAGCAGTTTCCGGATGCTTGGATTGGTCGGCGTGGCCCTGTGGAGTGGCCTCCAAGATTCCCAGATCTCTTCCCTCTTGATTTCTATCTTTGGGGGCACTTGAAGGCCATGGTCTATAAGGTGAAGATACGTGACATAAAGCATCCCAAAGGACGTATCACCAACGCCATTACAAAAATAACTTCGACTGTGCTAATGCGTGTTCATCAACAGTGGCAAATACTTATTAATGTGTTTTCGAAACAATAGTAATCATATAGAACACATTATATATATATATATATATATATATATATATATATATATATATATATAAACGCTTGTCCAACATAAAATGTTTATTTTTTCTATGTATATAAACTTATGGCCCACCTCTATATATTAAACGGGTGCGGCAGCAAAATTATCAATATCGTGTAACAGCAAAAATGCCCAATTTCTAGATTATGCTTTGAACTGTTTTATCTTTAAAATGATTAAAGATATCTTACTGGAATTCTCCGAGGTTTTATAACACTATTTGTTTCTACTTTGAGCAAAAAGAATCTATAATTACTCTCCATGCTTGACAGAAGAATCATGATAAAATCGATCATAAACGAAAATTACATGCTAATCATTGATTAATCATAGCTAAGGATCAGAAGCTCATGAAGGATTGAAATAAAGTTCAAATATATATATATATTATTCCAAAATCATTTCCCGACTTATTAAAGATGATCTTCTAACTTTCTGACCTGGAGTAACAAGATGCCTCACAGTTTTCAGGAACAATTTTGTTTTCAAGTCTTTTTTCATTAATCTTTGGGCTGTCATAGGTGAAACTTCTCTGTCACGTCGCAAACGTTTTATGGATCGAGTTGGATCTTTTCTAATTGATCTATTTAGCTCTAAGTTGAATATACGAATTTAAGCGTAATACTAGATAGAAAACTATGCCCCACCCTTTTACTGTTGAAAACGTTCAACGCAACCACCCCTTCTACTCCAAAAGTTTATTTTCTCGCACTTCCCACCTGTGAAACTCCTTTCCGTTTCCTTGCTTCTCTGATAACTAAAATCGCCATCTTCTGTCTTCTTGAACCCCGATAATCTATTGTCCTTTCCTCAATCCTTCCTAATCTCAGTCTTCTCTTTCACTTTCATTTCCAGTAATCCCTTGTGTGCTAGAGGAATTACCGCCTTGCTTGCTGTCCTTTATAGGATTTTAATAAATTTTATCTTTTTTTTAAATCACTTAAACTCTGTCATCCATGTACTCGCGCTCACTGAGTGGGTTATGCGTTTTTTGCCCCTAACCAGGTCTCTGAAAAGACATCTCTAACAAACTATAATCGGAAAACGTAATATTAAACTGTATTATGATTTTTCTTTCTGATGTATCGAAAACATTAAAATGGTTGCTTCCGGCATTATATGGAAATATGAAATGCTCATGGCATTAACATTCATCCTAACGACAGAGTGTTTCTATGCACGCTAAGTAATTGTCTGTTAGAGTTCTGATAGCTATGCCACTGAACTTCTCTCCGCACGGTCATTGTTGCTGAATATGATGGTCAAGCCTTGGTTCGAAGAGGTGACCGTATCTAGGGTATGACCTAAACGAACAAGCCACGAATTTGCGCAATCATGTCCTCTCCTCAACATGTGACCTCCTGATTTGTATCATTGGTTACTACATTTAGGGCGTAGCCGAAAATAAATCCAACCAGCGAATGCACAATGCCAAGTACTCATTGAAGACCACGATCGCGGATGCAATCGTTAATATGAGCGAGGACCACCTGATACAGGAATAAAGTTTCTATGGAGGCCGCATCTTGTTGAGCATGATTCTATTGAGTAATCTTCGTTTTTCTAATTTAATGTGCGCACAATATTTTTGAACCAATTAATTTACACGTGCCGGTACTTGTATTTGCTCTGTCTCTCTTTCTTTCTCTGTCTCTCTTTCTTTCTCTCTCTCTGTACACACACACACACACAGATAAATACAAACACACACATATCCAAGTTCAAAATATTTAAAAAAATGCATGCATGCATGTATATATATATATATATATATATATATATATATATATATATATATATAGAGAGAGAGAGAGAGGGTGTCCCAAAAAATGTATACACTCTTTGAATAGTTATAACTTATGCTATTTATGTATTTTGACTTGTAAATAAGATTAATACAAGAGAAAGAATACACATTTAAAGAATTTGAGAGTAAAATATACAAAAATACATAGGAAATTAACTTTAATAAGAGAAAAGCTACTTGGCTCAATGCCAGAATGTTCATATAATAATGAGTTCATATCAAGTGCTCTAACTGGTTGCCGTTCTGTTCAATACATTTTTCATATCTTGAAGAAATAGACCTACAAACGTCCAGTATCATTTCCCCTGGCATTTGAGCAAATTGTTCAATTGCTACTCTCATTTCAGCAATTGTTTCAGGTTTCATAACAGAGATTCATTGTCTGTTATATTTAATAATATATGTTTAAATAATTATATATATATATATATATATATATATATATATATATATATATATATATATATATATTCTCTCCAATATATCCCATAAATATAATTTAAATACAATTTATATACATCTTATACAAATTTTCAAATATAATACACATACACACCCAAATTTGTATGTGTGAATATGTGAATTATATTTGTGTGCCCATGCGTATCATATTTGAAAATATGTATGTGTACAGATTGTGTATAAATTGTATTTATTTAAATTTATTATTTTATACAAAACTGTTGTCTGTTGTTTCCAGTTTATATGTTTTGTACTTGCATTTTAAAAACATATGAACTGGAAACAACAGACATTTTTAAAATGCAAATACTTGCATTTTAAAAACATATAAACTGGAAACAACACACAACAGTTTTATAAATGAGGATCACGTCACTCTATGGATTAACAGTATTTTAATGCATACATTATACACTACTAGCGATAGATGTCGCCAATAATAGCATTAATATTGCTGATTGATTCTATGTGTGATTATTTCTTTGTATATAAAATATATATATATATATATATATATATATATATATATATATATATCGCACATTGAGTACAGGTGTTAATAAAATAGTACTCGATGTAATATAACAAAACAAATATATATTAATAAATATGCATATTATTGCTCACCGTAGCAAATTATCTAACGGTCAGTCTCTACATAGCACCTAAAATTTTCCTTGTGCATGAAACCCAGAGTCGTGCTACGTCTGAGGAATAATATGCAAGTTTATTAATATATATATATATATATATATATATATATATATTAATAAGTATACATATTATCATAATTGTGTTCGGAAAGAAATTAGGTAGCTAAATCATTTTCCATTTTTTGTTGACATACAAATTCTATTGTTTCATCACCTGTAATAATGCGATGCAAAAACGATAGGTCGCCATTTCTGGTTAAGCAGCACCTGCAGAATGTTGGAACGTTGTGTTTGATTCTAAAGCAAAAGCTCATGAGAATATCCAAATACACTCTTTGCAACTTTTCCTAATTGAACACTGACATGCACTACAAACCAAAAGAAGAGATGACAAAACAATTCTAGATGCAGTTTCTAACCATTCAGTTCAGGTTCTGTCTTGGTTGAATGACTCAGAATTGATAGTGGGGAAATAAGTAAATATTTTCTGAACACGCATTTTTATTATTATTTCAAATGTTATTATAGTGGCTACCCGTATTTGAAATCGATGGCCAATAGGCGTAATAGACAGTTGTAAAAAATGGGGTATTTATTTCTAATACAAGTATCAAATAATAATAACCTTTGAAGTAATAAAAATGTTTTGAAGATGAATCCATTATATATATATATATATATATATATATATATATATATATATATATATATATATTATGAAATGGACAAAGTCCGACAATTATTTTAAGACATTTTTATGTTTATACATTCTTTTTATATATATAGATCATTTACTTAAATATTTGTATCTATAAAAACAATGAACGTAAAAATGTCTTAAAACATACATATATGTATAATTATTTACCCGCGGCCTCACGCAGAAGATGTGGCACAAGGCCACGTTTAAAATGGGGTATCCGAGCCCGTAGGCTCGAGCAAAAATTCCCTTTATACCAATTAAAAAAAAAGACAGTTTCCCGAGACGAGACTCTGCCTTTCGGCAGAGCCTCGTCTGGGGGATACCCTTTGACATAAGCCAGGTAAGTATATATATATATATATATATATACATATATAGATATATAGTGCGCATATAAATGACGGTGAGGATGTACAATTGTATTTAGTAAGCAAAGCGGAATGAACCGAACACATAATTTTTACAAACATTTTTTTTTTCGTTGTGCTAAGTAAACGTCTATGTTTTGGACATATATGTATATGTGTGTGTGTGCGTGCGTGCGTGCGTGCGTGCGTGCATGCGCGCTTATTTATATTTATGTGCGTGATTGCGTTCATGTGTGTGTGGGTGTGTGTTTATAAGTGTGATTTGTGTCGTGGTCACTCGACAAATGTGTCACCATTCAGAATCAAGGCTTGCGGTTTTGGTGACCAGTCGGAGAGTTCAACTAATTTTGTAAACAATCCTCTCACGTCAACTAATTAGTAGTGGAGTAGGAACCCCACCTGAAATGATCAGAGGAGAAGTGAGAGACTGGGTAAGTGAGGAGGAGGAGGCGATGACGAAAAAAGAACTGTGTAAATGCATATTTAGAACAACAACAACAAAAATTCCAGGAGACAGAAATAAAAAGATATGAGAGAGAGAGAGAGAGAGAGCGAGAGAAAGAGGGAGAGAGAACACTGAAAAGACATGGGGAAAATAAGAAGAGAAAAAGAAAGGAGAATAACAGAAATAGTAAGAAAAAAGAAGAGGAAAAGTATAAATAAATGAGTTTAAAAGGGTAGCAAGAAATAGATAGGAAAAGTATGACATATGAGGAAAAGGATTGGAAGAATTAATTATTCAGCAAACAATTGTTCCCCTCCAAAAGATGTTCAAACTATTGGACTTGTTCAATCTTTTTCAATTTCAACTAACCCATTCTTTAGGGGTCTTTTCGATAGTAAGTAAAAGATGTTTCTCTTTCCTCATGGATCGTAAACCTGAAAAAAAGTTTGCAAAAGGTGTGGCCTTTTTTAGTTGCCAATCTGTACTTCAACGTTATTCTTAAATAAAAAATGGTAGCAAATATACTAATTACAGAGTGATAAAATATTTGAGATGCATACTCATGTAAAGAAATATCGATTTAAGTCACTATTTCTTTTTTGTTTGTTATATCTTCTAAAAAAAAGGGAAGAGTCTATTTCTTTACACGTTATACACTGGAAGACGGCTGAAATGTGGTAACAACAAAAGTAGCAACAACAAAATAAAACAATAAGTGTAACTGTTTCAACAATTTTTGTAAGGGAAATTAATTGTTGCTAACTCGTTTGCAAATCATTGCTAGCCGGAGGGCTTCCTAAAACGAAGTCAACGTCCAAGGTGGAGCGTCCCCTCTACGTAATCAGCGGTCATGTGTCCATAATCAACTCGAGCAAGCATTCCAATTGGAGGACATTGTCTGTGGTTTGACCTGAAAAGGGATGGGCTCTGCCAGGTCGATTTGCCCAAGACACGCTACACATGAATATTTCTCCGACTTTCAGTCCAGATATGTAAAGGTTACAGGTCAGGTACTCAACTGCACCCTCACCCTAAGGGAGCACCCAGTCATGGGATCGATAATGATTTGGACTGAAGAAGATAGATATATTGATCCCGTTTATTTTACAGTCTCACTTTTTTTTTATCTATGTTCTATCGTTTTTGACATGTTTGAAATCGATGGGTTTAATTATCTCTATAAGCTAAGCAGAGTACCGATAAATTGGAAAATTCCGACAGAAGCAAGAAAAAGGGTACTGAACTGCTATTGTGATACCTGTACTGGAGTGCTGGACAATCTTCTTTAAGATGATGAAAAGACTTGAGGCAATAGAAATGTTGTTCTACAGAAGGATGCTGAGGATACCGTGGACCAATCATGTGAATAAAGACGAAGTTTTGGAGAAAATAGAAACAAAAAGGGAACTAATACTTAACATCAGAAAGAGACAGTTAAGGTTTCTAGAGCAAATAATGAGGAAAGAGGGCTTGGAATATCTGTCACCCACGGGACAGACAGAGAGCAAGAGTAACAGAAGAAGACAACGCATAACATACTTAATGAGCTTAAGTAAATGGATAGCGCAACAGGCTCTTCCGAAGGGCAGAGTCACGTCTCGGGAAACTGACTCCGTTTTTACGTCGTCTATAGGGAATTTTTGCCCGAGCCTACGGTCTCGGATACCCCACTTTAAACTCAGCCTTGTGCCACATCTTGCTGCGTGGGGCAGCGGGTAAATAATTATATATAAACAACAGAAAAATAAAGTGTATTAAGATCTTCAAGTTGTGGAAAGCCATAATCATCTACGTCCTGAAGGGACACGGCACATAAAGAAGAAAAGACGATGCACGAGGTATATTCCCGAAGTTTTGAAACAATTTCAGGAGAGATATTTATTAATTTCAAAGAAGTACAAAACTTTAATTGACTTCAAAGTAGAACTCTCTGACTTCCATGCACTTGTAGCACTCTAAACACTTCGTGAAGGCCACATGAACGTCTTCCATAGTGAAGGCGTCCAGAACCCTTTTTCGCAACATTCTTCATCACATAGTCTTCAAAACGGCTGCCTCTGAGGTTCTTCAGCTTGGGGAACCACGAAGAGTCACAGAGAGCAAGGGCTGGACTGTAGGGACGGTGAGGGAGTTTATTGATGCCCATCTCTATCAATGAAAAACTTTATTGGATAGCGAGCTTCCAAATTGTCTTCACGTCCCGATTGCATTCTGCAAACTAGTCAGCTGTGAAAAACAGTGTTTAGTAGGGTGTGTTCAGAAAGCTGTTACAGTAATCTCTTTCAATCTGGAATAACAAAATTTGGCAGATGGATAACAATGATATACTAAAGCTACAATAATCTAAGACAGTTATAAATGCCTCTACTAAAACCGTCTCAAAATTTAGGAATACACTTCGTACAATTAAGAACTAGTAAGCCATACCTGTTAATTTATTTACAACGGCTTATTGGTTACCGTAGTGCGGAACGTATCTTTGTACAGTCAAGTAATCATTTTGCAGTTCTTGCTGCTACTACATTTCAGCCGATCTATTCTACAGCCCTCTTCAAGTGTATAACGTATAAGGAAAGAATACCCTCTTTTTTTTCAAGTTGTAAACAATCAGAAAAGAAAGAGTCGCAAATATATTGATTGAAACATCGCTATTTTCTTTTACTTTGCTACATTTTCGAATTCATTGTATGAAGACATGACTCATAATATCTGTTCCACTTTCTGTCTGATTACCTGGAGAGGTTCTTTTCGAACATTGTAATTTCAAAAGACTCTGTTTGTATTAAGATTAACGTAGTATGAAACAAATAATAAGGTAAACAAGATTATTATTTATATTATTTACATTGTTAGGACTGTTGTCCTCACCTTTATTGCCAAATTCACGACGTTTCGGCCGTTGTACTTCTTCAGGTGATTGGAATTTTGAACTGAACTTTTTATTTCGTCCACCGGGGTAGATTGTTTTAGTTCCACGTATCATGTCTCTTCAAGATGTCTCACCTACACATACAACGTCCAAAACATGAATATGGCAATAAAGATGAGGGCAACATTCATTATTCAATAATTACAATACCTCATCTCAGAAATATAGACAGATATTGAAGGAACGTTATGGTGTGTCAGTTTGAAATATAGGATGATTTTTGTAAAGAATTCTCTATTTTCTGTTACCACTCTAGCATTAAGACAACTTTCACAGAAGTTTAGAAAGGAAGCGTTGATGTAGTTAAAGTTTTGAAATTACTAGTTTTTTATCGATGCATTTTATAAGACATTTAAAAACTGTACTGATTTCATTTTATATATCCAATTTGATCTATATATTTTATATATCCAATTTGATCTTATATATTTTAGCAAATTGCACCTGTTTGCTTACTTTCAAATGTTTCTGCTACAATTTTAGTTTAGCACTACAGAATAAACACACAAATATAATTCACATAATTTTTTATACAAACGTTTTAGGAATTTTTAAAAAGTTTCTTTTATATTTTTGAAGGAAACCGAATAAAAATTGGCTTAACCCTTTGAGCTGTCACCACCGCTTTACCAGTGGTAGAGAGAAATGACATAATGCCCAGCCGCCGGTTGAACAGTGGTAGAGGAAAATGACTTAATACCCACCCACCGGTTGAACGGTGGGTATACAGTTGTAACTATTTTTATATCTACCGGGAAACATTACATACCAATTATTTGCGAACTTTGACCCAGGCGCTCAAGTAGAAGGGTTAAAATTGTAAAGGAAAGCAGGGCTCAAAGGGTTAATGACTCATTGTGCTAAAAAGCTTTAAGAGTAAATTAATTTTATCAATTAAATTATTCATTGCTTCGAACGTTGTTTCGCTGAAATAAAAATAATAACATTAAAAATTTATTTGCTTTATATAAAGCATGTCTATTTATCTTTGCAAATAAATAAAACAATACTAAATAAAAATACTTTTACTAAATTTTTAGTATTTAAAACATTTTTTACAGCATTTCAGATAGCAACTTAAAACTTTTTAAATATTCACTTTCTTAAGATTGCTACTTTTTTTTTTACCACATTGATGTCTTTCATATTTTGTTAAATTTTAAAAATTGTACTGATTTCAAATTGTAGGTCTAATTTTCAGATTCTATCCTTTTTGGCTTCAGTGACTTCAATCGTGTTTCTGCATTATAATCTTACTGTATCAAGTCAGTAATTAGTATTACGAGATTTGTATTCCAGAAGAATTTATATTTATTTATCTTACTATGACATAAGGCCTAATGGAATTAGGAGATTGTGTTGCGTCAATTATTCAAACTAAGAGGACAACTTGGCTTAAAAAACTGGCATTTGATATTCGACTGTCAACCTGGTCTTCAGTATTGAGAAGAAAGATGAAATTATCTCAGCAGTAAAGCAGGTCCGAAGGATTGTTTTGTAATTTTTGGTAATTTCATGACTGATCGATCTGGTCTGCAATGAAACATCAGCCTAAAATATCTTACACATTATAAATATTGATTATCAGCTGATAGCTGACAATAAAACTTAACTCAGTGTTTTTATTTGTGGCCTGGGGTCAGCTTTAGTTAAGCGGCAGTAATAACCAATCAAATCAAACTCAAGAATTTACTTTTATTATTTAGAATATTAATCTCGGCATGTATGATGATTATAAAGGTAGGTATATCTTTTCTTAGAAGACTTCATAATATTTACTAAGCTTAATTTATTGATTCTTAGAAGCGCCTTGACAGAGGACGGTAAGTGCGAAATCGACATCCGAAAACGTATTGGGATGGGCATGACGCATTCCACAAGCTGGGCAAAGTATTGCGAGACTGGATGATTTCTTTGGTAGCAAAGAAACGAGTACTGAGCTATTATGCGATATCTGTCCTCCCTTACGGCAGCGAATGTTGGACGGTCTCCTCAAAGATGAAGAAGAGACTCGTGGCGACGGAGATGTGGTTCTACAGAAGGATGCTGAGGATATCATGAATCGAGTGTGTGAGCAACGACGAGGTCTTAGAGAGGATGAAAACAGGGAGGAGGTTTATTCTTAACATTAAGAGACGGCTGAAGTTTCTGGGACGTGTAATGAGGAAGGAGGGCCTGGAGAATCTGATACTCACAGGTCGAGGGAAAGAGAGACAAGGGAAACAAACCATGACATACCTAGCGGGCTTAAGCAAGTGGATGACAGAACGTGGTCTTTGGAAGGTGGCAGAGGGAAGGAACTTGTTGAGAGCTGCAAGGGATAGAGGGAAGTGGATAGTCATAATCACCTACGTCCCGAAAGGACAAGGCACATAAAAAGAGAAAAGAAGATTTAATAGTTGTGTTATGCTGTATTTGAAATAGTGTTAGCAGGCCTTCTGATCGTGTTAGACTTAACTTCTGTTCAAGTGGCCTAATTTATAATCTTAAGTTCAGAGAAACTGTATCTCAATTCGCTATATCTTTTTAATTTAACAAGAATGAGAAAGAGTCAGTCAGAAGACCTGTTCACGGCATCACGTTTGCAACAAGCTAAAACACTAAATTCACGTTTTGCAACTATTTAATATCGGACATTATGTAAATATTTTTTTCAAGGGATAAGGTTTCTGCCATTTTGAATTTAAATGAGTTAAGTCCATTGATAAGCCATTCTGTACATATACGAGACATTTTTTATCTCATTACGAACGACATGGTTTTAAATTAAATATGGATAATGACCGTATCCTGACAACGCCCAATCTTTGTAGCCAGTTCAAATTATGCTGAACCCAGTGCCTTTCCAATTGCTTTTCCTCTTTTTATAGAGAACTTGTTTTATGTTTTTATTTTTTATTTTTACAAATTTTGAGAGTTCATGCCTTCTCAGTTCATTGAAAAAGCCAAAGAATCGTTGTCTACGAAAAGAAGAGGATATAAACGTTACGTTACAATAGGTGACGTAATTTTTATTATTTATTTATTCGCAGAATTATCTTTTACAAATAATGGCAGCCAGTCGACATTCGATAACTGATTACAGAAATATGTAACCAACTATGCAAAATTACTTTATGATAAAGCATTCAAGGATCAGATATTAATCTTTTTTTCCCCTCATTTTTCTTATATTTGTTTTCAAGTTCTACGACCGGTAAGTAAGCAACATAGAGAGAAATGAAAACAAAAGGATGAATAATGTAGAAAATGTCTTAAATTTGAATTATACCTTCTGGTTAGTTTCTCAGACTGAAAAAGAGCTAAAGGCACAGGATGCCAATTCAGATTTCATCAGAAGCTAATCCTTCATTTCTAGTCAAGGCTGCTCAACAACCGGTTCTAGAATGTAAAAACGACCTGAATTTCTATATAAAAGTAACGAAAATGAAAAGAAAACAAAATAAGATAATAATGACAATATGCATCTAATAATTTGCATATAAGTGATACCGTATTCTTGAGATTTGGTTCACAGCGCTTAGTCTGATAGAAAATCCAAAAAGAATGCGACAATATTCAAAGGGGAGAAGACAGGATTTGAAAATCAGCATTCGAAATTTTTTTTCAACTTTTCCCGAAAATTAATAGCCGTCACAAAGTTGAAATCTGCAAGAGTATATTAATAGAATAAGGATGTTGTATTTTGTATTTAACTTAAAATGATAATTCGAATGGAGCAACAATTTCTCAGCTTATTTGTTTCTAAAGCATTTACGCATCAAAAGAGGTCACGTAATAATAACAATCCAATAATACATATGTCACTAACTAATTTACAGCTCAGAAGTTAGGGACGTTTTTTTATTAATCGTTTCAAGGTAATAAAGCCACTAAGATGGAGTGGCTTACTGAGAGTGAAAGAAACTAAGGAAACTATATTGTAGAAAAATATCAATTATAAGAACAAGATTGAAGGAGATAGATGTCAACTGACGCTGCATTTAAGATTTTGAGGCTTGTAGTTAACAGGAAAGCAAGAAGCCAGAATAGAATTCCGTAAGCGAGAAAATAAACTATCAGCATAGAACAATGGGTTAAATCTAGGACTTTTGACATTAAAATGATGAGACCTAGCTGAAAATCGAGTACTGCGCTCAAATTCGTGAAGTCGAGATCTCAAAGAGGAAAGCGCATCAGGACGTTGCCATGAAAATATTTATAGAAAAGGCAAAGAGAAACAATCTTTGATAAATGTCGTGTCAAGAATTATCACAACTTATGCTTCATGAAAAGTGAGTCATACTTAGCTTTTATAGAACGCAGTATTCCCGAGTCTTGGGGTTGGATAAGGGATGTCCAGTTTGGAGGATGTTAATTCCACTGCATACATACTTACGGCATGTCAGCAGGGCGTAGAATATGCCAATTGCATCTCCTGCAGAAGGTTAAGGCCCTCCAAAAGGATCTTCTTTTGGGGTAAACACTTGCAAAGTCAATTATAAAATAGACCAGTGTTTACCTATTGATTCATATATAAACTCGACAAATGTTTACATATAGACCCAAGTATGAACACGACAAGTATAAAACCAACCAATATCCATCGATAGATTCAATTATAAATCCAAATAAAGTTGATCTAGATACTCAAGTATAATAATAAAAAAAAAACAACATTTAGACATTAAATAACCCCAAAAGGGTTGATATGTCATAAAGTCTACCAACCCACACAGCTTTAGGAGTTTCAGAATAAAAATACTTTATTTATTTGAAACTGTTAGCATAGAACTTACGGTTATATCTAGCCAATTCAACTGTGAAATGATGAGACCTAACTGCCAATCTAGTACCGAGCTTAAATTCATAAAGTCGAGGTACTATAGAGCAAAGTTCAACAGAAGAATTACCGTGAAAGTATTTGCAGAAAAAGCACAGGGAAGCTACATTCCGTCGATGGGAAAATGACTGAAGCGTTGATGACAGGTCAGGGCCAATAACATTGCAGATTCTCCTTTAGAGTTTATCAAGAATCTATAAATAAATAGCAGGAGTATCAAACCATATGTGGCAACAATATTTGAAGCATGGACGAATGGTAGATATATAAACATGTAAGTTTGATTCTGGAGAGAAAAAAGTTATCTAGCAAGACAGTGAACCAACATTCACATTTTCAGACTTCGCAATTGATTCAGTATGCTTTAGAATTTGAAAGATTGGATCAAATGCAATTAATGATTCAAGACTTGAAAAAGTTCAGTTAATTAACACCATTTAAACTCGTTGTGCTCTCCGACCTTCATCAATTGCATGTCAATCCGGGTAGCCTAAAGTTAACCCTTTATTTAATCTACGGAGATAGATCGTTCTCAAAAGCAATGGATTGCGCTCCATGGAAGAAAGCGTCGAAGTATTTCTCTTTTAGCATACTTAATAGGTGAAACTCTAAATGCATATTTATACATTCAACAGCTGCAAAGTGGCCATAAATGTTTAGTTGAAAAGCTTTTCTATGACATCGCAAAACCGCATACAACAAGGAATACACAGGGAAGAATCTTGGTACTCGGTTGGTCTGTTCCACTCCACCCGCCATGTCCGCCTAACCTTGCATCAACCGACTACGACTTTTTCAATCGCTACAAAGCGTTTTGCTTGGGGAAAACGTTCCGTAATGAAAACCAGACTCAGGAATTTGTTAAATTTCTTTTTACGGCAAAACTGCGGAATTTTACTAAACGGCTTCTTCAGAAGTGGCAACAAGTCATTGCAAATAATAAGATATAATATAATTGGATAAAATGTAATTGTACTTAAATTTTTGAAGAATAAAGTTGATGAAAAGAAATGGAAATTATTTTTCACTCGGAATAGATTAGAGAAAGAAAAAAAGTAGGTGGATATCCGTTAGATAACATCGAATTTTTGTTGGATTCGTTATATTCAGTTACGCGCAAATACGCTTGGGAAATGCATGAATCAATTTTCTCCTCCAACTATGGGTTAAGTATTAGGGCTAATATATGAAAAAAATCATTCTTATTCTCTCCTTTTTCATATTCTCTAACACTCAATACCAACTAGCACCTTAGTGGCTTCATTGCCTTGCTTGGGGTGAAATTATTAAAAAAAATATATGTGCATAGGTTTGTCTATGGGTGCATATATATAGTACCCATCTTCGATATTTTAATTGAAAATTTTAATGATATTCGCCGTGTTTTTTTTGTTTTTTGTTTTTTTTTTACATGAGAGTCTGCTTCACCTTAAAACTATTTCATTTTTTTTTTTATCTCTATCTATAAAAGGCAGGATGTATGTGTGTGTGTGTGTGTAACGAATGCACGGCCGCAATTTTCGACGGATTTGCACCAAAATGTACATGCACATGCTCCAAGTTAGCGGAAAGGCCAAGACCGACCTTGCATTTCCCAACTCCCATCGATAGTGGAAATAATCGATTTTTTCATGCTTCTACGGCACTTTTCATCTAATTTGAGGCCATTTTCTACTAGCCAGAGTGAGAGCCTATAGCTGGCTGCTACGAATAGGCAATAAAATTCTATTGGTCAGCGTCAGAGCCAACAGCTGACTGACACGAATGTTAACTAGCATGCTAGCATGCAAAAAAAAAAAAAAAAAATCGATAGCTGCATTTGTCACAAGTGGGGAAAAATTTAAATCTACCAGGCACTTTACTCCAATTGGCTCATTCGCTTGCTTAAACTCAACGTTGATTCTGATTACGCAGAACTGGGTTTGGTGTGAAAAAGCATTTGTTGTTAACATTCTTTTTTCATTCGGTTTTTCCAGTTACGAGTCCTTTTTTAAAGCTGATCGTTTTGTGTTCATTTTGTTTAGTTCTTTTTTTCGTAACAGATTTAATGTTTAGTATAGAGCTTAGAAAAAATTCGCAGTGTGAGATAGGCAAGAAGTGAGGCATGTAGCAACATCAGCACGGCAAAGGGAACTCCTTTAAAGGCAAGGAAGGGCAAAAATATTTTAAGTGATAGCGATTGCTGTATGAGTCGTACGATTTTTGAATCAAGCACGGGTATCGCTGGGCCATGCTGCTAGTTTATTTATAGGTAGCAGATACCAAGTCGGAAATTAGGTTTCAGTTCATGATAAGCCTCGTTTTTAAAAATGCCCCAGTCTTACATGTTAACGTTCTTAATATTCTTACATACAAGAGAGACTTTTGATTTTACTGTTTTTTTTTTATCTCCTTGACATTTTAGCGACCAGTATTTCCATTGAGAGAATATCTTTGAATTTCCCAATCAAATGAATGCAAGCCTTTTGCCGAACGTCATGAAAAATTACTTTAATATTATCATAAGATTTTTAACAGATTACGCATTGAAATGAAGCCGAACAAAGAATTAATTTAAATTAGGAATAAAACAAATACATATTCCTTCTTTATATTAAAATATTTTTTTACAAAAATCATAAAAACAATTGCATTTTTATAGAATTAAAAAGTGCAACCTGAACAATGTGCAACCTTGACATTGGTTAAAAAACGTTCCTATAATTCTGAACACCTGCAAGAAAGATATCCTTTATAATAATCGTCTTAATCTACCATGCCATTCATTTCTGCTTCAGTACATTATTTCTCGCGAACATAATCAGATTATTCAATCTCCTAAATGAAATTTTGTCCGTTATTATTAATTGTTTAATACTATTTATTTTCGTAACTTTAATGACATCGGGAGAAAGTCAGTAACCTGAATCACAAATAGTGAATATACATTCATACAACTTGAATTCACAATCGCTACTCTCGGAAACTGTCAAAGTGACAGCGGCCTTACTAATTCGGCTATGTTGCATTGCTAAATCCTACATATAGTTTTGATTTATTTTCCCTTGAACACTTGATACTTTTTATTCATATACACTTGTATGTTATTTCTTCATTACTATAAATGATGTTTAGTGGGTACGCCTATATGAGTTGCTATACCTGTTCTTTTTTTAAACAATGAGAATATAAAGTCTACTTGAACTCTAAACTTCTGACGTCTCCGCATAAAACTCTGAACTTTTATTTACTATTGAATTACTATTTCTTTTCGCAATAGGAGTAGATAGGTTCGCCTATCACCCGGTTTACACCCCTTCCCAGTCTTTAGAACAGGAGTATAGGTTTAACTCTTTCTCTGTTTAGGAGTGGGTTTCTAGTTCCTTCTAAGGGCCTTTTCTTATGTAAAACTCTACCTCGAATAGCTCTTGGGTCTTTTACAGGGTGAATATCATTGTAAAAAAATGTAATAATGTCGGAAAAAAGATAATTAAAAAATATGATATATAAATTTCTGCATATTATAAAATGTTTGATAATTGAATGACAACGTGGAACCTGTTTCGACCTCTAAAAATACTTTATCGGACTAAAGAGTTGTTCTTGTTGATAGAATTATATCTATGGCGATGGAAGCGGATATATTAATTCCAACCTAAATTTACGACTATATCTCCCCCTACAAAATTTCATCAACAAGAATATTCCTTTGATCCGATGAAATCCTTTTAAGGTACAAAACATGTTACCCAGAATTTTTACATTTATCATTCAATTACTGATTCCCGACAAGAGTCGAACCA
Source organism: Acanthosepion lycidas (assembly GCA_963932145.1). Classification (NCBI taxonomy): domain Eukaryota; kingdom Metazoa; phylum Mollusca; class Cephalopoda; order Sepiida; family Sepiidae; genus Acanthosepion; species Acanthosepion lycidas. The sequence goes on along the minus strand of OZ010577.1, from coordinate 96,337,675 downwards.
AAAGTAAGATTATTATACATTTTCATTAGTATTCCATTAATCTTATATTTTCTGTTGATTTACAGTTACTACTAAAATTGCTTGCAGATGAAGAGAAAACTGGAGGCAGCAGAAGTGTCGCTCTGCTGAAGGATGCTGAGAATACTATGGACAAGGCGAATAAGAAACGAACAAATAATCAGGAAAACGGAAGCAATGAGAAAACATACTCAGAATCAGAGAGAGAGAGAGAGAGAGAGAGAGAGAGAGAAATGAAATTTCTGGAATACAGAAATAGTAAGGAGGGCTTGGAAATTTCAATATTATCGAAGACAAAAATGATAGTGGGGGCAGTAGACTACCTACCTGATGATCTTGATTGAATGTATGGCAGAACTGAGAGTGGGATGGATGGTAAAAAGGAAAACGTTACTAAAAGCTGCAAAAAATAGGAAGTTGTAGAGAGCCATCATCGAAAACGTTCTGAAGGGACACGGCAAGTACAAGAATAACTAATAAGATGTAATAATTGTTTATTGTATGAATTTGTTTTAATTGTATGAATGTTTTTTTGTTTGACGTCGAAGAAGACTTTTGAAACAAAACAAGAGAAAGAATTCAGACAAAGAATACTTAGAAGGAAGATGGGAAGAATAAGAAAATTAGGAATATAAAAACCTAGAAGAAATGAAAAGAAGAATAATTGGAAACGAGATTAAAAACATGAATTTGGAAGATGGATGCTTTGAAGGAGAAGAAGAAGAACAACAACAATAACAACAACAGCAACAATTTAAAAGCAGAAGAAAAGACAAAGATTAAAACTATTTTCCAAGAAAAGAGAGAAGCCGGGATGAAGAGAATAACTGAAGTGGACTGGACGTCGCTGGAATTGAGTGGTGATGGCATGATGGGGAAAGTTTGGTGTGGGAGAGGAAATTGCAAAGCTGATGAAAGTTTTCAACAGAAGCAGAGAGAAGTTGGCAGTAATTGCTTGAGACCAGGGGCCGAGTATTCCGCCGGATATTGTCACTAGGTCAAAGAGGGTGGCCTCTGTGGATATGTGCGCATGTGTGCGTGTGTGTTAAAATGGTTGTACGGGTGCATTTCTGTGTTATTGTATTTGTTTTGTGATAAATAACATTGATGCAAGAATCTTTGTCATATAATACATACATACATATATATATATATATATATATATATATATATATATATATATATATATATATATATATATATAATATGAAGAAATATTGTCTTAATTTGGGCCATATTTATGGGATAAAGTGCTCAATATAAGAGATGGACCGTGTGTAAATATAAAAGTGAACATAGAAGTCAACACTTAGAGGTGACAGTCAGTTTCATGCTAGACGCAATCGTCAGGACTGAGGATTGCGTCTAAGTGTTGAATTCTATGTTCATTTTTATGTTTGTAATATATATATATATATATATATATATATATAATATGATATATATAATATATAAAATATATGTATAATATATATATATAATATATAAAAAATATATATATAATATATAAAACATATATATAATATATATAATATATATATATAATATATATAATATATAAAATATATATAATATATAAAATATATATATAATATATATAATATAATATATATAATATACAATATATATAATATATATAAAATATATATAACATATATAATATATATAATATATATTACATATATATAATATATATATATATATATATATAATATATATAATATATATATATAATATATATTATATATAATATATATATATATTATATATATAATATATATTATATATAATATATATATATATTATATATATAATATATATATTAAAAGTGAACATTGAAGTTAACACTTAGAGGTGACAGTCTGTTTCATGCTAGACGCAATCTTCAGGGCACGAGTGCTGTTATTTTTCTCGGCTATATACGGGTTAGTGTTGTATTGTGGATAGGCTATTTTGGCGGTTATTTTACCGGGAGAAAGCGTTGTGCTGTTCGCATATTTACCATTTGTGAAAATATGCGAACAGCACAATCCTTTCTAAGTACATCTGGGAAATTAAAACTAAACGCACAACACACCAAAAATATCTTGGAAAATAAGGTAAAGATCATAATCCTACAACAACCAATCAAAAACTTGCAATCTTTGCTTGGAGGAAAAATAGCTATCATTACCTTCCCAGACCAAAATAAATTATTGAATAAAAGATCCGAGTTCATCTCAAAATGCAGACATGAAAACAAATTTTTACTACGTTACTTAAAAATCGAAAACTGAAAAAAATAAAATAAAATAAACAAAATGGCAATAAAATAAGTAAAATAAATTAAACCAAGCAAATTACCAAATCACACCTGTTAGAATAGACGAAATAGAATAAATAAATAAAATAAAAAATAAAAACAAAATCAATGAACCCAAATAATAAATAATAAACAAAATATAAAAATCAAACCAAAATCGGACGAAAAACATAGCTATAACTGTTATATAACGATAAAACATACTACATTGCTAAAAAAAGAGAAAAACCGAAAAGAGTAAATAAAAATATACAGTATAATAAATAAAAAATAAAAAACAAGTAAAATAAATAATCTAAACTCATTCAAGTAAATAAACTAACAAACCGATCCCGATAAATTAACCGTTTAAAAAAAACAAATAAAGATAATCAATCCAAATAAATACATAAAGTAATAAACAAATTAAAAAACTGTCCCGCCAAAATAAAAGATAGAATAAACTACAACAATCAACCACAAAACTGAATAAATATCTTTAATTATCTTCCCACACCAAAACAAAACTATTAAATAAGCGATAAAAACAAATTTTTACTACGTTAATAAAAATACCGATTAAAATAAAAATAGATATATAAGATAAGAATTAAAAATAAGAAATAAAAATAAATAATGTCAGGCAACATAATTTAACCCAAATAAATAAATAAATAAACAAATAAACGACTTTTGGTAAAATAACCGCCAAAATAGACTCCCAACAATGCACAACTGACACAAATATATAAATAGCCGAGAAAGATAACAGCACCCGTGGCCTGACGATTCGTGTCTAGCATGAAACAGTCTGTCGTCTCTAAGTGTTGAATATTCATTTTATATTTACACATACTGTGTCTCTGATATTAAGCACTTTATCCCATAAATATAGCACACTTTAAGACTATATTTCTTCATAATATATATTATATATATAATATATATAATACATATATAATATATATAATATATCTATAACATATATATTATATATAATATATATAACATTATAGATATATTATATATATAATATATTATATATATTAGGTTGGTGCAAAAATAATGACGTAATAATGTTGTTTTTTGACGTATTTTTTAACGTCAAAAAACAACATTATTACGTCATTATTTTTGCTCCAACCTAATATATAATATATATATTATATATATATAATGATTTAGATATATAATATATGTATATAATATATATGTAATATATAAAATATATTTATATAATATATATGTAATATATAAAATATATTTATATAATATATATGTAATATATAAAATATATTTATATAATATATATAATATATTTATATAATATATACAATATATATATATAATATATATATAATATACATAATATATATAATATATATAAATAATATATATATGTATAATATATATATAATATATAAATAATATATATAATATATATAAAATAATATATATTATACATATATAATATATACATAATATATATAATACATATATAATATATGTATAATATATAAATAATATATATAATATATAATATGTGTGTGTGTGTGTGTGTGTGTGCAAAGAAATTGAAAAATAGGAAAGAATAGGTCTTTAGTATTTTAGTTTTTATTTAAAAAAAAAACAATGCTCGATACGCAAGTAAAGCCTATATCATAATTATGTTTTTAAAAATATGATTCCCTCGCTACATAGGAATTACCATGTTTCAAAAACAGAAACTAAAAACTTCAAATTCAATCATAAAAATTTAATTAAATTCAAAAACCTAGTTCTATTTCATTTTCAAGCAAATTTTGGAAATTCGCTTCAGGATGAATTATGTATATATTTTTATGAAAATAATT
>OZ010577.1:96263523-96328523 GCA_963932145.1 Acanthosepion lycidas | reverse complement strand
GCCCTCTGGCGGCAGCCACCGACAGACCACCAACGGACTAGCAGTCCACCAGAGGTAACATTGCCGAGACGAACACGTCGGTGGTCGAACAGTGGGCCACCAGCGTTGGTAGCTTGCGTGTAGGACGGATTTAAAAAAAAAAACCCTCCAACATTTGACCATATATCTGAGATGAGATACTGTAACTATTTTTACATTATTTATATTATTCGGACTATTTTTACATTATTTATATTATTCGGACTATTGTCCGAATCTTTATTGCCATATTCACTACGTTTTGTCCATTGTACGCTCCAGCCTCTAGGTGAAATTTATTGAAATTTCGAATAGAACTCTTTATTTAGTCCAGAGGGTAGATTGTTTTAATTCCACGTGCCATGCCTTCGGATATCTCAGTTTTAGTTAATTTCCCTTCATATCTCAACTCTCCAAGTTTTTGTTCTCCCTTCTGTTGCCAGGAATTGAACTCACACCGCTTTGGGCCAAATCACTTTTTTTGGTCAATCAACCAATATGTTTATCAACTGAGCCATGTGTCCTGGGAGAGCTGAGTTATCAAGGGAAATTAACTGAAACTGATATATCTAAAGGCATGGCACGTGGAATTAGAACAATCTACCCCCATGGACTAAATAAAATAAATTCTCTAGGTACTTTTTCAGAAGAAAATAGCCTGTAACCTATCTAATATAGAGAGAATACCGGGGGACAGTAAAATGCAAACATTGTAAAGAAGGGGAAGTTATGGAGGTTCATGATCACACACATCTTGAAGGGACACGACACATAGAAGAAAAACAATTTGTATTAGTCGTCAAAATGCTTCAGTTTGTTTTGGTTTTCCCGTTGCCTTATTTTCAAATGGAAGAAAAAAATTTTAAGAGTTGAAATGGGAAAAATCCTTAAAATGTAATTGATGTTTGTTAGCTTCTCCGATCGTCCTGCGTATGACGATAAACTATTAGGCTGGTGCAAAAATAATGTCGTTTTCTCACATATGTTACTATGTAAAAAAACGACATTATTTTTGCACCAACCAAATGCATTCGGCAGCAAGGCATGTAATCAGGAGATTGGATGTTTTGAGGAGCTTGGAACCACTTCTTAATGGCTATTGTTCACAAGTCCATCCTAGCCCAGGGTGGTAGCATCTGTTAGGGTCCAAGCTTTTGGCAAATAGTGAACCCCCAAACAAAAATAAATAAATCAACAGTACATTTTTTTATAATAAAATGAGCAACAATACAAATTTATAGCAAAATAACAATGCCACACTAAAACATAAAAATACATTTTTATAGTAAAAGTATCAGCAATACATTTCATCATCTACAATATATATATATATATATATATCTAAAAATATACCTTATTCTGTAAGTATAAAATTATGTAAAAAATATCTACATATCATATTTAGCTTTTGGCATTAAATAATCCATAGAGGTTGATATACCGCCAAATAAAATCAACCAACCAAACAACGAACATGAAAGAACTCTTTCATAACACTAGTCCAAATAATATCCTACAATTTCTTAAATGAAACGTTATTCCAAAATATACCTTTATAAAACACACACATATCATCGTTTCTATTAATCATGTCCACACAAACATGTATTGGCACAAAAGTTTGAGTATTAAATGTATTAAATTATGAAAGCAGAATAACTTATCTTATGTGTATTACTTTAAAGCTTCCAAGAAAATTTCGGCATTAAATGACCCATAAAGATATGCTGTTAAACAAACATCCTCTTCGGTTCTTTGATGTTCCAGCTGGCTGGGAATGGTCATATCTCTCAGCTCGAAGACAAAACATTTTCATCAGAACATGAGCTGTTCCAATCAATCCATAGTCACCCGCTCACTTCCAATTAGGTAATAATAAAGCGAAGTGTACGTGTGTCCGTCCGTCCGTTTTTGGATCTCGTCGAATCATAAAGAACCGGAAGTAACAGATATTAACTGCTGTAGTTACACGCAGTTAAAAATTAAGTAAATAACTCATTTGAATATCGAACAGTATAAAAGGTTTTAAAAAAAACAATTCATTATTAAAGATTGCACTTTAATTTCGCTTTTCGTCGCAATTGCAATTGATATCTCGTCTAATAAAACGTAATTAAAATTTAAGTGGGGCACGGTACGTTGCCCATTTTCTTTTTCTAGTACGCGTACTGTGACATATTTTACAAATGTTACATAGTTCAGGTAACTTAATGTCTTTTAGAGTGACCTTATGTAAAGGGATAATAAAGAATTGCGATTTTAAAATAAAATAAAATTGTGCGCATAATAAATGTAAGCAAACTACGGTCATCAGTTGTGTATTTGAAAAACGATTATGCCGAATTAAGTTGTCGAATAAAGAAAAAATTATTTCTTAATTCTTGTAACTTTTACATACATAGGATGCTTAAGGTAAAAGTCCGAAGGCCCAAAAGCCCACCACAGGAGCTAGTCTAAAGGCGGCCCGAAGGTCAGCTTCTAATTAGGATTATTATTATTAATAATAATAATGCTGATGTTTCTCATGTTGTTGATGATAATAATAATAATAATGTTGTTACTCTTGTTGTTGTTGTTGATGATGATAATAATAATACTGTTGTGTCTCTTGTTGATGGTGATGATAATTATTGTCATCATCAACAACAAGAGAAACAACATTATTATTATTATCATCATCATCAACAACAACAACAAGAGCAACAACAGTATTATTATTATCATCATAATCAACAACAAGATAAACGGCTGTATTATTATCAGCAGCAACAGCAAGAGCAACAACAGTATTATTATCATCATCATCATAATCAACAAGAGCAAGAAAAGTATTATTATCATCATAATCGTCAACAACAACAATAACAGCAACAACAGTATTATCATCCTCAACAACAAGCGCAACAACAATATTATTAATAGGGAACTTTTATGCCAAAGTGTTTCGTTCCTAGAGGAATTTAATCAAGTCAACGATAAGTAAGGAAATGTGTTCATATAAAAATGATTTCCTCTTGTTTTTTTGTTTTTTTTTTATCTGAATTTACACACACACACACACACACACACACACATATATATATATATATATATATATATATATATATATATATAGTTATATGAGCCAGTTCAGGTTGAATATGCAGTACTGGAGTACTGTTGCCATATTTGGACGGGAGCTGTCCAGTCCTTACTTTCCAGTCTTGTTAAAGTCTAAAAGCGACTACCAGTTCTTGTTATTATTTTCCATTCTCCAACGTCACTCTCACAAGCGAGATGCGGCTAGTCTCTCACTGCCCTATCACTACTTCCATAGAAAGTGCTCGGTCGAACTATATTCCTTGTCTCCATCAGGCTAGGACATACCATGCTACTTACATAATAGCAATCCACCCACAATCATAGTCTAGAGTTAACCATTATCTTCCTCCTCTTATGAACTGCTCCTTAACGTAACCCTCTACCTCGAGTGCCTTCGAGCCTTGTACAGGGTGAAACTTATTGAAAAAATATTTATATACTGGCACTGCATGGGACAAGTACTTTCCCCTATGCCCCGCCGCTTAACGCAATCTTTTCTGTAAAGCAGAAAAAGTATTTTCTGCTTTGTTTCCAAATTAACTTGACATTATGAATATAAAATGTTGATAAATGTTCTGTAGAGAAATGAATTCCGTTGATCTATATATATATAACAGCAATGGGTAAAACTATAGCTCGTGTGTCACATGTATTATGCATGACGACTTTGTGCCAACCGCAAGAGTAGAAACATTTTTTTGAAATATCCATTTAAAAAAAACATTATTTTTTTCACAATATAAGTAATTTATTCAAAATAAAAGTAAGCAATGACGGAAACCAGATATAGTTAATCTCATTTATCAACAAACTCACTTCCTAAAAAAAATCGGCTTATTTTATTATGTACCTTGGTTGCTACGCCCTAGAGCAGTGGTTCCCAAACGGTGCGGCGCGCCTCATAGGGAAGGAGCGCCTCATAGGTGTGTCGGAAGAGGATGGCAGGTGAGACGCAATGATTGAAAGACAATCAAAGATTTAGAAACAGATTTTAAAAATCCATATGCCAAAAATAAATATGATTTCAAAATTCAAAATACTATTATAGATTACTTGTAATTACATGCATGAATCACAGTATAAATAGTTATAAATAATTATTGACAGATTTTATCATTGTAATATTTTTGCATTATATCAAGTATTAAGAAGATATTAGGTTGGTGCAAAAATAATGACGTATTAATGTCGTTTTTTGACGTATTTTTTAACGTCAAAAAACGACATTATTAAGTCATTATTTTTGCACCAACCTAATAGTAACTAGGATCTGCAAATTGGAAGAGAGAGTTATCAATGATAATGTTCTAACTTCGAATTCGTGCTTATCTCCCTGTAACCATCTTTCTGGAACTTCTTTGCCGTAGGACTGCTTGCGCCTTTTCAGTTCCGGATTTTCAGTTCTGACAAATATCGAAAACAAAAAAAAAAAAAGGGAAAGGCTTCTTTGTGTTGATGAGGAGATATGAGTTTGTTTATCTCAAATTAGGCCTTATATCAAAGCGATTACTCATCAAAAAGAAGCTTATACCCTTCATTAAATTTGTGTACTTTAATCATATAATTTATTTGTGTTATATGTTACATCGTTTTTTATCTTTAAATGTATATATCACATAAAATTTCTATTCCAAAAATGCAGCCCCAAGAAAAACCACTGTCCTAGACTATGTCGATGTCAATGCTCATTCACCAGGACAGTGTAAATTGACGTAGATGCCCTGTGTACGCATACATTTCTGTAGTCTGTTCACAAATATGCCTAACAATTAAATGTACAAATAACATACGTGTATATGATTATTTGTTGTTGTAAAACTCATATTGTTGCGATGAGGCCCATTTTACACAAGGCCGACAAGAATGCGTCCCTCGATGAATAAAGAAAAAAAAGAAAAAACTTTTGCCCAGCCTTGATGTTAATAGTTTCTCTACTTCTTTTCTCTTCCTTCCCTCCGATCCTTGTTTATACCAGCCAGTGTACGCGTGTCAGTACTGAGGCAATACCAATTAAATACTGGAATCAAAAGGAAAACTCAGCGTCCTGGGTATGACGATAAACTACATCCGCGTCCTGGGTATGACGATAAACTACATCCGCGTCCTGGGTATGACGATAAATTACGTCCAACAATAAGGCTTCAGATAATGTTTTCGGAAAAATAATTTTGCCAGCTATACGTTTTTTGGAAAAAATAATGTTGCCAGCTATACGTTTTTGAAACAATAATGTTGCCAGCTATACGTCTTTTGGAAAAAAATAATGTTGCCAGCTATACGTTTTTGAAACAATAATGTTGCCAGTTATGCGTTTTTGAAACAATAATGTTGCCAGCTATACATTTTTGAAACAATAATGTTGCCAGCTATACGTTTTTTTGAAAAAATGATGTTGCCAGCTATGTGTTTTTGAAAAAATAATGTTGCCAGCTATATGTTTGATAGAACTGTATATTTAATATATGTATAGGTATATGCGTATGTATGTATATGTGTATGTGTGTATATATATATATATATATATATATATATATATATATATATATATATATATATATATATATATGTGTGTATATATATATATATATATATATATATATATATATATACCTTAATTTGGCATTAAATGACCCACAGTGGTTCATATGCCATAAAACCCAACCAAGCAACCAAACAAAAGAAAAACTCAAGATTTGTAGCCCTTGTTCGATATCATTCATGTTCTTACAGTGTATGATAAACTTAACTGAGGCAAAATTCATATATCTTGGATCTCGTGACATTCGTAGGGACGAGGAGTTAATGGACACGAAAACAGACAGCATAGCCTACTTCGTAGTATGAAAAACAAGTGGAACCAAATGTCTCATTCAGGGCAATGTTCTTCGAAACTACACATTCTGAAAATTTTAAATTCATCCTATGCTTCTTTTATTCTTCTAATCTTGTTTCTAAACATTCATCTTTCCAGTTCTTTCTTCATTCTGCTTTCAAAATTTTTTCTGTTCTTGGTTCTAAATAATTATTCTTTTAGAACAGTCCGAAGACGGGAAGCTAATGAAAAAGACTCTGGGTTTGTTTGCTTAGCGGAATATCAACTCTTTGTGGGTTATTAAATACCGAAATTTAATTTTCGTGGGAGCATTAGTAATTTAATTTACAAAAATGTATTGCTGGTAATTTTTTCTTCAAAAATGTATTGCTGGTATTTTTAATATAAAAATCTATTTTTATACCTTCATAGTGTCTTGACTACAGTTTAGGGGTTAACTATTTTCCCGTAATTGGGACCCTAACAGATGCAAATGAAAAAGTGCGATGGTGCTTAAGAGAAAAGGTCTTCAAGCCACAGATAGCAGAAGCATATTAAACGGAAAAAACAGTGAGAGTGAGAGTTGTTTGAAAGCGAAAGACGGTTGATTGGACGAAAGAGACGGAAGTATGATTATATCGAGTGATAAGCAAAAGATATATGAAGAAAGTGGGGGGAGGGTATTAGATAAATACGAAAAGGAAAATTGAGAAGAGAATTAGAAAAACTGATTGTAGAAAGAAAGAGAAAGAAGAGTCGAAGAAAGGTTGAAATATTAAATAAAGAGTGAATGGGGATTATAAAGAAAACAGTTTAGAGGAGAGTGAGTAGAACAAGAGGATACGTAAAAAGGAAAATAAATTGAAGGTAGGGAAAGAGTAGATACGTGAAAGGAATACAGAAGGCTAGATTGAATGGATGAAAAGAGGAAGAGAATAGAAATAGGAAAAGAGTGGAATAGTGTGAGAGGGGAAAAAGAAGTGAAGAGGAAAAGGGAAAACAAATTGAATAGAGAGAGAGAGAGTAAGATAGGGAAGAGCAAAATGGGGGAAAAAGATTGAAGAGTAGGGCAAGGAAAATGGAAAGTAAGAAGGAGTGTTGAATAGAGAGAGTAAGACTAAGGGAAAAAGAAGAGGAAGAGAGGAATAGAAAAATGTGTTTGAAAAGCGAGGAAAGGGAAGAAGAAGAAAGAAAGAAAGAAAGAAAGAAAGAAAGAAAGAAAGAAAGAAAGAAAGAAAAACATAGGAAGAGAAAATGGAATAAAGCGAATGCGAGAGTGAGAGGGAAAATAGCAAGAGACCAGGAACGTTGAAACAGACTGAATAGAAGAGAAGGAAGAGTAAACGGATGAAACAGGTTGAATAGAAAGACAGCATGAGGGAGGAAAGATAAGAGAAGAGATGGGGAAGAAATTAAATAGGAGAGTAAGGGGAAGAGTAAGAGGAGAAGAATGGGGAAACGGGTTAATAGAACGAGAGTAAGAGGAGTAAGAGTAAGAAAAAAGGTCGGGAAAACAGATTAAATAGGAGAGTAAGAGGGGGAATAGTAAGAAATGAAAAATAAGGAAATATTAAATACAAAGAAAGAGAGGGGAAGTTAGAAAAGTGTTGGGGTAAACAAATAGAGTACGAGAAGAATGGGGAAAACAAATTTAGAAAGTGGGTAAGACGGGGAGAGATTAAGAGAATAGATAGGGCAAACAGAATGAATAGTAGAGACGAAAAAAACAGCGCCTTGAAGAATATATTAGGTTGGTGCAAAAGTAATGACGGAATAATGTCGTTTTTTGACGTTAAAAATACGTCAAAAAACGACATTACTACGTCATTATTTTTGCACCAACCTAATAGCAAACAAGTATTGATTGAAAAACCAGAAATCGGGAAATACAAAAGAAAGAATCAGAGGAAAGGGGGAGAATTTAAGAAAAAAAGAAAAAAAAAAGAAGACAAAATAAGGAAAGAAAGGAAGTAACTCCCGAATAAATAAAATAATAAAGATAAAAATATTTGAGCAAGTTACGGGTGAGGCTATCAAAAGAACTTTAAAAGCGAAAAGATTATATTTATTCGTCTTGAGTTGAATGAAAGATAAAGTTTATTTTTAAAATAGCTCGGAAATGTAGAAAATGAATGTCAGTGTGCGCCTGCAGCTCTACTGAAATTACATTTGCTAAGTTTAAACTTTGAATGCGTGTCATTCTGCCAGAAAAGAATGGAATCAAATTGAAACCAAAACCGCTGTTGGCACAATTTGCGAAGAATTCATCGTGAACTGGGTTGCTCCCGATGTCGAATTCAAGCGGAATAATGTTGATCTTTATTCTCTGTCGTTATTGAAGACACCTTTTCTGGTGGACGATTTGTCTCACATTTTACCCACACACGAACGCAGACACACACTTGCGGTTGTAAGCTGGGATGTTGAAACATGTGTCCTTCCGGGTAATAAAATCTCCTTTCACTGTCATTTTGTGGGAAATGTTTTCCTCAAATGACTTCGAAAGTTTGAATCTAACGTTTATTAACAGATACTACTTTAATGAATGAAAATTTAAATCAGTTTAAAAGAAATATGTAGACGTAGGCACCTCCACAAGATCGCTAGAAAAAAGAGCATAGCATGATAAAAAAGACGCCAAACTTGACGATGACTAGATTTTATCGTCTAAATGTTTATGTTATTATTAAGAAGAAAGATAAATGTATTGTGGGGTATTTTTTTTTACATTTTTTAATCGTTCCTAGCACTTTCGAAATTTTCGTTAAAAATCTTGTTCTTTTGAGTCAGCAAAATTGACAGATAAACGAACATGGCAACCATTTTTTTATCAATTTTATAAAAAAAAAACGAAAATCTCAGTTTGAAATTCTTTTAAAAATCAATTATCATTTTTTCAAAAATTATTTTAAGAAAATCAGAAATTATAATGTTTATATAAAATATTTTGAACCAAGTTTAACTTAGTTTCATCGCCGAAAAGATGTAATTTGAAAATAAAACAAAGCAGGTCATAACCTTTCGGGGCTCTTGGCAGGTGATGAATGGCATATTGACGGATTACGTGAGGATAATTTGTTTTATGGTAGGGTTAGATTTAAGTGAACAAATGAGTTACCTCGTTATTTTTAAGGAAAACTTTCAGCGCTCTATTTTTTTTTTTTTTTTTTTTACTTAGCTTTCACCTTTACATTTATGATGCTTTATGGAAAATATATTATCAAGAAATTAAAATAAGACTGTTAAGAGTGAGATTAAATTTCATAAGAAAGGTATCTAATTAATTTATAGGTACCTTTCTTATGAAATTTTATCAGAAGTGTACATAAAATGCTATAATTTTATGTACATTTACTACAATTTACTGTGTTATTTGTATTTCTATATCGATTGTGATCCTGTGAAATTATGTGTATAAAATAAAGGTTGGATGATTGATCGATTGCTTTTGTTTAGCATCATGTCAGCATCGGTGGGCAATTTAATGCTGATATCTAAATATTTTGAATGTAATTTTATGCCTTACGTTTATTTTATAAATAATTTTATACTTTCAGTGTAAGGGTATGTTTTATAGATATATAGTTTGTAGATGATCTATTGTAAGTGTTATATGTTTTGGTATAAACTTATTTCTTAGTAGGTAGGATATTTTGTTGATTGTTCCGGTATTTTCAAATAGTTTTCTTATTTGTTGGTTATAGTATTTGTGTCTAACGAGGAGACACAATTGAAGAGGTCTTATCCCCCTGCTGAGATGCAGTCAGCGTATTCTACAGCCCTAGCCGAAAAGGTGGAGTATTAGCCTTTCTTTATGCATGAATATTTTGTTTTCTGTTTTAATCTCAATGTTATTGTTGTCCAATTTTACCAAATTCTCTCCGAAGTTTCACACACGTAATCCCTTTTGTTCTTTGCGTCCTGGGTATGACGATAAACTACATCCGCGTCGTGGGTATGACGATAAGCTACATCCGCGTCCTGGGTAAGTCGATAAACTACGTCCAACAGCAAGACATCTGATCAGGAGGCTTTGAGGAGCGTGGAACCACCTCTTAATGGCTGGTGTTCTCAGGTCCATCCTGACCCGAGGTGGTAACACCTGTTAAGGTCTCAGCTATGGGCAAATAGTTAACCCCGAAACTGAGGTAAAAAGCATGTTGAAAGTGTAAAAATAGGTTTTAATAACAGAAATACTTTGTAAAAAATTATTACCAGAAATACATTTTTGAAGAAAAAAACTATTACCAGCAATATGTTTTTAAAAAAAATATATATTACCAGCAGGAACACGTTTTTGAAAAAAAATTATTACTAGCAATACGTTTTTAAAAATAATATTACCAGCTATACAATTTTGAGGAAAAAATATTACCAGAAATAGATTTTTGACAAAAGAAAAATATTACCATGAAAAAAAATGTTGTTGGCATTAAGTGACCCATTGCGGTTGATATGCCATGAAACAAACGAAACGAAACCTTTTGTTCTTTTTTTATCTTTATTCTATTTTTTATACCAAATTCAACGCCCAAGTGTAACTCACAGCAGAGAGTTACTGAGTGAGATGATTGTAAAGGAGGTGGAAGGAAGGAGTAAGAAGTGTATATTACGATGATATTTCGAATAAATCCCGGTTGAAATTGGACTTGAAGAAACCAAAATTGTAGTTGTCAACGAAGTATCCTTTCGGCCGCTTGGCCCACTGTTCTGGGGAAGTAGCTGTATGAGTGGTACTTACTCTTTATCAAGGAGTTGGAGACGGGGAGCTTCTTTGAGGGTATGAACCCTCATCAGGATTGGTAAAGGTCTGCTCGGTAGTGATGAAATGTTACTAGTTTTGTTTGGGATGTATTAAATAATACCTGCCAGTCTCTTCTTCATCGAGCTGTGTGAATTAGCTCAGAGGAGATATCAGTTGCCAGGCACTAGTCATCTAGATATTTGAAAGAGCACCCATACACCGTGGTGTTAACTGCATATATGTTCACTAAGGATCTGTGACTGTCCTTAGGCAGGTCGTTAATAGAACCGACGAAAGGCCAGCATTGATCTCATGTGCCCCAGAGGACTAACCATTAACAACCTTCATAAAGCTACCTGACAGCTTTGATTTGGTTTGTTTTACAGCATATTAACCTCAATGGGTTATTTAATGCCGACAAGTTTTTTTAGGGCTGGGAATATTTTTTTCCAAAATGTATTACTGGTACTATTTTTTTCAAAGAAGTATTGCTGGTAATATTTTTTTCAAAAATGTATTACTGGTACTATTTTTTTCAAAGAAGTATTGCTGGTAATATTTTTTTCAAAAATGTATTTCTGATAATATTTTTTTCAAAAATGTATTTCTGGTAATATTTTTTTCAAAGAAGTATTGCTGGCAATATTTTTTACAAAAATGTATTTCTGGTAATATTTTTTTCAAAGAAGTATTGCTGGCAATATTTTTTACAAAAATGTATTACTGGTACTATTTTTTTCAAAGAAGTATTGCTGGTAATATTTTTTTCAAAAATGTATTTCTGGTAATATTTTTTTCAAAGAAGTATTGCTGGCAATATTTTTTACAAAAATGTATTACTGGTACTATTTTTTTCAAAGAAGTATTGCTGGTAATATTTTTTTCAAAAATGTATTTCTGGTAATATTTTTTTCAAAAATGTATTTCTGGTAATATCTTTTTCAAAAATGTATTTCTGGTAATATTTTTTTCAAAAATGTATTACTGGTACTATTTTTTTTTCAAAAATGTATTACTGGTACTATTTTTTTTTCAAAGAAGTATTGCTGGTAATAATTTTTCAAAAATGTATTTCTGGTAATATTTTTTTCAAAAATGTATTTCTGGTAATATCTTTTTCAAAAATGTATTTCTGGTAATATTTTTTTCAAAAATGTATTTCTGGTAATATTTTTTTCAAAGAAGTATTGCTGGCAATATTATTTACAAAAATGTATTACTGGTACTATTTTTTTCAAAGAAGTATTGCTGGTAATATTTTTTTCAAAAATGTATTTCTGGTAATATTTTTTTCAAAAATGTATTTCTGGTAATATCTTTTTCAAAAATGTATTTCTGGTAATATTTTTTTCAAAAATGTATTACTGGTACTATTTTTTTTTCAAAAATGTATTACTGGTACTATTTTTTTTTCAAAGAAGTATTGCTGGTAATATTTTTTTCAAAAATGTATTTCTGGTAATATTTTTTTCAAAAATGTATTTCTGGTAATATCTTTTTCAAAAATGTATTTCTGGTAATATTTTTTTCAAAAATGTATTTCTGGTAATATTTTTTTCAAAGAAGTATTGCTGGCAATATTTTTTACAAAAATGTATTACTGGTACTATTTTTTTCAAAGAAGTATTGCTGGTAATATTTTTTTCAAAAATGTATTTCTGGTAATATTTTTTTTAAAAATGTATTTCTGGTAATATCTTTTTCAAAAATGTATTTCTGGTAATATTTTTTTCAAAAATGTATTACTGGTACTATTTTTTTTTCAAAAATGTATTACTGGTACTATTTTTTTTTCAAAGAAGTATTGCTGGTAATATTTTTTTCAAAAATGTATTTCTGGTAATATTTTTTTCAAAAATGTATTACTGGTACTATTTTTTTTTCAAAAATGTATTGCTGGTAATAATGTATCGATGGTAATAACTTTTTCCTTCAAAAATTCATTGTTAGTAAATATTTTTTTGCAAAAATGTATTTCTGATATTAATATCTATTTTTACACTTTCGTAGCGTTTTGACCCCAGTTTAGGGTTAACTATTTGTCCACAGCTAGGACTCCTCTAAAAAGTGCTACCACCCCGGGTCAGGGCCTGGTAACACCAGCAATTAAAAGGTGGTTTCACGCTCCTCAAAACCACCTGATCAGAGGCCTTGCTGTCGGGTGTAGTTTATCGTCTTACTGAGGACGTCTACCTGACAGCAAGGATTTAATAACTGAGAGGGCCCACCCATAGATACTCTAGCTGGCAACCTTTTCTCAGTATTTTCTTTTTGATCATTTCACTCCAAGTAAGGCGATATTACCACTAAGACGCAAGGGATTACTAGGAGTTAAAAACTTTAATGAGGAGAATTGAAGATGAAGAACAATAAAAGAACAGGATTCTGGAAGATAAAAGATGGCGACTGGCGTTAGATTTAAAAGTTTGAAGATTGTATTTGACTGGGAAGCAAGAATTTAGAAGAAAATGCCACAGGTGAGAAGTGAGAGAAAAGAAAGTATTAGGATAGAACTGACGTTTGCATCCAGCTAGTTCAAAAGTAAAACTGTGAGACGAAGTTGCCAATCTAATTTTTTCCTTTTCTTGTGCCCTGGACTTTCAGGACGTAGGCGATCATGGCTCTCCGCCCCCCTGTATCCCTTGCAGCTCTCAAAGAGTTCCTTCCCTGTGTTACCTCCCCCAGACCACGTTCTGTCATCCACCTGCTCAAGCCCGCCAGGAATGTCACGCGCTGCTTTCCATTGTCTCACTTTCCCCCTGTTCAACTCGTGAGTATCAAATTCTCCAGGCCCTCCTTCCTCATTACATGTCCTAGAAACTTCAGCTGCCTCTTCCTGGTGTTAAACATAAGCCTCCTCCTTTGCATCCTCTCAAAGACCTCATCGTTTCTCACACGCTCAATCCCCAAAAATCTTCAGCATCCTTCTGTAGAACCACATCTCCGTCGCCTCGAGTCTCTTCTGCGTCCTTGAGGAAATCGTCCAGCATTCGCTGCCGTAAAGGACAGATGTCACGTAACAGCTCAGTATTCTTTTCTTTGTTACCAAAGAAATCCTCCTGTCTCGCAATACTCTGCCCAGTTTTGGGAATGCGTCCTTGGCCATCCCAATACGTCTACGGATCTCAGCGTCGCACTTACCGTCCTCTGCCAAAACGCTTCCCAGACATTTAAACTTCTTCGTCTGTTTGATTCTAGTGTTCCCGACCTGCAAATCACATTTCAGGCTCTTCCTCTTACTGATGACCATTCATTCTGTCTTCTTGTAGTTTATGCTTAGTCCCTTCTTCTCACTCTCTGTTGCCACTTTCTGTTGTCTAAACACAAAGGGGAAAAAATCATTAGAACAATTGCCATGATAATATTTGTAGAAAAGACGGAAGGAAGCTATGTCACGTCGATGAGAAAGGGACTTGAGTTCGAGATGACAGGCCAGGATCTATTACAGAGCTTTCTTTGAATTTTATCAAAATCTCAAGTATATAGTTAGATAAATCACTAATTTAGCTTAAAACAGCTTAAAGATAAGAAAATAGTGAAGAAAAAGTTTGCGTAACGTCAACTTCCAAGTCATATTCTGTCTGTTTTGAATATCTACATCCGAAGATATAGCATTTCCTCCGGCCCGAAATACCATCTTCTACTGTATATTCTTTAATATTTTCTAAACTTAGCTTCGTTTGGTACAAATGGAGAAATTAGCGAAAAGGAAGATTGTGTTACGCCAGTTTTCTATTTTTATAGCCAGTATTTGAAATGTTTACTCGCTCGTATATGTGCTCGAATCTGTCCACTGGCGCCTAACAGAATAACCATTTTACGACGTTATTCGCCCTGACACACAAACGTCTACTTGTTTCAATTCTCTCTCTCTCTTAGCTAATCTTCGGTTTTCTTGCCGCTTTATAGAGTCCAATCCTTCTCTTGTATGTAAATATTTCTTGGAAAGATTTATAAATAAATTGCAATATAATGTATAGTGTAACATACGGCTGGATAGAATTGACGCCCGCCCATTGAGCTCTTAAGAGAATCTTAAAATTCTATTAGTGCTTCATTGTGTAATCATGAAATTAAGATATCAAATTTAAAAGGAAAAAGTATTTTGCTTTTTTTTGCCGAATGCTTGAACTTCTTTATAATCACTTGTCGGCTTGAAGTGACAAAGCTTCGTCCACTTCAAAACTCGCCATTGATAATCAAACAACTTGTTTTATGATTACAACCAGATTCGACTTTTACTAAGAGACAAAATGATTGGCGGTTGTTAATAAAAAAAGCAAAGAGGGGAACAAGAAAATAGGAGATAAGAATTATTTGAAATGAAGAGTTTGCGTCGATGAGATTGGAATATGATGTTTTGATTGATGTATTTCATAATACAACCAAAATCAGAACCAAAAACAAAGTGAAACCGCAAAGTGAGAAGGAGCGAGGGAAAAAGAGAGAGAAGGAGGGAGTGAGAAAGAGAGAGAAGGAAACAGTGAGAAAGAGAGAGAAGGAAACAGTGAGAAAGAGAGCGAAAGAGAGAACGAGCAAAAGAGCGAGCGAGAAAGAGCGAGCGAAAAAGAGAGAGAAAAATCGAGCGAAAAAAAGAGTGAAAGTGAGAGGTTAAGAGAAAGAGAAAGAATGAGTGAGAGTGAGAGGGCGAGAAAGAGAGAAAGTGTGATAGAGAGAGTGGGGAAAAAGAGAAAAAGATGGCGATCAAGAGAGAAATAGTGTGTGTGTGTGTGAGAGGGAGAGAAAGAAGGAACATAATTATAAAATAGCCGCAAATAGTGCTAAGAACACACAAAATGACAAGTGGATTATGATAAGACAACAAAAAAAAAAAGTATTCAAATTATTACTGTTTTAACTTGTGATGATTGCTTTATTTATTACGGATTATCATTTGAAGGTTATTTAAAACCGAGACATGTTTCGCATTTTATTCTTCGCGTTCCCAAGAATTACTTACTAGGAAATGACACTGCTTAATCCTCGCTTCGGTGATTGAACGAAAGCCGGTCTTTTCTGTAGGACTTGATCTTTCTGTGATGAAGCTGAAAATAATTTTGTCACTATAGTTTCAAGCCTGCCTTACGACACTTATCTTATCCCTTGCTCTCTCTCTCTTATATATATATATATATATATATATATTAGTAACTATACATATTACCTACATCAGTTTGATGTGTGTACAACTGGAATGTGTATGGTTTATATATATATATATATATATATATATATATATATAAATAGGAAAGAACTGGTTAGGTAAATAATCCAAAGTTCTTTAGTATTTTTGTTATTATTTTAAAAAAATTGTGCTTGATAAAAAAGTAGTGCATAAATATAATTATTCATTTAAAAATATGATTCCAACATACTACATAAGAGTTCTCATGTTTCGAAACAAGAGCCGAAAACTTCAATATAATTATTTGAATTAAATTGAATTAAAGTAAGCTCTGTTGCATCTTCAAGCGAAATTTTTTTTTTTGGAATCTAAAAAATTTTGCTCATGTCTCTTTATTCAATTCATATATAAGTGAACATTGAAGTCAACACTCAGATTGCGTCTAGCATGAAACAGCCTGTCGTCTCTGAGTTTTGACTTCAATGTTCACTTTTATAGTTAACATACGCTCTATCTCTGATATTGAGCACAAATATATATAGCATACCTTAAAACTATATTTCTTCATATATATATATATATATATATATATATATATATATATATACATATAATAACGATACAATTTGATAATCCGTATGGAGGATATAGATCCAGAGAGAGGCCTGTGTCCAAAGACAGAGCAAAATTATTAATTAAAGAAGATGTAACTCTTAAACTACCATAGATGATAATTTTCCTGAGAGCTCTAAAAAAGAAGCAGCTCTCAATTTTCAAGACCTACAGACAAAACACGAATGAATCACATATGTTATGGGATTTTAAGTGTTTGATATTCTTTAATTAATAATATATATATATAAATATATATATATATATATATATATATATATATATATATATATATATATATATATATATAAAACCAGAATATATATATATATATATATATATATATATATATATATATATATATATATATATATATATATATATATATATATAATAAAGAGAAAGACTAGTAAGATATATAATCCGGTGTTCTTATTAATAATATTTATTTTTACAAAACAGTGCTCAATGCAAATCTACAGATCATAGATATTATAAATTTACTAATTTAAAAATATGTTTCCATCGCTTTTGAAACATGGTAATTCCTGTGTAGCGATGGATCGATATTTTTAAATTAGTAAATTTATAATATATATATATATATATATATATATATATGACAATGCAAAATAACTAGTAAAACCTAGCTTTAGATCATTCTTCCTGGTACAAAGAAGTACACAGTAGTGAGGGAGACTTAACAGGATTTCGTTGCGCATAAAAACTCAAGAGAGATATTCGTAACGATATTGATGCTAATTTTCCCAGAAAATGTTGCTACAAAATAAATTTCATATAAGTTGTAATGGCTGTGGTTACATCTGTCTAATTAGGGCAGGCCTCAAAAATCAACAAAGACGCCACATCGAGGGAAGTCCTCCATTAAACGCTATACGGCATTTATGTAACTATTAACGCAAAAGACAACCAACGTTGCCACACATGTGCAAGGATATGTAAGACAGCAGAAGTAAAAAGACACATTCGCGTTGGTCATATTTGAGGATGTATCAAACGACAGTATTGCTCCAAATCGTGTTGCAGACATCATCTATAACTTTGAAGCATACCCTCATATATACATACATACATACATACATAAATATATATATATATATATATATATATATATATATATATATATATATATATATATATATATATATATTTGTGTGTGTGTGTATGTGCGTGATGGCTGGCCGTTCGTATCCGATTATGCTGGTCTACTAGCGCAACTGGCCGATCCCTGTAGAAAACGTCTGCTCAGGCACATTTGTGCTTATTCAACACACACACAGTCCACCTGTGGTTTATACTGCAACTATGCTGAGTGAGCCTTAGTTAAAGTTTCTGGCAGACAGCGTGTCTGGTGTGATCATCAGTTTGAACTAGGCCAGTGCGCTCAAATCCTCGGTCATGATGACTTGAGTCTTCGTGCGAGCACAACCATCCACGACTCCTAAATGGTCCCGTCTACCCAATTTCTTTGGTCAACCCGTGGTATTGTTGTCAGGCATTTTCCCAAGATAGCGTGCGCTTGATCGTCTCTCCAGGCCAATAATATCACCAAATCACTTTTCTGGTATATCACCCATGATTAGAGCGTAGCCGAGTGGTGAGAACGTTCGCTTTCCCACAGTGAGGCCCGGTTTCTAATATATACCTATCCTGTTGGAGAACGCATATTTTTCTACAAAATTTCACGAACATTCGGGTCAGGCAAATACTATTTAATTAAAAAACGGAGCATTTACTTAAAATAAATTGTATCTACAAAAATAACGTATAAATAGAAAATATATTAAATAATTGCCGGTCTATTTTTATTTATTATATATATATATATATATATATATATATATATATATATATATATATATATATACACACACATATATATCTATATATATATATACATATATATATATATATATATATATATATATATATATATATATTACATACATACATATGTATACATATATATATATATATATATATATATATATATATATATACATATATATATATATATATATATATATATATATATATATATATATATATTAGTGATAGCCAGATGAGAGCCGCACCTTAACCACTCGCATCATTTTAGATGGTTCCGTCTCGTTTTGATGTCTATGTCCCCTAAGACCAGCATTCGATTTCATATATATCAGGCATATATGACACTGGGCCGATTGAATCGGTATGCCTTACCCCCCTACTGTGTATCACCATGTGTTTGTTCCGTCCAGGTGATGATCTGTAAACCTTGTTGCAAACAACACAGGTAATGTCGGCGGGACGATGAGGCAGGTTTACATAGTAGGCTTGCTTCTGGTTGTCATGATGAACTTCCAGATGGTTTATATAACCTACCCTCAACAGAAGCATCGATCCACACACTCCGCATTTCCACGACTGCATATTAGTTTGCAAATCAGTGATTGCCTCTTGGAAGATCCCGCATTATCTGCGCATGCTCGAGACATTCGTCGTCAAAGGTGTTGCATCCCTGTCTGTGCCCTCCACACTGTACGATTTAAAGCCAGCTCTTCCCAATGCTTCACATCCATATGCAATGTATTCAGATTATCCTTCGGATTATCAAATATTGAGATTATATAAAAGCTCTTCCTTGAACTGTGTTATGGACGCTTTCCTCTCGTCAGTTCCTCGTAAAAAAGGTGTTTGTGAATAATGTCTGGTCTGGCTGAGGATTATTATTGTTTCAATGCTGTTGCAGTCAGGTCTTATAGACGACAATACATACATGCATATACGATATGCTATCAAAAATTTAGGAGAATTTGAAAAACATGCACACACAAATAGAACGTTGGCGATTTATGCCCGCTAGAGCGATGCAAACTGTACATTTACTCTTAAAATAAAGCACCAAATTTAATTAGTAAAACGCTTATTAGTTCAGAAAGTTATAAAGATTAGAAAGTAATTTGGGAGATCTCTCTCTCTCTCCCTCTCTCTCTCTCTCAAATACACACATGTATATAAAACGTATAAAACGTATATTTAAGTAGTCATAATTTTAAAAAAAAAACAAGTTTTATTAAATTCATTCAATAAGGTATGTCTGTTAAACTATTTATTGTATTTTTCTGGTTTTTGGATGACTTATCGCACATCCGGATTAAATTTGTGAAGAGTTTATATTTTAACTCAAGTACATGAGATGCCGAAAAGTTCGCAGTCGTTTCCTACAATATAACCAAATATCAGATTTTGAGGCTGATAATTTCAGTACCCTTTCCTGTTGTGATTATAAATACATATATCTGTGTCCACCCTTGTAGGAGAAACCGTCGTTAGATCCGACATGTTCTGACAAATTCGGCTAAGAAAAGCGCCGTGATTAAACAAGGATGGGTACTGCTTTAAACACATCGTTTTAGATTCCCGGAAGTTCATAAATGCTTAGTTTCGTATCCGAAACGTAAACAAAGCATTTTCTAAGGAATTAATGGATTTTTGTTTATTAAACGTTATTTTTAGCGGATCCCAATATATTGATCAGTAATATTTCTCGAATATTCAGGCTGGTAGAAAGAATAAAATACTGCTTAAAATAAATGTGCGTCTACTCAAATATAGATATCCACTAAAAATAACTTTTAAAGTAATAAAAAATATCTTGGATTATTAAATTAAAAAAAAAGAATTTCTTTAGAATTTGGTTTGTTTACGTTTCAGATACGAAACTAAGCAGTTATGAATTTTCGGGAATCTAAAACGAGTGAGATGTGCTTAAAGATGTCGACATTGAAACAACATTAAAACAGCATATTTGCATATTCGGATTTTTGTTTTTCCATATATTTTTCTTCATATAAATATATATATATATATATATATATATATATATATATATATATATATATATATATGTATGTGTGTCTTTGTGTGTGTGTGTGTGTGTGTGTGAGCAAATATATGGATATAGATCCGATAGTATGAAGAAAAATATATAAGTATATTTTAAATGAAAAAGAATTTTATTTTAATCTAAAATTTATAAGTATGTTTATGAGGCAGGCATAATATCTATCTCACGCACGGTGAATACTAGACCCGGCTTCTTTAATATTTCCCCTTTTCTGGCAAGATTAATGCTCGACAAACGTACTTATAAATTTTAGATTAAAATAAAATTCTTCTTTTTCATTTTTCATTTAAAATATACTCTATTTTAGGAATACATTTTCACAACATCGCCCACGTGACGCCGACGTGATCATATTGTGAAACGTTCCGTTTCACAATATGATCACGTCTGCTGGTCTTAAAAATTTCACTTATTCTGTTTTTGATTAGTCTTACTCTTATGTCTATCGTCTTTTCATGTTGACTTGAATATCGTCTAATGTTAATTATGTTTTAATAACTATATCCTGAAGAAGGTCTACTAGACCGAAACGTCTGATGTCGACATTGAAACAACATTAAAACAGCATATTTGCATATTCGGATTTTTGTTTTTCCATATATTTTTCTTCATATATATATATATTAAAGACATTTTTCTATGTTTAACGTTCTTTTTATAGATACAAGTATTTAAGTAAATGCTCTGTTTATAATAAACAGTATTAAATAACATTTACCGGCCTGAATGTCCGAGAAATTTTCATAGAAAATATTCGTCCTTTGACAGGATTCGAACCTGCATCGGTTAGGCACGCCCGGCTAAATGGCGGTTCCGTATAGGATGCAGGTTCGAATCCTGTCAAAGGACGAATATTTTCTATGAAAATTTCTCGGACATTCAGGCCGGTAAATGTTATTTAAGACTGTTTATTATAAACAGAGCATTTACTTAAATACTTGTATCTATAAAAAGAATGTTAAACATAGAAAAATGCCTTTAATAAATAAATTGTCGGACTTTGTCCATTTCTTAATATATATATATATATATATATATATATATATATATATATATATATATATATATATATATATATATATATATATATATATATATATATATAGAGAGAGAGAGAGAGAGAGAGTGAGAGAGAGATTTGTGTGGACCGTATGGTAAAAAATTACTGTTATTTTGTAATATTAGCTTAGTCTAAAAAAAATGTCACGATTGGCATACCATGGAATTTGTATACCAGCAAAGTGGTCTGCAGGTTAAAGGTGCCAACCATCGCGTCACAGTGGGAATCCTACTCTAAGATTTTAGGTGTGTGTGTGTGTGTCCGCGCGTGCGAGCGGGCTTTGTGAAATCGAGTCAGAATTTCTGGAAGGCAAGCGTAAACAAATCCGTCGATTCAACAAAATATCCTTCGACTTTTACAGGCCATAAATCCGCGGAAAGCGCCATTTTCCAGCAACACATGTTATTCATCAAATCAGCTTCAGTCAGTTTGTTTATCCACGACCCCCTCTCCGAATCCGTGGCCCCTGGGCTGAATGCCGGACGAACATTTTGGCCACACACGCAATTACTGCAAATGTACACACGCGGAAGCAATGAAAAACCACGTAAAATATTAACTGCGCACACACGTTGCGAAAAAGATAAAAAAAAAGAAAAAGTAAGGGACATACATATACGATGTGTAAAGAACATCGCTGAGGAGTAATGGTTAACAAGTTCGTTTAACTGATCATTACTATTGTGTCTTGAGATCGATCGATACTCACTAGGTGCCCAACTTAGCAAATGTTTATATAAACTGGTTTCCCTGTTGTGTTTACATAGATATTTATTTGTATGGACTACTTAGTGGGTGATATTGGGTTGTCTCATATGAAATGACTTATTTTTGTTGGTTGTTGATCCAGTCGTCTAATGAAGTAACTTCTTTAGTATATATATAAAAAAAAAACATCTTGACTTATTCCGGACTCTTTTTAGAATTTTCCTTTCAATATATTGCTACTCATAAGCCCAATGAAAATGATTACAATGAAACAATGTCAAGTAATCTTACTGTACAAGTACAAACTGTGAAAAAGAACCATTTTTGCATCGGATCATTACATGCAATGAGAAATGGATACTCTTTGACAACAGTAAGAGAGTAGTCCAGTGGTTAGATGCAAGTGATTCACCAAAATAATACCCAAAGCCTCCACTGCACCCTAAAAAGTTAATGGTTACTGTATGGTGGTCTTTCAAAGCTGTTATTCATTTTTGCCCCAAGGGAAAAAAATAACAGCAACCGTGGAGAAATTGAGTGCATGCAAAAAAAACAAAAAAAAAACAAAACAAAAAAACAAAAAACTTGTGAATAAGGATGGTCCAATTTTGCTGCACGTCAACGCACGGTCACACGCTTCTCAAACAACTGTCCAAAAACTGCATAGCCTGAATTATGAAATTTTATCTTATCCTCCATATTAACCTGATTATCACTTATTTAGGCATTTTGAGCTTTTCCCACACAATAAAACATTCTCCAATAAGGATGTGCTAATTGAAGCATTTGAACTATTTATCACATCAAAGGATGAGAATTTTTTAAAGTTGTGATCAAGAAATTAGAGGTACGTTGGAGAAGAGACATTCATCAACATAGTGATCTATTTTGAACTAAATAAATTAGTTATTTAATATTTTAGAAGCATTTTATTCATTTCCTATGAAGTGCATCATTTCATGTGTGAGAACCTAATATAATTAGGTATTCTGCACTGATGCAATTGGTTAGTGTTCGAACCTGGGTAAAAACAATGATTTCGAATGTTGATTTTCTAGAAAAGTAGACAATCCTCTCTTGGAAGACTCAATCTGTTCCCGACCATTTTTCACGTTGGCTTTCAATTGTAATAAACTATGTAGATATCGAAAGAATGACATATTTTGTCACCGGTGGCAAAGGTCAAGAAAAGAAAAGCTAGAATTTCAATGACAGTCGTTACTATTTCCCCCTCTTTCGAAAAATACAATTCTCAAACACACACACACGTGCGCACGGAAATACACACATATATATAAAGTTTATTAATTCAATGTACCTTTAGGATGCAAGCAAACATGATTTTGCAGAGATTATTTTTCTTTTATTTGTAAGCGTAGTACTCGACTGGCGTCGAGATCTCATCAATTTACAGTTGAGCTGGCTAGATGTAGCCATAATTTCTATTCTAATTCTTACTTTTCTCGCAATTCTCGCTTGTAGAACTCCCTTCCGGCTCCATGCTTTCCATCCAACTTTAATCTGCAAAAATTTAAATGCAATGTCAATCATTATCTACTCTCCTTCTGATTAGTCTCTTCTCTTTCTTCTCATCATTATTGTTTCAGTTCCTAATTCTTTCACACTTCTGTGTTTTAGTGGCTTTACTGTCTTGCATGAGTCGATACCGATTAAAAAAAATACCATCTCCTCTTGGAAATTATAAGAGGTTTAACGTTACGTTCTTCATGGTTTTGAATTCAAAATTATCTTTTTCCTAGACTGGCTGCTATTCAAGGCTAGATAACCCAGTTCGAATCTATTATAAAAATTGAAGAAATTGGATTTAGTAATTACTAAACACTTCAAATAACTCGGTGCAAAGAACAGTTATAATAAATTTAGAATAAGAGTTAAAGAAATTGAATATAGAGAAATCTGTTCTCGGGGTTGTTTCGTCCAACCATACAAATTGATAAAAAACAAAAAAAATAACCTAAAAACTCGAGTCATGTTCGTAAATAGCCTTGTTGAATCGAGGCGTTCAGAGAGATGTCATGTATAGCGCAGAGTTCGTTTAAAAATATCAAAACTGTACAGAACCGCTTTCTCATATTAACGGTTAAAAATGCCTCGAGCGAATGAAGTCAAGGTTTTAACGAGTATTTTTTTAATAACTGTATAAATTTGGACCTCATTCCTAGGCACAGGTTTTCTTAATTATATATAGTTCTACCGATTAAACTATATTATTATCATTATTATTTACAATTATTTATATACAGATATTTACTTGACTTAGGTCATGTGTGAAAAAATTTTGCGGGGAAGTACATTTTTCTGGTAGGGCCCCAA
The DNA here is from genome assembly GCA_963932145.1 of Acanthosepion lycidas. Taxonomy (NCBI): domain Eukaryota; kingdom Metazoa; phylum Mollusca; class Cephalopoda; order Sepiida; family Sepiidae; genus Acanthosepion; species Acanthosepion lycidas. The sequence goes on along the minus strand of OZ010577.1, from coordinate 96,304,119 downwards.
AATTTTCAGCACAGCCTCGTATTTAGAGGGAAGAGGTTCAGAGAAGAGAAAAAAAAAACTACACACACAGACACAAACAAATATACATTTTTTTAAAAGTATTTGATACACCCTATATATATATATATATATATATATATATATATATATATATATATATATATATATATATATATATATATATATATATGATAAACAAATACGGTACATTTATCAATGTAACATGTATCACTTTTATTAAATCTTCGTCAGAGTCTCAGAGAAAACAGACAAAAAGACGGAACTTTGGTAATTTCAATTTTGTTTGGATCTCTTCTCATTGGTCAATAATGTATCACGTGCGTTATAGAATTATCCACGGTTTTAATGCACATGGTACAATACAGTATTGTAATAACAGTCGTACATATTAGATTGATAAAAATTTCCTATTTCATCATCATCGTGTCGAGTTTAAATTTTCGCACCTTTCTATGCACAATTCTTTGATTTCAGCAAAGAAAAACCAGTAACAAAATATTTACGGCATACACCACTTCACATGCGAAATGTCCAAGTATCAGAATTTTGTTTTTGAATTAATGGTTGCTCAGACTGTATAGTTTTCAGCTTCCCTCTCGTAAATATTATTAATAATTCAAGTCGGGTGATATAAAATATAAAGTAGAGGGTAGTGATTTTTATGTAAAATATTTAAAAAAAAAAGAATTCTTATATTAAAATATAAAATACAACAAGAAATAACTCATACAATAATGTAGAACTCCCTTCCGGCTCCATGCTTTCCATCCAACTTTAATCTGCAAAAATTTAAATGCAATGTCAATCATTATCTACTCTCCTCCTGATTAGTCTCTTCTCTTTCTTCTCATCATTATTGTTTCAGTTCCTAATTCTTTCACACTTCTGTGTTTTAGTGGCTTTACTGTCTTGCATGAGTCGATACCGATTTAAAAAAAATACCATCTCCTCTTTGAAATTATAAGAGGTTTAACGTTACGTGACAACGTGACAGAATCAAAGAGAATAACTGAGCGATGTCATTTAAGGAATCATTATTTGTTTTCTTTTGTTTCTCTCCTTCCCTCTCCATTCTGCATCTTTATAAATGAGTGCTATGATACACAGATAAGCGAGTTAGGTTATTTTTCTGCTACCATTACAACAGAAAATGACAAGCTGCGTATATTATATTTAGGTTATGACTCTCAAACGAATTTATTACACAATTTACCAGATTACTTTACATTAAAAAATGTACAATGGAATGTGGATTCTGTTTTTTTTTTTTATTATTTATTAGGTTGTGGCACATTTCCTACTAGTGTCAGTGATTTGCATTCGCGCAGAGTTAAAAGCTAAAATATCGAAAGCATATTTCCATTTCAGACAGGGGAGATAACATCGTTTGGAAACCTGGCGTAGCACAATCTTCACACCCAAAGTTGACCTCAGTTTCTCTACGTAACTTATTAAGGAAAGCTTAGTAAATATCAGTTATAAAGAAAATGAAAGAAAAATTCGAAGCCTCAAATTATAAGAGCTGTAGAGACGAAATATTAGAATCTTTTTAATATGCCCTGTCCCTTCAGGAAGTGGGCTGTCATGGCACACCACAATTTCCTATCCTTTGTTGCTCGAAGCAATGTCTTTATAACAATCCCTCCCAGTTTCTATTCTGTCATCCATTTACACAATCTAGTTGGTTATGTCCTATCTTGCCTTAAATATACTTTGAGTGACAAATTCACTTAGCCATCGTTCCTCATTATATGCCTCTGTCATTTCAAGTGATTCTTTCTTAGTACTAGTTTCATTTTGCTCACATTTTAATTAGACTTACTCGTTGCTCGCATGTTCCGTCCATGGTATTCTCAGCATACTGTATTATTCAGCTTACAAGACGCATTTTTCTGAAAAAAATACCATGAAAATACGTGTGTGTCTTTCAAGATGTAAAGCAACGCCCAGGCTCAAGTAAGCTTGGACGGTCACCTAATTGGCTGCACTGATAGAGACGTGGATTTGTATGTTGAGTCATTACACTATAATGTTAGCTATTTATCTAGTTCAGACTTTTATAGTGATTTTCCAGGCGTAGCTTAGATGTGGCACAAGGCCGAAAGTATGGGGCACCTAGTGAGAATCAAACTCACTACTCAGATGCAATTGTTCTAGCGAGACAAGCTTGCTAACCATTACGCCGCCTCGAGGTGCCCTAGTTCACACTTTTATATGATGTAAACTCAGTACTAAGCCGTTACAAGTATTTCTAAGACTATAAACTTTCCCGGAGCCGAGCCACAAGCTTAAACATGCTCTGTTTACTAGCAGCGGCGGAAGCTTTTTCTGCTTTTGACTAGTATATCATTGCCATATAAACAAAATCGGACGAGTCATTAATGTAAACAATACGTGATGCCAGTATGTGAGGGACGCGTGGTGAATGGGTCATTGTATGAGAATGACTTTTTTTATTCTTAGAAATTTCTTTCCAATATTAGGGCGCGTCTTCCAAGCCGCAGCGTCTTTTAAGCCGGAAAATAAGATAATTCTTAAAAACTACATCTATCTTGCTTTAAATCCTTTATTTATATGGGAAGAAATTGTCCAAAATTCGCTGCTAATTAGAGAATTGCAGTTCAGTGCTTATTTCTTTGTTTCTACCGAAATTTTCATGTCCCTTAATGTATAACTTCCGCATTGTTATTCTATACTAGAAATACAAGTGAAAATTTCACAGTTTTACTATTTTAATTTTCTGATGAAACTTAATTCTTTAATTAATGATTGAATAAGCTGATAGCGAGTTCTGCTGCAGTAAAATATCCGTAGAAATTCTCCTATAGAATCCTTAAATAATTGAGCTTTACAAAATATTGCAATAACAATCATAAATATGAATTTTGGTCGTTATTTTAAGAAGGAAGGGGATACAAATAAAAAAAAAAAAGATCAGAAATTGACATCTTTTTCCATTCAAATTAAACAGGCGTTAAGCACTTCCATATTTCCTTCTTTCTTTCTTTTCCTCACTGAAATCAAGTAGTGTCTCTGATATGTCTCTTCCGTCTTTCCACGCGATCAAAACGTAATAGTCCATTATTTATTAGGCGTTGGTGGGGTGTAAAAGTTGTGCTAACTAAGGGAACGATAAGCAGAATTATAATTTTAAACATTAGCAACAAAGAGAGGAACCAGTGTGTCTATAGTTGGAGGAACGGATCGTCATGACTTTTACAACGGCCCTGTACAAGGTGTGAATCATACAGTAAAAAATAAAAATTGTAAACAAATGTATTATCAGGACGTTGTCAATCATGGCGCCCTGTAGCGAATTATCATAACCTCCTGGGAAAATATTGTGTAGTTGCCTTGTCTAGAGTTGTACATTCAAAATTATCTTTCTTCTAGACTGGCTCCCATTCAAGGATAGAGAGAAGAGGTGGATCTGTGCCTTTCGTAATGACATTTTTTGTTTATCAAGTGCTGACTTCCGTGTCGACACTATCTATAGACATGTATAATAATATATAAAATTAAACATGCTCATTTTTCATGTTTACTCAGAGTTTCACAGAATTGCATTCACTCTTCAGGAAACAGGACTTACTAATTATTATTCATTACTTTTTTTAAAATCTTTCTCTGAAGAGTTTACTCAGAGTAAAGAAAAGATAAGTGAATATGTTTAATTTGTTTTATTAAATCTCTTAATATCGAACATTTATTACAATGAATTGCTTAACTTAAATACATTATCTTCTAGAATTACTCTGGTCGGCCGTTTCTTGACGATATACAATATTTGTTATTGTAATATACATGTATATATAAATATACACATATATTATTATTATTTATATGTAACCTTGTGTGTACATAAATATCTGTTAGGCAAAGGAATGACAAAGTGGGAAAATTCTGTGTAACGCGTTTCGTCCTCTACCAGGACTTCATCAGATTAACGTATTACACAGAAATCTTTCCACTGTGTCGTTCATTTGCTTAACATTGGCCTGATATATAGAAATGTATACAGGAGGTCCTCGACTTACGTTGGAGATCCGATCCTACGGCGCGACGTAACCTGATTTTCGACGTAGGTCGGAACTCACCTACATAAGCACCCACGAGTCTGACTAGCGCCCGGGAGCCATAATAAAGAGCAAAAAGTTCCCAAAATAACGACACAAACGAGAAATAGAGAATACAGCACAATCTAATATGGCGTCAAGCGGTGAAGAAACAACGCCGTTTTCTTCATATAGAGCCGCGTGACGACGTATTATATTATGGCGTCGTAACCACAAAACGTAACTCAAAGACATTCTGCATATGATTTTTGTGTAAAGCATCCGTCGATCTTGGTTGGATCTGCGCCTAAAGAGTTATGCGTTAGCTGCTGATGACGGTACATTACAGGCCCACACATGAATGATATATGATATTTTGAATATATATATATATATATATATATATCACAAGGTGTGGTGAAATGACCTTGGCGAAACACTCACATTTTTTGACCAAATAAATTTTATTTTGAAAGACTTCTTTGTCGGACTGAAAAGAATCCATAGTAATATTAATGTGCGTGTATACACACAGACATACATTATATATATGATATAACTATATATAATTTTGTATAATTTTATATATGAAACAACATTATTTAAAAAAATATGACAAAATGGATGAAACGCGTCATAACAGTTCATTTTATATATACATACATACATATATATATATATATATATATATATTTGGTTCATAAAAATATATATTCATACAGATATTCATAAGTATGATCATATTCAAGAACACGGTTACCTTATATACAATGTGCTCCCCGAAAGTTCATCTGTCAAGCTGGTCAACGTTTCCCGTGTCTCGCCGGATGTTCCGCATATACTTTTTAATCACTTGACTAGGAAAGAAAGAATCTAATTTTCTATCATTTTTTCTTTCTATTAAAAAGACATTTTGCGTTTGAAGTTACCCGGACGTTATTTTCACACCTCTCATATATATATATATATATATATATATATATATATATATATATATTTATATATATATATGGGGAGAGTCTGAATGTATGAGTGCGGCGGAACTGTAAATTGACGAACGCCCAAAAGCGTCACTGGGTTCATTTGAAAAGTGCATCGCCATCATAAATCGTGTTTTAATAGATGTAACGTCGCACTCTTCTCTGACAGATATCAGCCAATGGCGGTTCTGTGCATTTTGTTGAGGGTGTGTAGCTGCTAGATATATGTAACCGCCTTACAGTGACGTACGTTTATGCGTCTATGGCGAGTCAAAACGATAAGCTGCTATTAACTGTGGCAGTTGTCGGATAAACCTGCGGGTCGGCCCGAGCAGAGAATTCACATTTCACTCACTGTCAGGGGGAATTAACTCTGATGGCCTCTAATCAACCACGTTGCACGCAGTAGGAGCGATCTGATTTGGGGAGTGCGTCGGGCCAAGAACTTTACATCACCTCGCATCTATAAATATACTACGTGAATTTATATATATACATATATATATATATGCGTGTGTCTGTGTACATACACAGTACATGTAAAAGTTTCCGATTATTTTAAGTTAGTTTTTTACTCTTTACTTAATATATTTTTCAAAAAAAACTGAGCACTGAAAACTTATCCATACAGCTTATTGTCTTGACTCCAGTCACTTTCTCACCGACGTAATGTGGCTTTCCCCTGTCTTTTCTAGAAATGTTTTCATGGCGTCTGCTCTGACAAGATATTTTCACTGATGCCCCGACTGCATGAATTTAAGCGTTCTACTAGGTTGGCATCTCGGTCCCACCTTTTTACTGTCGAAACACTTAAATGTAACCGCCTCTTCTACACCAACAGAGGAACCCCCTTCCTCTTACTTCCCTGATAACTATAATCTTCAAAAATTTAAATGTAATGTCAACTGATCATCATTCTTCTTTTTATCCTTTCCTCAATCTTTTCTATGGCCAGTATTTCCTTTACTTTGACTTTCTGTAACCCCTTGTGTACTAGTGACAATCCTGCTTTGCTTGGGGATGTAATATATATATATATATATATATATATATATATATATATATATATATATATATGAAGAAATATAGTCTTAAGATGCGCTATATTTATGGGATAAATTGCTCAATATCAGAAATAGAGCGTGTCTAAATATAAAATATAAAAGTGAACACAGAAGTCAACACTTAGAGGCGACAGTCTGTTTCATACTAGATGCAATCGTTTGCATCTAGCATGAAACAGACTGTCGCCTCTAAGTGTTGACTTCTATGTTCACTTAAATATATATATATATATATATATATATATATATATATATATATATCCCAGAAACTCTAAGGTCTGCTCGGTGCTCGGCACAGTTGCAGTATAAACCACAGGTGGGCTCTGTCGGTGTTAAAGTCAAATGTGCCTGAGCAGGCGTCTGCAACAGGGATTAGCTAACCGCCCTACTAGACGAGCATCCTCGGATACACGTGGCCAGCCATCCGTATATATATATATATATATATATATATATATATATACACAAGGATGTCAAAATTTATCCACAATTTCGCTATAACATATCGTTAGGTTTGTCACACTACTTTCTGCTCATACATGCTTACATTTGGTACTATTCTGGTCATGTGATCGAAATTTGAAGTTTGAGCTTGATCGCACCAATTGTCTTGCTAATGTTACAGTGTAAAAATGGACGCTTCACCAGCAGTGTGCACCAAAGAGCAGTGATCCGATCTCTCTGATCAGAAGGTGTGTCAGGGGGGGGGGTGAAATTCAACAGCGGCTTTTAACACAATATGACATCAGTGCACTACCACGTAAAAGTGTGTATGAGTGAATCTAGAAGCTTAAAAGTGACGAGACAAGCGTGACTGACGAAGAAGGAGCAGGACACCCACCAACCTCCACCAATGACGAGAAGATTCAACAAGCTCGAAGATGGTAATGGCGGACGGGCGAGTTATCATCAATGAAGATATGTTATCATGAAAGTGCGGTTAATTTTTGACTTACGCTCATATTATATATAATCGACTCTGCCGCCGAATTCGACGTATGACTGTCAAGCAGCTCAGTTACTAGGAACCAAAAACCCGACACCTGCTCTTGAGATTTGATTATAGTGGTGAAGGGTTTGTGCAGAACCATCCACACTTTTTGAAGGGCCGAATTCAGAGACCTGGTGCACTACGTGCCACATGGTCCCCAAACGAACCTCCGCAGGTTTTGAATTCAGAGTTGTCCTTCTCCTAAACCATTTGCTATCCAAGGCTAAAGAACCCAGTCTGTCCTGCTATTTACCCTTAGCTGGGCGAGAAGAATAGGATTCATAATTTTCCGAAGGGTATTAGCACGTAAGTGAATGTAATGGATTCGACTGGAATTCGACTTCAGCTCTCCGATTCCTCAATCCAAGCTGAGTAATAGAGAGCGGCTTTTCCAGTTCGGCCATCATTTAACACCTGACCCATCCTTAACCAAACTGCTATCAACAGACACTATTGTTTCACTCCGTCACCACCTTACTTTATGTATATTTTTTCTTAAACAAATGGGAAAAACGAAGTGACGTTTCACATACTGCTTGCTTATAAGCAAAATTGATCATAACCATTTTTGGCTCTCACCAGTCGAGGTGCAATTGAAATGCACCGAAACGAAGTTGCATCTTTGTAGTGAGTAAACTGTTTTTGTCTATATGATAAAATTATAATAAATAACTATTGTTCTATTATCGGTATCGAGTCCTCTTTTGAATTAATCCTGTGAACGTTAGAATTTACATATTATTTTCGTTCTCATTGCATGATATATATATATATATATATATATATATATATATATATATATATATATATATATATATATAAACACTTGTCTTTGAAAACTACATAAATACCACTTCCAGCTGTGGGTCAAAAAGAAAGGAAAATTGAGTTTTTCTGTCTTGGATGCTAACCAGTCTAACAGAAGGAAGATTGAATTTAAAACCTGTCCGAACGGGAATGGGCTCCATTAGTCTATTTTGCCTTAGGAACACACATTGTTGCCTCGGATGCTGTACATATGGTGTCTCTAGAGTGCCAATGGGTTACGGGTCACGTGACGTAAAAATCAGATACATTACAAGAGAATACATATATACATTGACGTGCCAAACATTAGCAATATATTAACGTAATAGCAGGTGATACAATCGTACCTTGACGTCATGAAAATATCCAAACTTATATCAGCATTTGTGTTGCGCTCTGGTGACTCAGGCTTAAAGCAAGAGGCTTGCCACTGAATGCTAGATGAGTGGGACATGTGCTATTTCTAAAACTTAGGATATTTGACAACACTTTATCTACAGTGTCACGGGTATAATAGTAATACCTGATGAAAGGTATTACCGCCAACCGTGAACAGTAGAGTAACCTACCAAGGATCCTTAATGATCAGAGGTATCTGGCGGGAATTGTCTGTGGTAACAGACAAGGGATATTAGCTCAAACCGCACTCACATTCAATGCAGTGGGTATGACATGCATACCATATAGGTCAGTTCATCGTTCTTTAGCTTTCATGTGATGTGGGAGAAGACGACGCATCAGGGTGCCTCTTAACACCACAACACAGAAATCAGTGCTTCACTTGCCCGAGCTACTTGCTGATCGGAACCTTGAGGACGTTCATTGTGGGGAAAGGTCTGATTTGTCATGTTTCCAGTTGCTTCGAGAGGCGTTCAGATGCGTTAAACTCCCCATGAGGCCATGGGTTGATTTTGGTCGTTATCATGGCTCGGCTTGGGTTCGCTGCCAGCCTAAACACATCATTGAACGGGTATCGCCACTTTGCAGTGCCTGGGGCCGTTTGTACATTTTACTGGATTCCATGTACCTCACTAACGATGGCATAATCTAGAAGCATAATGCAACATATTACTAGTTTAAAGTTAACCCAAATCGAGAAAATGAGCATTCTGGAAATTCCTGGCGAATGATGTAACCTTTAAGTTCACTCGACCTGAGCCGATTCGTGCATTTTGTGGGAACGGGTGGATAGGTATATGCGCACGCAAGATCATGTGTCCACAGATATCAGAGAGCTGTGAACAACTATCGAGTTCGTCCCAGCAATTGTGGAAACGATGTCACGTCGAGGTGCTGCATATCACCGGGCTCCGGGCAGACAGACATCATACTGGGCACCTCTCCGATCTCTCTCGATCTCTCTCTCTCTCATATATATATATATATAAATATATATATATATATATATATATATATATATATATATATATATATATATATATATGTATATGTATATGAGAGAGAGAGAGAGAGGGAGAGAGAGAGAGGGAGAGAGAGAGAGAGAGATGTGATCAACTGATAATTTGCCAAAGCAAAAGACGCTTCATAAACAGCGACGGACAACTGGAGTTGCTACTCAAGTTTCACGCTTTTGCGATATTCAGACGACTAAAACGCCTTATACAAACGAACCTCCACAGGTTTTAAATTCAGAGTTGTCCTTCTCCTAGACCAGTTGTCATCCAAGGCTATAGAGCCCAGTCTATCCTATTTACCAATAGCTGGAGGTAGAAGTCAATGTAATGGATTTGGCTGGAAATCGAACTTGGCTCTCCGATTCCTCAATCCGAGCCACTATCCACCGTATATATATATATATATATATATATATATACGCACATATAATAAAATTGACGAAGTCCGACTATTATTTTAATATATTTTTGTTCATACGTTATTTCTCGGATATTCAGGACGGTAAATGTAATTAATACTATTTATTATAAACAGCGCATTTAATTAGATAATTTTAAAATTACGTGTATATATATATATATATATATATATATATATATATATATATATATAATGGAGTGCCAAAAAAGTTGGTTCTATTCACTTTGCCAAATATGATCAAATGACAAAACATAATTTAGTGAGAATTGCAAACCCTAAATGTTCATACACACAAAATGGGGTCCTTCGTTATGGTAACGTGGTTAGCTAGCTTGTCTCGCTAGATCGGTTACCACTGCGTAGTCAGTTCTATACTCATTGGATGGTCCTTACTTTCGGCATTGTACTACATCTAATTAACGCTTTGGAAATCTACATACACACACACAATGGACTCTCGTGTCGTCTTCGACGTATGATTGTTCAACAGTTTAGATTTAGACCGTATATATAAGGTAGAATCATAGACGCATATCTATACATGTGTATATATTTTTGTAGGCACATATATATATATATATATATATATATATATATATATATATATATATATGAACGTGCGTATATGGTGAAGCCTATTTCGATACGGCACTCACTACAAGATATTATAGAAGAGAAACGGTCCTCGGGGAAAGAAGAGTCAGATTAATTCCACTCATTAATCTTACTTATTGCGTGGAATGCTGGACACTCGCTGTTTCTTCTTATCTTACCGTTTTTCTTTTCTTCTATGGAATTTAGTTTTGGTTTTGTCATTCGATAAAAAATAAATAAATAAAAATTTCTTTATTCCAGCAATGCAATACGTCACAATCATTATCAGAATTGTCTGCCAAACTGTCATTTAAAAATGAAAATAAACCTAAAAATAAAAGAAATGATAAATATAACCAGATTTTTAGACGAACATCGGACATTTCGGTAAGCAATTACACCCAGTTATCTATTACCAGGCCCATGGAATGCCACTGGGTTTTAAGGAATAAAATGTCTTTTTTTTTTTTTAAAGTTCACGACGATGGGGTAATAGATAGCGACTCAGACTGAGGATACCGGAGATTCAAATTCCAGTCATAAATCCATTACATTCACTTACGTGCTAATATCCTTGCGAAAGGTATGAAACAACTTGTTCTCCCTTTAGCTATGGATAAAAAGCAGGACATATAGTCTTGGATGGCAACCTATTGCGGAGAAAAAATCTGCCTCGTCAGTCATGTAACGAAAGATACATGATCGCCTAAGCGTGTATCACGCATGGCACATAATTTATCAACCAGAGATAAAATGTACCGGTTTTACTTTTATTGATCCGAATTGCATTCTAACTGGTAGTTAAGATAGTTGTATATATTTCTTACAGATTACAGACTCAGTACACTGGCGCAATCTTTTTTTTTTTTTTTTATATCTATTTGGCTTTGTGCCCTACTCAGAAATTTGCATTTTTTAAAAAAATACTCCGTATCTCTTCATTTACAGGCGATTACGATTCTCCACAGCTCCCATTTTTGTAATATCGAAATTATGTATTGCTATGGCTGTACAAATGTATTTTCCATTACTTTCATTACGGATTTAAGTTCATAGTGCTTTTCTCGGAGACTGGCTGCCATCCAAGGTTACAGAGCTTAATCAACCTAGTATTTAACCGATAACTGAGGGAAGGAATGTGTTCATAACTTTTCTAAAATCATTAGAAATCACAGAATGTCACAGCTAAAATTTGATTTTAGTTCGTTAATTCTGTTTTTATTCATCGGTGGATTTGTACAACGGACGCTGTAACGAGAAATATTTTTTCATTTTTTTTTTTTCAAAGCAAACCAAATCACGAATATTTCACTATTTTTATTAAATTTTATAAAAGTTACTCGAAGATTAAAAGGGAAGCCGTTTACTATGTAAATTCATTATAAATTGGCCCCCTCCTCGGAAGCCGAAACAAATATGCTCAAACAAGGTGATTTATTTAAATGTAATAAAATTATATATTTTATATATATTTTTATATTTTTTTTAATTTGTAATCTAGAATGCTTAATCGGTATTAATAGATGAAAAAAAAAAGAACTCCAGATTAAGAAATGATTGATTTATTGTCATTTTTACGGTTTATCAACCCTTTGTAATTTATTTAAAGCAGAAATATTTTAGATAGTAAGAATATTTTGTTGCGGGTGTATATTGCATTAACAATTTTTGGGAGGTAATAGTTTTGCCAGAGAGGTTCTACTATTTAACCTATAGCAGGGGATAAAAGAGATTCATACCTTTTCCAAAGGTATTTACGTGTAAGTGAAAAAACTCAGCTCTACGATTTCTTGTTTCGTGCCGCTATTCATTACACTTACACAAGCTGCATGTCCATTTTAAGTGGTATGAGTATGTTTTGTTTTCTCTTTCACCTGGGGATCAGTTTACAGTAAATTTACATAGCAAAATGAACCCCCTTTTACTAAATGTAATAAAAGACAATTTTTGATATTCGTGATCTGGAGTGATTAATCCATAATATGAAAAAAAAAATCATTATTTCTGGTCGCAGCAACTCCACCAGTGATCATAACTTTTACTTTACCTGTCCTCCCGATTTTATGAGTCATCTTACAATCGTTCATATTATTGGTAGAAAAAGATTTGTTTGACATAGTCAAGAAAGAAATCATTTTGTACATTTTTTATTTATATAAGCACTTCAGAAAGAGGGCTTGGAACTCGATACACTTTTTGCTATTTCCAAGGCAAATATTCAGATGAGTCCATTCTTTGGTTCCACCACTTCAGACCTTTACAGATAGGACACGATATGGTACCTCCACGGATTCAAATCACCTCCATTTCCTTCATATCCCAATTGTAAGGAGAGTAGTAACCCCCACCGCCAAGAACTGCTACTTTGTAGAACAGATTCCCACGTGACTTCTTTCCTGAACACTTTAACCCCGACCTCTTCAAGTCAAAGATCAAGTTTTATCTGTCCTCTTCATCTTCATAATCCTCACTTTCGAACATCACCTCTTGTATTCATATCACACACCTCATTCATTAACCCTTTTCTTTGAACTTATGGCCAAATCACGTTGAAAGACCGCTTAACCTACGATCACCGAAGTTAAGCAACATCGAGCCTGGCCGGTATATAAATGGATACCCGCTTCGGTATTCCTGATGCTGTAAGCTTGGATTTGCCGTTGGTGTAATGAATAATAGCTCAGAATTGTTAATCGGAGAGCAGAGTTTCAATTCCGGTTGGCTTCGTTATATCACTAACGCGCAAATATCCTTGGGAAAACTAATCTAATCTAAAAAAATTGTGACCAAAATATTTGTATTTCGGCATTAACCCGTAGAGATGGATATGCTGCCAAACAAAAACAACCAAATCCTCCTGGCAAGCGCCAGATTACTCCAAAAATGAAGTACTCCTACCACATCTGCGCTGGGGCAGCTCAATCTTCATTTTCCAGCCTTGACATAGTTCAAAAGTGTTTGCCTGGCCATGCTGGTGATGCCTTATTTTACATTCTATATAGATGCTGCCTCTAGTTTTTTCCTCAACAGTACGACTTGCATCTCTAAACTATTAGGTTGGTGCAAAAATAATGTCGTTTTCTCACATATGTTACTATGTGAGAAAACGACATTTTATTTTTTTTAACCAACCTAATATTATCTCCAAAACAAAAAGAAAATTGTCTAGAAAATATTGAGATTTCGGCGCTAAATAACCCATAGAGGATTATATGCCGCGAAACAAAAGCAATCAACATTTACCTTAAGTAGCTCATGGGGATGTTATTGGCTGAACTACGGGGTGGTCCGAAATTCTTGTCACCCCTAGATAATATAATTTTCTATTTCGTATGGCTGACACGAGCTCCTACAGTTTGGAACAGAGGCTGCTTGCAAGTGTATGGACACAAGATCGTTTACATTCTGATAAGAGCATGGAGGATGTGCGACACTACTTCACTGTAAGATTCGGCAAACCAGCTCCTCCGAAGAGGCCGATACTGCGATGGGGACATAAACTGCTTATTTTTTTTTTTTCCACTCCAAGCAAGGCGGAAGTGCCACTAGCAAACAGGTGGCTACAGGGAGTATAAGTAAGGGAAAATACTGGGTATGAGGGGTTGAGGAAAGGATCGAAAAAAAAGGAGGAAAAGAAAAGCAAGAACGAGAATCAAGGCATCAGAAGTTGTCGATTGACATTACATTTAAATTTTTGAAGATTATTGTTATGAAATCTTTTAAACCATAATTCGTCAATGAAAGTGAATAAACTGAATCCAGTACATTTCGCCGTATTAATAAATGTCTGGAAGCTAAAGGCCACCAATTTGGAACTCAGTACATTCTACAGGGTGATCCGAAAGTTTTGTCACCACTACATAATATAATTTTACATTCCAGATGGCTGACATGAGCTCCTACAGTTTGGAAGCGAGGCTGCCTGCAAGTGTATGGACACATGATCGTGTGCATTCTGGCAAGAGCATGGAGGATGTTCGACATTACTTCACTGCAAGATTTCAGCAAACCAGCTCCTCCGAAAAGGAGGACGATACTGCGATGGGAACATAAACTGTTTCTCACAGGATCAATTAAGGACAAACCGAGGAAAGGCCGACCCTAAACGCAAAGGGACACATGTGCAGAGGAGGAATCTGTGCTACGATTACCCAACAAGTAGGGCGGTGACAAAACTTTCGGACCGCCTTGTAGTATAAAACACTTGAAACTTGTTTTTCTTTACCGCTGATTAGAAAATTTATTTTTGTTTTTCATTTGAAAATTCTGCTTCACGAAGAATTACAGTTTGAATTTCTACGATGAATTGTTATTGTTTAGAATCGGACGAACACACTCCTCCGCTGCTATCAAAATATTCCGGTCGCTCCGCCCTTCATCCTTCTTCGGAATTGTGTTGATTTAGGTAATTTTTTTAAATGAATTTTCACGTCCTCTTGTCTCCTATAGTCACAGGTTTTCGATTTTTGTACGATTGTTGGTTGATTTTGTTTGGCGGCATATCAACCTCTATGGGTTATTTAATGGCTATATCTAAATATTTTGTATGTAATTTAATGCTTTCAACTACAGATACTTTCTACATAATTTTATACCTTTGGTGATTTTTAGATATATATTTTGTAGATCATAAAATGTATTGTTGGCAATTTTACTACAGTGTAACCCGGATATAAGAGAGTTGTCGGGACCGGAGAAGTCTCTTATATCTGGGTTTCTCTTATATCCGGGTTACACTGTATAAAAATATTTTTATATTTTGGCTTTGCATTGATTGTCATTTTGCTATAAAATGAATTGTTGGTCGTTTTATTATAAAGATATACTGTTGATTTTTGTTTGGGGTTCATTATTTTCCTATATTTGGGACCCAAACAGGTGCTACCACACAGAGTCAGGCTGAAACTGGGAACAACAGCAATTAAGAAGTGGTTCCACGCTCCTCAAAACCTCCAGTCGCCCGATCAGAAGCGTTGCTGTCGGATGTAGTTTATCGTCATACCTAGGACGATTGTGCACGATCTGGTAATGTGGTGATTTCAAACCGAACTCTTTATTCGATCCAGGCGAATGGATTCTTCACGTTCCGATAACCACATTACGGAATATCTCGTATCACTTAATACTTTTCGAATTAATTTTACTTTATGATGTTGCATTCGTCGTTTCACTGTACAAGATTTTAAGACTTTCACTGCCTGACACATGGATTGAACTCCCAGCCACTAGATAACTAGATGTACTTAACCAATTATTTTACCCATTAGGATGACGAAATTGAGGCATATTGGAGTCTAACGTTTGTTTTTTTCCTAATGAGTCTCATATTGTGTTCGTTTCCATACAAAGTTTACTGATTGGTACTATTAGAGAATAACGTGAGCTGATTCGTTTTAATCATCTCACCAGCTCACTAAAATTATTAGTCTAAATAGAATAATATATTGCATTAATAATTCTTTATCAGAGAAATTAAGAGAGAATGTACGAAAATTACCGTGCGAAGTAGCATGACAGTGTTAATACCGTGTAGTACCACATCAATTATTTTTTAGGCAAAATGTTATTTACCAGACATAGATTAGTACGATATCAGGCCAAAATCTTAGAGTGAAGGTGATAGAAAGTTTGTATTGCGGCAACTTAACAGGCATGGAAGGCCTAACAACCTTGAAAATTAGTACGTACTTGTACACACATTTTTTGTATTGGAGTAAGGTCAACTTTCTTACGTATGAGTTGGTGCAGGACTAATAAAGTAATAAGTAAAATATTTCAATATATATATATATATATATATATATATATATATATATATGTGCGTATAACTTGCGTGTGTGTGTAATGGTTAACGTTTCGAAACGAGAAATCAGCAGAGTTCGAATCCAAGCCATTTGTTGCATTCAATTTCGCGCAAATATTCTTGTGAAAGTAATGAATCGATTCGTCACCCACCACAGCTATAAGCATACTGAGCCCCTCAGTCTTGGTTTAGCAAGCGGTGTAGGAGAATGAAAGCTTTATTCCTAAATCCAAATAAATGGAAAACTTTTCAGCGATAGTCGTACTCGTCTAACGATTTGACAGCCATCACACACACTTTTTATATATATATATTAGGTTGGTGCAAAAATAATGTCGCTTTTTGACGTTAAAAATACGTCAAAAAACGACATTATTTTTGCACCAACCTAATTATATATATATACACATACATACACCCACAAACAAACAAGTTTGATTAAAAAGAACCGATAATTTTTATCTTTAATTTTTTTTTATTATATTTTTCCAATTTTCGGATAAGCTCTTTCGGATTGTACCCGAAGTTGTGGATAAACTGTCCGAAGCTCATATTTTGTTATTTTTCTTCTGGTACTTTCGAATTTCGCAGACATTAACAACCAGTGTGGTATCTGTGCGCTAGTTAGAAGTTCTTTGTCTGCATCCTGGTATTCTTTGGGAAGCTGGATGCTTGAAATGGTCTAGCGTGACGTTATGTGTAACAGCTATTAGGAACGAGGCCGCACAAAAATGAATGTGATTTATTTATTTTTATTATTTCATTCATTCATGTATTTTTTTTATAATGCTAATATAATATATGCGCACATTAATTATATCATATGCACTTTAAGATACCGTTTCCTGTGGCGAATGACATTTTATTTAACCTGCCATTAGCCCCATTTGGGGATCTGTTAAAATTAAACTCACTACATGTTATTCCTTGTATTTACATTGAATTGCTTACATACATTGCATTTGCAGAGGTATATTTTACAACACTTAGCCTTTAAAGTTTTTTATTATTAGCCGTAAGAAGACACTTTCTGTCATAATTTTACATTTCACGAGTAGAAAAATGACTATTTTGAAAAGTATTTTTTTTATTATTTCTAATCAATATTATTTTTTGATGTTTTATACACATATATATTTAATGTTCTAGTTTCTATAAAAACGACAATGGTAACTACTGAAATTAAACATAATGAATAAATAAACTCCTAAGACACCTGTCTGGGCCAAAAATGCGCATTAAAAAAATTTGGTACTTAATTCGTTAATGTGGGCTGTTTGTCCTTTTGTATAATAATAACTTCTAGAATTTTGAGTCTTTCCTTGCGTTGGGTGCTGTAGAGCATTTTGATTTTTATCTACTAATATTTATCTTATTCTGTAAGCTGTATTATAGTTGTTCATGATGTGCTAGTCGATGTGTGCACGGATTTCACTGAATTTCGACAGGTGACAGGTCGATCTACGAGAGAGTGTGGTGGATGTGTACCCAATGTTGTATTTTGATTATTAGTATTGGAGATGCATTCTTCCAGTGGGACATGAGAATTCAAACTGACAACATTATTTTTCATAGGGGGAATTTATGAGGCCCGGTGCTGTTGGTAATAATTAAGTTAGGTGTTTGAAACTTTTTATTGTAGATAATAAATCTTAGGCGTTTGTTAGAATCATTGAGTGATATGCACTGGTTAATTATGTTTTTAATTGCTTTTTCAACCTGTTTATAATTATGATGTATTTGGTTACAATAGAATAAGTTAATGTTTAATTTTATTTGCGTCAGAGAAAAGTCTTGACTCACTTTTTTTTTCTAGATTTTATGTTTTGTCGACGACATGGTTAGAGAAAATATTCCTGATTAGGGTTTGTTTAATATTGTTAATTTCCTCATAGAATAATGTCTGGTTCGGTAAATCATTTTTTTTTATATAACAGCTATTTGGGATCTGCGAGGTCATTCACTTTTGTAGTTAAATAAACAAGAGTTTCTGCTAGTGGATCTTTGTAAAGGGAGGTGGTAAAATTATAGCTGAATGCTATATTTACTGGGTAAATATGAAAGTATCCGTTGGTTTACGGTTTTTGCTAATTGATATACAGGAGTTGAGATTTGTGAGATTTTCATATAGGCACGCTATGTTGATGACATATTAGCATTTGAAGAAATTTTTAAAAATGAAAGAGACCTTTGAGAATAACTGTCCTACACTTTACTTACGAACTCAATATTAACAATAAAATCCCTTTCATTGTCGTATTAGTCGATGCCAATAACCATAATTATATCACCTATCTTTACAAAAGAAACATTTCCCTGATGATCATTTCCTGGGGAGGGGGATGTCTGGGTGGAACTTAGGAGTAAATTCCGCTCAGATATCTTCTCTAGAACTTACTTTATAGAACAGACTCTTGAAGGGGGTGCTCCCTTGATGCCTACAAATTCAAATCGAGGATCAACCGATATCTATCATAGATATCCTCATAATATGCACTTCTTTCTTACTCCTTCAATCTGACTCAGTAGCCCTCTACCTTGTGTGGCTCTTGGGCCTTGTATTGGGTGAACTAAAGTAAAAAACTAAACATAAAAATAAAAGGTTCACAATAATTGTCTATGACCGACTAAAATTAGAAACTTTACAACGCAAACAGAATTATTCCTAGTCGTAGAGGTAAATCATAAATTTTGTGATTAACTTCGAAACATTATCAAGCATTATTCATTTTTTGGAGTATTTATTTAACTTTTTGATCCCTGCGTTCCTGGACAATTTTAATCCTTCTGGCTGAGCGCCTGAGTCAAAGTTCGCAAATAATTGGTACGTAATGTTTCAGGGTAGATAATAAAAATAGTTACAAATGTTTGCCCACCGTTCAACCGGTGGCTGGGCATTAAGTCATTTTTCTCTACCATCGGTAAGGCGGTAGTCAGGGCTTAAAGGGTTAATCTTAATTTCAGTTGCTTTTTATTGCAACAACCCAGATTGCCAGACTAGGGCCATCTGTAAACAGCACGGATCAGAAAATTCCATCGGGACACGAACTCGCATCTCGTTTCAGTAGGAAGTCTTCTTTTCTAACGCTTGCAAATTTAATTTAACTTTATAGCCTTATTCCTTATTTTCAAATTAGAAAAAGGTTATTCAATACAACTGACCTCGACTTCTAGGAGGGCTTTGGAAATGACTGCATGGTCAAGATAGTTATCGTTCATTTTAACCAGCAAATCCACAATATCGACCTTTGCCCAAGGAAGACACGAATCATTAATGCTCTGCAAAATTGGCGTAATAGTCATTCTTACATGTCCTGTGACTGGTCTTAATTTTATTTTCACTATGTATGGTATTAGATTTGAATTCATCACTTTATAATCATCTTCACGTTGTGAGTTCGAGCCACACGGAGTGCCGTATGCTTGTGAGATATATAGGCCAGACAAAGCCACCATTAGTGTATATCAAGATTACCACAATCATTAACAGTATGTCGTGGCACGTGTTTTTTGTTTGACTTTTGCTCTGAACGTGACTTGGTTCTTTTTCACATCGACACTCATCTCCACTTTACACTTCAATCTTAAGTGGTCCACACACGCGTTTCAGGATTAAATCTCCCCGAAAAGATTATTTTGTGCGAGAAAAAAAAAAAAAAAGTAACTTTTGTCTAAAACGTTCAGGAAACTTTGACCTCTTCAATAATGGCGATTATGTTCAAGAGAATTAAATTATACTCAGTAAATTTTTTTCATGCTTCATGTCAACCAGAAAGATTTTTGAATGATATTCAAATTACATTTCATCATAGTGTTTATTATAAATACACCGATTTTATATAGAGCTTGGTATTATTCGTATCCATAGAAAGATATTTTAACTTCTATTTTAGCTCCCTAAACTAATGCTGGAAATTGCATTTACTTTACACAAATCTATTTTCTAACAATTTCCTCCCTTAACAATTCATTTCGTTCAGTAGTGAATATTAACGATATAGATTAAACAGTTTTTTTTAATGCTTTTTTCTATTCACATTATCTGGGAAACAATGTTTTATCGTTACCTTCTCCACTATCTTTCCGAAGAAATAATTCTCCTAGACTGGCGGACAACTAAGTTTAGAGCTCTGTCTATCCTGGTATTTAAACTATAATAGAGAAAAGGAAGGAATTCCTGCCTTTTCTATGCGAAAGTGAACCTAACAGACTAGACTGGAATTAGAAATCGACTCGTCGATTCAGTTTTCCGCGCTGATAAACGTCATGCTACCATCCATCAGGACTCGATCTGACATTACTGAATGAATATTTCCCGATCAAAATTCTGCTTCATTTTATCTACACTTATAATATATTACATAAATTCAATCCCTCAACATTTTTAACAAGAGCTTTCATATAAATTTAAAAAAAACAAAAACATATTCAGATACATTCAATGGTTTACTATGAACCTTTTTATCATCTCACACCAAGTAAGGCGATAAAGCCACTAAGATGCAAAGGATTACTGAGAGTGAAAGAAACTGAGAAAACTTTGAGGAGAAAAGGACAATAAAAGAACAGGATGAAAAGGGGATGATGGTTGATGTGTCATTTAAATCTTTGAAGATCGTAGTTAACTGGAAAACAAGAGGCCGGAAGTACGAGAGAAGCTACCAGCCTAGAACTTACAATGACATCTAACAATTTCGACAGTAAAATGAAAGACCTAACTGACAAACTAGTACTACGCTTAAATTCATTATGTCGAGGTACGAAAGTGTAAAGATAATCAGAACAATGATAATATTTATAGAAAAAGCAAAGAGAAGTTACGTCATGGAGGGGGGTGAAGTGATTGAGGCTGCTAGGTCAGGACCAATAACATCGCAGATTCTTCGGATTTTTTTTATTTTTTTTTTAAGAATCTTTAGTTATATACCAGAAGTACAGAGACCAGATGTGGCGACAATATTCAATGCACGGACGAATGGTAGACTTATAATTGTGCAAGATGGATTGTGGTCAGTAAGATTGTCTAGAACGATACAATGGATAAACTTGAGAAAAAAAAAAATTGCCAGTTGATGTTGACCAGACTGAGCGAAACAAGAGATGGTATTAAAATGACAGGTCTGGGGAATAAGTAACGTATGGCAAAATTCTTATCGGAGCTCTATTGCTTACTGCGTCGTATTTGCAACATGAGGATGGAAGTAATGATTTATCAACAATTTCGGTTTAGTTTACTCATCGGAGGGCTAGGGAGTAATAGTTCGTCCACCTTCCAACAAGTGCATCGAACATTCTTTGAGATTTCGTTTAGTTTAAAATGTTGAACTCGGTGTATCCACAATTTTTTGTTTTGGAGTTTCGTAAAAATGTTTTCATAACTCGTCACTGTTTAAGAATGAACGTAACAAGCAAGGCGTGTCAGAAAAAAAAAACTGTTGAAGAGAATCAAGATTGAAAGAAAGGCCACAGAATTAGGAATTGGTGATATAAATATCAGGCAGTTTGAATATCTGGGAATCATTTTAACAGTGGATGAGAAATGCAACCACGAACTGACATTGGACTAGCGAAGCAATCATTCCAAGCAAGGTGCTGAGAAACAGAAAAAAATCGGTAGAAACAAAGAAAAGAGCGACGAATTACTATGCGATATGCATCCTTTAAATGGCTTTGAATGCTGGACAATTTTCTAACGGGTGAGGAAAAAAAACTAGAGGCAGCAGAAATTTAAGGTGGAAAATAATGTATCACCAACAAGACTGCGCAAAGGCTTTCGAAATATGTCAAGGCTGAAAAGTGAAGATTGGGCAGCCCCAGTTCAGATGTGGTAGCAATATTCCATTTTTGGAGTAATCTGGCTCTTGTCCGGAGGATTTGGTTGTTTTTGTTTAGCGGCATATCAGCCTTTATAGGTTAATGCCGAAATCCAAATATTTTGTACACATTTTTTGGGTGTGTGTGTGTATGTAGGGGGGTCGATTATAGTAGTTTTAGTGGTATAAGTCTCACTAGATTAACGCATAGCTGGGTCAAGAAGAGGTGAATTCATACCTTTCCCAAGGACATTTGCGCGTAAATGATTATAACCGACTCAACTAGAATTTACAACTCCGAGCCGTTATCCATTACAACAACCGCAAATCCAAGCTTATAGCACCCAGTATTCTTGAGCGGTCATCCATCCAGGTACCGACCAAGCTCGACGTTGCTTAACTTCGGTGATCATACGAGAAGCGAATTTTCAAAGTGCTATAAAACTTACCAGGAGTCAGATACTTTCTGAAATAGGTTCAAATATCTTTTATCTTTCTCATTTAGAAAACCAATCTTAAAATATTTTAAACGCATAAAATAAACTTATTGTTAAATAAATTATAGTAGCATTAGATGGCTCTCGACTAACGGTGAATTCCGCAGATGATAGCTAAACATAAGTACAGGGTATACGGGCTAAAACAACAACAAAAAAAAAAAAAAAAACAGGTGTTGAGTGTCCGTGTGTTATAATGGATAGCAGCTCAGATTGAGAAATTGGAGAGCGGTGTTCGAATTCCATTATAGTTCGTTACATTCACTTACGTGCCAATACTATTGTGAAAGGCATTAATCCATCTTTCCTCCTCCACTCTCAGCTATGAGTAAATAGCTGAGAGTGGAGGAGGAAAGATGGATTGAGTGGTGGGAAGGAAAACTGGAATCAAAACCTGAGGAGGAACATTTGTTTGGACTATTCTGAAAAGTGTACTTGGTTTTTCAAAAATGCGTGGATATCATATATATATATATATATATATATATATATATATATATATATATATATATATATATATGCCTTACTTTGTGAAAGACTTTTTAGTCCTTTTTACATGATTCCCACTAATTCATAATTTTGTGGCCTTTCTTTTACTCTTGCTTTTCTTCAAAAGTTTTTTTTCTGACACTCTTTACCTGTTACGTTCATTCTTAAACAGTGACGAGTTATGAAAAAATTTATTTTTACGTAACTCCAAAACAAAAAAAAATGTGATTATATAGAGGGTGTCTTTCAACATTTGAAACTAAACGAAATCTCATAAAGAGGGAATACCAGAGAGAGAGAGAGAGTTAGAGAGTGTGTGCATATATATATATATATATATATATATATATTACATTTTTTTTACAACCTACATGATTCCCAGTTGACAAAAATTAGAAAACCCCACTTCGAATTCAAGAGATATAATTTACTCAATTATAGATCCATCCGGTATCTTTCACTTATAAAATTTAAAAAAAAAAAAACAGGCTATCGAAAAATGATTGACCCAGAGAAAGATTTTACTTTTAAATTCAAACCTATTTTGCTCCCTTTGAATCTATGCTACACTGAAATTAATATATTCTTACTTTAAGAATATTGAATCTCAATCAGCATCCTATTGGATGACTGATTTTGAAACTATTCAGGTCCCGCCTTCCGCTCCCTTTCATGTTCTAATAAAAAAAAAATAGGTGAAGATTTTTCTCCGTGCTCCGTTTTTCATGTATAAAAGTGCCACCTTTTCCCTTTATGATACATATTTAACTAATATGCAAAAAGATTTCATATTTTTTTATATTAGGTTGATGCAAAAATAATTTCGTTTTCTAACATATGTTACTATGTGAGAAAACGAAATTATTTTTTCACCAACCTAATATTAATGAGAATTATGATGACGTATCCATTTTTGTGTCGTGTCGCACCGACATTGAAATGTTGCATAAAGTGCCTGAACGATACCAGAAGGTTACGTGGTCTAAAATTAACCGCAACAAGTTTTCCGGCCTGCGCTTAGGTGCTAGGTTTGTTTCGTTTTACGGCATATCAACCTCAATGTGTTATTAATGCCGACAAGATTTTTTATTGCTGGTAATATTTTTTCCAAAAATGTATTGCTGGTAATATTTTTTTTACATTTTGATAGTGTTTGACCACAGTTTGGGGGTTAACTATTTGTCCATAGCTGAGACCCTAACAGGTGTAGCCACCCTGGCTCAGGGCGAACCTGGAAACACCAGCAATTAAGGGGTAGTCCCACGGTCCTCAAAACCTGATCAGCAACAAGTTTTCCGGCCTGCGCTTAGGTGCTAGGTTTGTTTCGTTTTACGGCATATCAACCTCAATGTGTTATTAATGCCGACAAGATTTTTTATTGCTGGTAATATTTTTTCCAAAAATGTATTGCTGGTAATATTTTTTTTACATTTTGATAGTGTTTGACCACAGTTTGGGGGTTAACTATTTGTCCATAGCTGAGACCCTAACAGGTGTAGCCACCCTGGCTCAGGGCGAACCTGGAAACACCAGCAATTAAGGGGTAGTCCCACGGTCCTCAAAACCTGATCAGAGGCCTTGCTGTCGAACGTGATATATCGTCATACCCAGGACAGTTAGGTGCTTCGAAGGGCGTCATTCTTCCAGGACCCTTCAATTGGTACTGACGTTCCCGTTCACATTCTTGGACTATGATTCGAGTCGTATCTTCTGCCGTAGAATTTATCGAATTACTGATAAAGGTAGGTGTGTCGGTCCTTAAAGGATAGGGTTGAGGTGAGCTCCGGGTACACATTTCCCTTCATCCTTTACCGAATGTTCGTACTCCCTCTTTTCAAGGACCATTTGGAGGCGTTCGAGCACTTGCTCTTCTCCCCCGTGTCAAGCCTATGGTCAACAGAGCCGTCTGTATCCAGCGTCCGTGCCATGTGGAGTGAGCTGAGAATGCCATACTTGGAGTATCAGCGACACGCCTCGTGGTTGGTTTTTCTATGCCGAGCGCTGATAGAAGATACGCTGTGAGCGAGGTGTTAAGGATGCCACCCCGAGCCATACCATCACTCCTTTCTATTCCAGGGTTGAGTGCCTCAGTAAGCCCCAGAATAAGTCTGAATACTTCACCGTGTGTCGAAACGCTTTGCGTGCTACTCCACGATCCAGTGACCTTTCACAGTCTAGGAAGACATTATTTATTAGTGGTGGGGATCACGTCGGGCCCGTTATATGGGCGGCTTGGATTATCGGCAACAGAGTTGAGATGTTTCCTGGACGTCTCAGTAACCCTGTGTTTTCGCTTACTTGGCAATTTATCCGGAACGGAACACGCTATCTCTCAACGACGTGGTTGAGAGCGAGTTTGGCAGAAATGCCTGATTGTCACCGGTGTGATTGTTGTTTAGGAAAAACAGTTGATAGATATATATATATATATATATATATATATATATATATATATATATATATATATATATATATATACACACATATAGAATCTATGGACGTTGGATGTGTTGCAGGCCTAAATAAAAGAAAAAAGAAGCGGAGAGCCAAGTTCAAATTCCAGCTTCACCAGTTACTTTAATTGTACACTAATTGGAAAGACATTATATATATATATATATATATATATATATATATATATATATATATATATATATATATATGTTAAACAGAAGGATATACTTTGTCTTGGGTGCCAGCCAGTTCTCGGAATAAGCAACGGGAGAGCAATCCACTATGTTTTCCAAGAATTACTTCAGACGAGTGACCAAGGGGTCGACATAATGAGTCGAATAGACGTCGGTGTGCGAATGAAACCGAGAGCTTGATGATCAATAGAATCAAAAGATTTAGTAGCTTTTAAATTATTTTGATGAATTATTTAATGCTACTTTGAGCATTGCTTGCTCTTTTTTAATTGTTCTAAGTTGATTTTCTGATAACAATCCCTTTTTTTTAACTTCTAACTGTAAAATAGAGTTTACGCTTATAAAGGTCATTTGGCCTGATTGGTATGATTCCATCAGATATAATGCAATATTAGGGTATTTAATTTAATTACAGTGTAACCCGGATATAAGAGAGTTGTCGGGACCGGAGAAGAAGTCTCTTATATCCGGGTTTGGTCTATTTTGTTTAGGTAAATATGGTTCTAATTTGGGACCAGAGAAAACCTATCTTATATCCGGGTTTCTCTTATATCCGGGTCTCTTATATCTGGGTTACACTGTAGTACAGTATTAACGACATTTACCGGCCTGAATGTCCGAAAAATTTTCATAGAAAATATGCGTCCTCCGAAAGTCTATATGATGGTTCCGTATAGGATACAGGTTCGATTCCTGTCGGAGGACGCATATTTACTATTAAAATTTAGGCCGGTAATTGTCGTTAATACTGTTTATTATAAACAGAGGATTTACTTAAATATTTGTATCTATAAAAAAGAACGTATAAACATAAAAAATGTTTTAAAATAATTGTCGGACTTAGTCCATCTCATAATGCGTGACGTCATTTGTTTACATTTGGATACGCATCGAGCAGATATGAATGTACGAAAGAAAATCATGGAGAATTGTAGTTTAAAAACAGTAAAATCGACCTTGCTAACCGAAACGCTCCTCTTTGGCTCAATCGGTAAAAGCACGTCAGGTTATATGGCGGTTCCGTATAGCATACAGGTTCGATTCCTGTCGGGGGACGTATATTTTCTATGTAAATGTCGTTAATACTGTTTATTATAAACAGAGCATTTACTTAAATATTTGTATCTATAAAAATGAACGTATAAACATAAAAAATGTCTTTACATATATATATATATATATATATATATATATATATATGCCGTGACTATATTTCACGAGACTATTAAGAGGATCTCGCTGCACACTAGTATAGAATCTCTGCTCTATCGAATGTCAATTTACTGTTGAGTGAATTCTACCATGCATGTGTCGAAATGACTTTTCTGTCAGTATTTTTTTTTATCTTAAAGTTGCTCCTGAATATGTTTTCTGGCGCTAATAATTGTTTCATTGGTCTAAAAAATGCTATCTGCATTTTCTGATTGATTTGAACGTTTTGAAAGGATTTTGCCATTCGTAGTTCAATGACCGTAACCAATAAATAACATCGGTAATAAACATTACAATAATTTCATAAATTAGAACAGAATTAAAAGAAAAGGCGGAATCACCAAGGACTTTCCATGCCTTAAAAAAAAAAATATCCCCCTTAGATTTTTATGTAAGGACACATGGCACCGTGGATAAAGGCGTTGGTTAGATTCAGTCACAGGACCCAAAGAGTTATGAGTTCAATACCTGGTTAAGGCAGTGGAGAACTTGGAGAGGCGACTTAACAGATAAATGACATCCGTTAGACATGGCACGTGGAACTAGAACAGTCTATCGCAGCAAGCGAAATAAAGGGTTCAGTTCGACATTCCAACCACCTGAAGAAGGCCGGAGCGTACAACGGCTGATACGTTGTAATAAATATGGCGACAAAGATGAGGACAAGTCCGAATAATGTAAATAGTATGCATAATACCTCATCTCAGAAATATAGACAGATGCCGAAATTTTTATAATCATCAAATTTTTATGTCACGGGGTGCATTTTTTAGGTTCCCTGAGAGTACGGGGTATTATGGTATATGGGGGATTGATTGGTTGATGAGTTCTTGTGGTGAATGTGCGAATTGTAATGAGTGAATGGGTCGTGAATCGGATTAGCTAGATATAAGATAGTCAGTGAAGACCAGCCTCAACCCATCTCCCTTTTTGGCCTTGTGTCATAATTGTATTTTATACAATAAATCTCAACAACTTTTCATGCCTACATAAAAGACCAGGTTTCAAGTGTGAGATGTTTCGTCCGACACTTGCTACTTTAATCTAATTACTTAATTTTTTCTACTTTTCAAATGTTTATCCATTAACTGGAAAGCGTTTCTAAGATTCACGTCACCTTTTGATTAACAGGATCGTCTTCAATAAATACATTTAGAAGCAGCAAAAAACGATGGAGTAAAACAAGTTGAAAAATTTATTATTATTCGATGTGCCATATCACTTTAGGAAGTTGGTGACAATGATACTCTATAATTCCCTGTTCTTTATAGATCTTAATAAATTTTGCTTTTGTCATCTATCATAAACTAATGTTCTGCTCTCTATTTACTTAAGTTCGCTAGGTAGGTTATGTGTTATTTTCCTCTGTCCTGTTAATTTAAAAAATTTCCAAACCCTCTTTCCTCATAATGTGCCCTAGAAATTTAAACGGTCTCTTTCTGATGTTAAAAGTATAAGTGTCCTATAGAAAAATGCCTCAACCCAAATGCAATTTCAGCTAGAAAGTCGATTAGACGGTTGAACTTGTATTAACCATAATTACTTCTTGCGATTTTTGCGAACATTAAACAACAATATTTTTTTTTGTATAAACAGATCAAGCGCAGAAATAAGAACGAAATCCTTCTTACGTTCATTTTCAAGTGGGGAGCATAGAGCGATCTTGATTATGTTTTGTCTACATGAAGATTTACAGGGCTCAATGTTTGTCCGGGGCAGGAAAATGTGAGAGAGAAAATGGTTTCATCATAGTGTGTTCATTTCAACAGAAAACAATACAAAAAATTCTTGAAAACTAAGTTAGGAAAGCGTCCTATTCAGTTCACGTAAAACACTTTTCACAGAAGACATCTGTTCTGTACTCTACAGTGTGATCCTTTGTAAACTATGAATGTATTTGAATCCTTTTTTATATCACCATCATATGTCCTCATTGAGTTTTTTTTTTTTTTGTTTATAACAGTAGAACGATGTGGCTTACCTCGTGGATTACATATTTCTCAGAAAAGACTAGCGATCGGTGTTCGATCCCAGATTAAAAAAAAAACAAAACAGGATACCAAATACAGATTTGCAATCGTAACAAGTACTCACATGGAAGGTTGTTATAACCCATTCTTACTCGCTTGTTTTACCACTTTTTTTTATTGTGCCGTATTCAGCTAAACGTAGTTTTCATGGAATCAATAAAACAAATAGTGTAGGAACTCCTTAATGGTTGACATCATTGCACATTTCCAAAGGGAGTACATATCAGGTGTTCATGTCCAATTCTACTCTCATTTGCTGCTGTCTGGATTTATACCACACTAAGCTTAATTTGGACACTTCGATAGGGGCGTAATACTTAGCAAACTTGTCTCTCAACATCAATTACGATTCAATAGTGAGTTTGATCCTCACTAGGTGCCCCATGCTTTTGGCCATGTGCCACATGTAAGCTATGCTAAGAAACAATCATACCAAGCTAAGTTTCGTAAACATCAGGGCTTTTACCTTAGCTGAATGGTCAGCAAGCTGCTCTCGCTTTTGTATTATGCTCGACCCACATTTGATGCCACATTACCAATCCTCAATGTGTGATACATTACCTATGCATACTGAGCGCTCCATTAATTGTTTCCTTCAGCCAGACTAAGATAACACAAATTAAATATACAAGTGAAATGATTAAATAGTAAATAATATAATGAAATTAAGGACTAAAAACTATTTCGTTAACTCTTACAAACCAAGTCACATATAAAATCCTAAAACTTGAAAGGATTTAGGAATGTTTGTTAGATCACTTTACGACGGCAACTGATACAATCGAACTGATTGCCACATGACACGTAGTTGGTTCATCGGTGACTCTCAGTCTGTCCGTGGATCTGAAATTCTTTTTACTCGAGCCAAACTTACTCTGTATAAGGCATGTATCTTATTGGAATCAGGATGATACCAGGATTGAAAATCTGCTCTTCATTTTGTGCTTAAACATCCAGCATTTGGATGTGTGTTCGGATGAGGCGAGAACGCTTAAGAATACAAAGTTTAAAATGACTAAATAAATTAGTGATTTAAAAATTTTAAAATTTATATTGAGTTTAAAGTAAGAGAAAAACTTCGCGAATTAAAAAGTGTTTGTTTTGAATTCAATTTAAAATATCTCAAAAACTTTGTCAATTGAGGAAATCAGTTTCATTTCTTTAAAATGCCAAAGAATTAGAGTGAAAGTGAGAGGTTTCGTGTCTTAAGGTTTTGAAGTTCCGCAGAGTTTCTGGTTTAAGAACTCAATTGAAGTTCCACTGAATTTGAGATTTGAAGAACTCCATTTTCGACCTGAATTGGAATTTCGGTTCAAATCGGTCTTTTGGCCAGAATTGAACTTATAGTGTGAATCAGGGGTAAAGTGAGATTTTTCATTGCTGCTTTCTAAGCTGTACCTGATATCCTTTTTAGATTTGGGCCAGAGGCCCTATTAGCAACTGAGGAGATAGCTTAAATGTCCTCACGGATTGCCGCTTTTAAGCTAGTATTAAATAAATCACCAAAGTAATTACCTCGTATTTTAGCTCGACAGAATATTATCGTAAAAACATCAGGACTTTTAAATAATGCTGGTGTGCCAGGCTGTCAAAAAATTATTGATGAGTCGAAAATAATATTATCTTAATTCCTTACAGTCATTAGAATATTTTTACATGTAAGTATTTAAAAACACTTTCTAATTATTGTCGTTGTGCGTTGGTCTTTCTAAATCACGTCTTTATAGATTACCTTGGAATAGTTCAGCATTGTTATAATAAAAACAACTAAAGGAAGATAAATCTATCACAGCAAACAGCTGCATCACAAAGAATATACAAATAATGTGTGTATATATATATATATATATAATATAATATTTTCTTTTTATGGATACAAATATTTAAGTAAATGCTCTGTTTATAATAAACAGTATTAACAACATTTACCGGCCAGAATGTCCGAGAAATTTTCATAGATAATATGTGTCCTCTGACAGGAATCGAACCTGTATCCTCCATGGAACCGTCATATAACATGACGTGCTATACTAATTTAGCTACAAAGGAACGTCTTGGTTAGCAAGGTCGATTTTTACTGTTTTACTGTTTTTAAACTAAAATTTTTCATGATTTCCCTCGAACAATCATTTCTGCTCGAAGCGTATCCAAACGTAAGCTAATGTAAATGTTGTTAATACTGTTTATTATAAATAGAGCATTTACTTAAATATTTGTAACTATGAAAATAACGTATAAACAGAAAATATCTTAAAATAATTGTCGAACTTTGTCCAATTCGTATATATTTATACATACATATATACGGCTTATCACCTTTTTGCAGATTATTTAAAACCAGAAAATATTTTTAGACTAAGAATTTTTGGGGTGATAATGATTTTCTGATACAAGACATACTAATTAATTCATAGTTGGGAAGAAAGAAGAAAGGGTATTACCACGTAAGGGAATATAATGAAACCCCGGCTGGATATGGAACACGGCTCTCCGATCTTCAAATCCGATCTGCTGCCCATTATATCACCCGAACATCCAAATTTATATCACTTGGTATTCCCTCATGTAGGTATTCCCCAGGTTTGATGTTGCTTAACTTCAGTAATCGTATGTTAACCGGTATTTTTTTTTTACTATTGTTCAACCAATACAAGGTGCAAGAGCCACCCAAGGTAGAGGGTTACTAAATGAAGTTGTTGAGAGGTGCTATAATGAAGGGAGCACATGGTCTATATTATAGGGATATGTAGGATAGATAGCATGTGACACTAGACTTCAAGTGATCGGGGATGCATCTTCTCGGGATTCCCTTCCAACAGATCCTGGAAAGAAGCTGTGGAACTTCCTCTTTAACAATGGAATATGAAGGGTATGAGGATGAGTCACCGTATATGTAGCATGGTGGGCCCTAGCCGTGAAGGTCTGAACTTCTGGAATCAAGGTTGATGGAGTAATGGATAGCGGGTCGGATTGAGGAGTCGGAGAGCCGAGTTCGAATTCCAGTCGAATCCATTTCATTCACTTACGGGCTAATACCCCTAAGAAAAGTATGAATACTCTTCTTCTCCCCCCAGCTATGGGTAAACAGCAAAACAGACGGAGTTATATATCCTTGGATGGCAACTGTTCTACCGCAGAAAGAAATGGCAACCTACTGCGGGGAAAATCTGCCTCGTCAGTCATGTATCGAAAGATACACGATCTAAGATACACGATCTAAGCGTGTATCACGCATGGGAATGATATGAATCCTCTTCTCCTCCCAGTTACGGTTAATTTAGCAGGACAGACCGGGTTCTATAGCCGTGGGTAGCAATTGGTCTAACGCAGAAAGAAATGGCAACCTACTGCTGGAAAAATAGGCCTCGTCAGTCATGTATCGAAAGATACATGATCTCCTAAGCGTGTATCACGCATGGCACACAACTGAAAATAGCGATAGAGTAGCGAGAGGTTTCGTCTGTGGCAAAGAGTTTCTAAGGTGGAAAACAATTCATTATCCACAAGGCCGCGTAAACTCGACTCGATAATTTCACTTTCCGCGCTGATAACAGTTACGTTACACACGCATTCCCTATTTTCATTACTATTACTACTACTGATATTAACAATCATCCTCATCCCGGTCAGTTGGTTAATTTCTGATTGCAACTTACATAGTAGCAAATCACTCACATTCCCTCCGTATAACATTGGTAAAAAATAAGTTCCACTCGAACAGCTTCTACCCGCGAACCGGCTCCCAACAGGATGTTTCCCCGATCGCTACAATCTTAACTTGTTCAAGGCGAGGGTTAACCGTTATCTTCCACTGCTATACGAACAAATCGCCTCCCAAGGTAACCCTCTACCGGGGGTGGCAACTGGGTATTGTAAACGGTGACCCTTACTGTAAAATTTTTTTAAATTTCAGAAGGAGAATTTACAACTTGGTAAAATGTTTTACGCGTTAATCTAAGACTTTTTCGGATTTTAGTCTTCATCAAACTTATACCAACAAAAGATGGCGGCACATGTAATAAACAAATCAAACAATTTCGACATATTGAAATTTAACAACATAAAAAGAAACGCTTTATCAGGACAAGTTGCACTTTCTCCTGACAGTTTTGCATTTTAAAAAGAAATCCAGTATGCACCTTAGCTGTAATTACTGTATATCTGAAAAATCGGATAGGTCAATGTGAAAAAATATTAAGGAATGTTATTCCAAATACGGAATTATACAGAAAGATGGCTGCGAAATAGAGACAAAATGAGAGAGAAGAAAGTGGTGAAAAAAAACAAGCAAAACTAGAGAGAAAAAAGAAAATCGTCTCAAAAACCTAGAAAAAAGAATCAATAGATTGGAACAAAAAGCAGACGACAACGACAGAAAGTAAAAAAAATAAATTGAAAAATATGTAAAACTGAGAGATAATGCGACAAGTTATGAAGACAAAACAAAGACTACGACAAATCGTGCCTGTCTTCAGATGCGAAAATAGAAAACGATGGAGTTCCTCTTTACTGGCGTCAAACCAAGTAATTTCCTGTCTCTATTTCAAAGTAATTCAAACTGCCCCGTAAAGTGTTTGACATAAAGGCCCCCACCTCCAACTCCCCCCCACCATTTTGATTTTTTTATGTTATCGCCGGCCGTTTTACACATGTTTTGAATTAAGACATAAACCCCCACATCCAATGGGATTCTGCAGAGCAGCTGTTGTGGCCCCGGAACTAATTAATCCACGAACTACATTCAGTGCAGCACATGCGCACTAGAGCCGAGCATTTTGTTACCTTTTCCAAAAATGGCCCCCGTAGAGTTGGAGTAAAAACATAAAAACTGTTCCTAAAAAAAAAAAAAAAAAAAAAAAAAGATTGTTGGAGGGCTATAAGAAAAGGAACTTCCTTATCTGATAAAAGACTCCCATAAGTAGCAGAAAAATTAACAAGTCATAACTAAAGGGAAATAACCGCGTTTTCCTTATTCATGAAAATTTTCTTTTTGTCGACACTTTTATTGCATTATGAGCTGATGTTTATAACACGCACTAGATTTAAACACTCTTCTTCTTCTTCTTCTTCTTCTTCTTCAGAAAATGAAATGAATTTAACCCCATTTTCTAAGTGAAATGCTAAAAGACAATCTGACTGAATCTTGATATTTCGTGATTTTAATTTCATAGAATACAAATTATATACAAGCAAAACTCGCAGAAATATTATCTTTCACCTAAAAAATTTACAAAGAGACATTTCGTTGAAAGAAAAGAATTCTTCATCATAATCTATGGTATGGTGCAACAGAAGAGCAAACAAATAGCAAAAGCACCGTTCATTACTGTGGCTAATTATCACTTGCAATAACCTGAAGATGATAGGGTAAATCTCATACATTGACAAAATTAGGGGCTTTCTCATATATATATATATATATATATATATATATATATATATATATATATATATATATATATATATATATTATAAATCCTAAAGAGCCAGGAACAACATACCGAGATTTCACGTAAACGGATCTTCCGGGTAATCTGGCCAGATTACCCTGAAAATCAGTTTACGTGAAACCTAGGTAGGGGAAAATTGTCAGCTATTTTATACTTTTAATTTCGCGCATGCACGTAATTTGTTTTGGATTTTGTCGATTGCACAGTATAGTTGGATCAGTTGAGCACCTTCTGTAAGAAAAAGAGCACCCTGACGCAATTCCTTCCGCCCAAAATTTGGAAATGGCATGCTGTACTTCTAGGCATTTTCGTCGGAAACTCTAATATGAACATTTCAGAGTGTTTGGTTGTCAATCTGAGGACAGTTCAGATGATTCAGAATGAGTTGGATCTAGCCAGCATTATGGTGCTTGGAGTGATCACTAGTAATTTTGACGTTATGTTTCCATTCAACTCAACACGGAGGCCTACATCAAGTACTTTGGGGAGGTAGTGCTGTCCTAGGTCAAGAGGGTGGCTACTGAAAGACCCTATCTCAGGAATCTGCACTATATCACATAAGCAGGAGAACCCAGTCATGGCTGTCAGACAATTTCTACGACCACATCGCCCTTACATCTGGCCATCTAACGCCCCAGATTGCAACCCCCTTGATTATTATGTATGGGGCACAGCTGAGCGAGAGACCAACGAAACGCCTTGTAACAACAAAGATGAACTGAAAGCAATGATTATGGCATCATTCACTATCTTAAACAAGGAGGCTGTCCAGAAGAGTTGCAGGAGATTCTGAAGTCGTCTTGAAGCCAATAGCGATTTTATTGAATAAATTTACTCTTTAGTATTTTAAGATATTTTTTTGCAATTTTGGTAAATATATCTGTTAAAATGAGATTCTGTTATTTTTTTTTATTTTGCATAATTTAAACAACAGTTTATCAATCGCACCATGTAGAGGTACCTCCACAGATTCGCGATACCAAAGGATTAAAATGAATTTTTAAAAATAAAAAAAAACTTTCTTGATGC
Source organism: Acanthosepion lycidas (assembly GCA_963932145.1). Taxonomy (NCBI): domain Eukaryota; kingdom Metazoa; phylum Mollusca; class Cephalopoda; order Sepiida; family Sepiidae; genus Acanthosepion; species Acanthosepion lycidas. The sequence goes on along the minus strand of OZ010577.1, from coordinate 96,268,800 downwards.
TTTTATTTTAGTTTTAATTTCAAGCTTAAATTTAAGTTTCCAATAAACATAATATTTTACTGTATTTCAAAACAAATTTGAAACTAATTTAAATTTACTGGAAGGAGTTTTTGTTTTGAAATTGCTAAGCATCGCTGAATTTAGCGCCATTTTTAGACATCTTTCAGCATAATGTAATTCTCTTTATTAAAAAGTCTTTCAAAAATAAAACATTGTTTTATGAAACTTTATTTGAGAAATATTATCTGATTTAAAGTTTAATTAAAATGATTTGAAACAAATATTACTTTCAGTTTAAAATATCGCAGAATTACATTTTTTTTAACAAGATGGTAGTTGTTTATTTGAGGTGTTGACATGTTTAGAGCTTGAATAAGGTAGAAGTTTATCTAATGTTTTTCTACTGGGAAAATATCTGTAAATTTACTTGTAAAACGTGAGCATTTTTTTAATATAACTTTTAACTACTCTGTAATCTTAAAAATCTAGGAAAATATTCTTCGTAACAATGTTTTAATGAATTTTATATAATTTGGCTTTAAATTTACTATAGCTATCGTTCTTATTTTCTTATAGTGTCGTGTATGTACGCACATATTTAAAAATGTCAGCACACGAAAAAGTTTTTAATTCTTTTTAAAACGTAGGGCTTTGAATTGTACCAAGTTTTTTTTTCATTTATGATTAGGAAATAAAGTTTTTTTTACTTAATAACAATATATCACTTAAAGAGACAAAGTAGTACAGAAATTTAAAAGATATAAAACTTTACAAATTATTACAATTAAAATTTTCAAAAATGAAAATAATTCTTGTAAAATTTCACCGAAATTTTTTTCTTAAGACAATAGTATCCATAATATATCTTATTCGTAAAAACAATTAAAAGCTTTTAAAAGCTAATTAAGTAATGTCTTAGGTTTATTGCATTATTTTTTTTGTAATTAAGACTCCCGCTCTACAAAAAACGTAATATATATATATATATATATATATATATATATATATATATATATATAGCATATATTATAGAAGAGCAACGTGATGATATATATTAATGTTATATATATATATATAACATTAATATATATATATATTATATATATAACATTAATATATATATATTATATATATAACATTAATATATATATTATATATATATATAACATTAATATATATCATCACGTTGCACTTCTATAATATATGCTATATATATATGCTATATATATATATATATATATATATAATAAAACAGCAACGTGATGATATATATTAATGTTATATATATATATATATATATATATATATATATATATATATATATATATAAATTTGTTAAATATAGCAAACAGCGAATGTCTATTATATTTGATCATGAGCCATTCTAAGCTTTGTATAGTGGCTTTAATTTTGGGAGAAAATAAAGACAAAAAATGTCTAAAAGTATACACCAACTAGATCATTTTACTACCAACTTTTCCAATCGTATTAGCGCGTAAGTGAATATAACGAACCCAACTGGAATTAGAACTCAGCTCTCCGATTATCAATTCCGAGACATTAACCATAACACGACACGCACATCCAGGCTTACAACACCTGGTATTCCCAAGTGGACACCCATCTAGGTACTGACCAGGCTCGAAGTTGCATAACTTCGGTGATCGTACGGTGTGTGTGTGTGTGTGTGTGTGTGTGTGTGTGTGTGTGTGTGTGTGTGTGTTAACAAGTAACTGTCGGATAGTTTCAAGCTTGAACTATTCCCCAAAATCTGAAAAAATGGCCACATCAGAAAAAGTTGCCCATGTTTGAGATTCGTCTGAAGATCGATTTACGCGCAAAACTCATAGTCACGTTTTTTATTTTTTATTTTTTTTTTGTTATTTTGCATAGCTCAGGAAGGTTTTCTGCATTTTTTTTCTTTTACTGCAATATCCGGTTCCAGTCCTGAGCAATACCATGCCGCACCACGGCTTATCGCATAGCTTCACGGTCTATGCGATCACCTACATTGCGTTGCTAGGCATTGTAGACAAGTTCTGAATCGAAGGATTTTTGTCAATATATACACAGTCTGAAACAGAAGAGGTATAAATCTTTAACGGAACTGTGAGTTTCAAGCGTAAAGCGATCTTCAGATAGATCTAAATTGTTTCATATTGTTCTCTGAGCCGCTAGCTTATTTTGTATAGAGAAAAACATTAAAATCCCCTTTCTTTCTGCCGTGCTACCAAATCAGTTGGGTTTCTATCCCGCCTTGAAGCAATCAGACGTCTAGCCACACTGAGGAGCTGTGATACATCGACACAGTCTGCCTGTGGATAATTATTTTGTTATCACTAGTATGAGAGGAATCATATATTCAGAATTTACTTGACAGCCCCCACCTGTCCACCTGCACGATTGATGCACAAAACCTAGCGATCAGCTGAACAATTTAGTGCCTTGACACATTTCTCAGGGAATGTTTGATATTACACCTTTTGTTTCTGTCCTAGAGTTCTTCGATGTCTCTAACATTTTGCTATACACGCGATTCTTTATCATACCCAGAAGTCACACGGTGTCAGATCAGGGGATTGTGGTGGCCATGTCAACGGTCTGCCGCGACCTATTTAAAGATTTGGGAAAATTTAATCGAGACAAGCGGGAACAGTATGGGCAAAATGAGTCAGTGCACCATCCTGTTGGAAATACCCTGCTCGTCTGATTTGTAGGGGTATGTCATCAATAAATATGGGCCAATTACACCCTGTGACTGAAACTCAAAAACATGTTAATATCGCCCGAAGACACGCAATTATTATGTGAGTCTCTCTCTCTCTCTCTCTATATATATATATATATATATATATATATATATATATATAGTAACAGAAAATGGCATTAGTCCAACTTTAAGTAATGGAAATAATGAAAACTTCTCATCCCAGAAATTCAGACAGAAATTACACCTTTACTTCGGTAAATAATGTATTTCATATATAATTTGAACTTGGCTCATATTCCTTTGAAATAGTTCACTTGAAAACATATACAGCAATCCAAGTACCTTTTCCGTAATTCGTCGAATGTCAAGAGTCAGGGTTGCGAACAAACTTCGCAGTAACATGGTACATATTCAGGTTTTGTACGAGGCTCTAACGACAGACTGCATAACTGTTTCTAATTCACATTGCATGAGTTCACAGATTTTTTCCCATATTTACCAGCGTTTTCCGTATTGTCTTGAGCCAACTCACGACCGGCCTTGAGACGTGCCTACTATTTAGATACCCGTATTCCAATGCAATTCTATTCTCCGAAATTATGATAAGGCCATTGGAGAGTTTTGGTGGTAGATTTTACCGAGCTTAGCACCAAAGATGATGTAAATATACTTTACGCATTTGTCATCTATTGTAAAGATAACAGAGTCGTTCCATCGGAACGTTACAAAAATAAAAGCAATAATTAAGCAAGAATAGAAAGAACAAGCCTAAAGTTTCTTTAGCAGTATGTCAACTCCTTATGCTGAAATTTAATTTTCTTGGGAGCCTTAATAAATTTTTAAAAAAAGATATATAGCTGATATTTTTTTTATTAGGAAAATGCATTACTCGTATGTTTTTTTTTTTTTTCTGTGAAAATGTATTGCTTGTAATTTTTACTATAATTTAAAAAAATTCTTTCATAGTGTTTTGATCCTAAGTTGGGGGTTAACTATTTGCCCATAGCTGGGACCCTAACAGGTGCTACCACCCTATGTCAGAATTGACCCGCGGGCAATAGCAATTAAAATGTGGTTTCACGCTTCTCAAGCATCCCAATTAGAGGAATTGTTGCAGGATGTAGTTGATCGTCATACCCAGTGTATTTGAGCAGTACAAGAACAGCTGGTAGAGTCTGGGAAGTTTCCAATACCACATCGTACGACTTAAACGGCAAACTAATTAAAGACTAATGGTAAAATGAAGTCCCAGGTTATCCATTTAGTGACATTTTTCCAAATCATTTCGACTTAATCAATCTCCCCAGGTTTCTTTCTAAATTCGTTTAACGTTTTTCCTGATAAGATTTGGTAGCGAACAACGATCTGAAACTAATGATAATATTAGGTTGGTGCAAAAATAATGTCGTTTTCTCACATATGTTACTATGTGAGAAAATGACATTATTTTTGCACCAACCTAATAGAACCAAATATAAGAGAGGGGGGGGGGAAACTAATTTCAATTGCCCACTTACTATCTACTTACATAGCTTATCTCATTGCTCTTATTAATAATGAGTTATCTGTCCCACCAACTGCCTGAAGCAAAGAATAAAAGGAATGACTTGTTACGCTTATACTTATCATCGAAATTGTTATTCTATATCTTTACTTTCTGGTTTCTCTTATTACTTCTGCTACTGTTACGATAATGTTGCGGTGTTATCAACAAGAATAGCAGCACCTAAAAAAAGAAACGGCGAACCAGGATCGAATTCCGGCTAAGGTTGTCTACGCTCTCTTCGCGCTTAATGACCTTGGGGAAAAGCACCATTTTATATATTTATCCGATCTGTTTCCTGGCATAATACATACATCTAGTTACTGTCATGTCACAGTTGTTGATGTAAAGAACATGCAAGCAAGAGTTGTGGCAAACCACGCCACAATACCTAATTTACAAACCTGGGCAACAAAAAACTACTAATTCTATTTTCCACGATTTTTTGAACAGGAGTAGAGGCTTATCCTCTTCCGGTTCTTTTGAGCAGGAGTAGAGGCTTATCCCATGTTTCCTGTTTAGGAGTGGATTTTAGGTTGCTTCTAAAGTAGGTACCTTTACTTTCTCGTAGTAGAAAAAAAAACAGCATAGCATGATGAAAAAAGGCTCCAAACTTAATTAAAACAAAGTTTTATCGTCAAAATGTTTATGCTATTATTAAGAGGAAAGACCAAACTATTTTTTATTATTTTATTAAATTTTTTAATCCTTTCTAGGTCTGAAATTTTGGTTAAAAATCGTGTATTTTTAGCGTTAGCGGTCGACGTAATATTCTTGCAAAAATAAAATAATTGTCGATTTTTAATGAAACTTTCAAAACTCATACACAAATGAATGAACTCATTTTTTAAATTATGAAATCTTGGTAAAAATATGTATATATATATTTTTACATATGTTACCCCACACTTAAGTTCATGAAATTTCGATAAATTAAATTTTCATCCGAAATTTTTTTTTATTAGTTAAAAGCAGCACTCTTTGGAGCATGTAAATCATCAAATTCTTTTTTTCAAACCACTGC
>OZ010577.1:96223523-96258523 GCA_963932145.1 Acanthosepion lycidas | reverse complement strand
TACACACGCATACACTCATATATATATATATATATATATATATATATATATATATATATATATATATATATATATATATATATATATCAATTACTATATTATATTTGTATTATCAAAGAGTATGTTGGGGATAGAGTTACGTTAATACATTAAGTTAAAGGTTACAATAAAATCGGCCTTGATACTGGTTAAAAGTATAGCCGAAAGCGCTCAAACATACGGAACATTTGAACAATTTCTAGATAATTTCCGTCCAGAAAAGAAGAAAATTATGAGAACACAAGAAAAATTAAATAAAAAAACGTAACCGCAGTACTTTGTCAGTCGTTTCAATGAAACCTGTATAAAAGACGGACTGCTGCCCAAATACACAATTATAATACGCACCTCTGAATTTGCTTATTATATTTTAGAAAAATGCGTATTATAGATGGGGAATTACGGTGTATATATATATATATATATATATATATATATATACGAAAGTAGACATCGAGGTAATACCCAACCCCGACTAACTGTCGCCTGTCGCCGCTTGGTATTGATCTCATGCATACTTTAATATTTACATACACTCTATCCCTGATATTGAGCTCTTTAACCCATAAATATATATATACTACTAAGCAGTAATTTGGACTTTGCTAACGTGAAAGTTCTCTGTAGCTGAATGGCTAACAGCACGTTAGGCTAAATGCGGATTTCCATATGGGACACAGGTTCGATTTCTGTCGGAGAACGCATAGTTTCTTTGAAATTTCTCGATCATTCAAGGCAGTAAATGTAATTAATACTTTTACTCAAATAATTTGTATCCATAAAATAACGTATAAACAGAATATGTATATATATATATATATATGGGGCTAGACAATTTTGGAGATCGACTGCTGCCATTATCAGGCAAAAATGTTTTATAAGGATTTTTGTCCTTCGGATATTGAGCTAAGACAACCTTAAAGCACTACAGGAGGGCAAACATTGCAAACAGTTCGAGGCGGAAACGAGGATGAGTTAAGAGTAACAGATGCCTCAGCCCAAAAGATGTGATACTGCTTATAATGAAGTTCTTACTGTTTCTCTGCATCCCGCTTTTTTTTGTTTTTTTTTCCTCATTTTCCGAACAATCTGGAGGCGTTGACAGCGCTCGATTGTATTATATCAGGTCGAGTTATGTTCAGAAATCCTTCATCATTTATTGCCGTTCTGTTCTGTGGTTGCATTTCAACCATTCTCTGAAAGCTAAAAGAATTACATCGTGTTGGATTAAAGTTTTGTTCTGCTTTTCAAATTCGATCTAATAATCAGGTGCTTATAGTTTTAACTAACCGCATTCAAAACGATTGCATTTCGTTGTATCGAGAAAGTTTTATCGCGCGCATTTAAAAAAAAATAATTAGTGTTCGTTTTTTGTTTATTGAGGTTCACATTAAAGATGGAATAATAAGCAACAGTTTATGCTTTTTTCAATGATGTTATTTTTATTTTAAGAATAATAAAAAAAAGGTGCAAAAATTTTGAAAAATTTCACTTGAACGTTTTAAAAGTTTTGTGCAATTTATGAAGATACTGTAAATAATCAAACGTATCAAAAGTGGTTTACAAAGTTTCATACTGAAGATTTTGTGCTAAGCAATGCTAGAGTAGACGAGATTAAGTTGATTATAACAACGTTTTACGACGGTAGCAACATTCTCAAAATATACTTATCAAGAGTCAAAGATAATTTACACTAATTTGGTTATGTTTGTCACTGTCATGTGACTTCTACATAAATTAAACCCAAAATCCCACTAAACTGTATTTAAAACTGTTCTCTAAAAACAAAAATTGTGACGTGTGATGAAAAGTGGATATATTACAACAATGTGTAACGCAAGAGATAATGAAATTGAATCAAAACTAACCTTACAGTCAGACGGTGTTGATGCATTGAATATGATGAGCATGGAAAATGGATTCTTTGCTATTAGCTTCTTCCGTTGAAGTAAAAATTAACTCATGATTTGTAATGGTTCCTAATGGGATTGATTCTAGGTAACAATCAATTAAAAGCTCCCAGAATTCGTTAACAGAAAGAGTGTAATATTCCATCAAGATAACGTTTGACTATATGTTACTTTGCTGATCAGGCAACAAGTGTTGCAGTTGGCTTGGATTTTCTCAGTCATCCATCGTTGAGCATAGCCATGTTAAATTTATTTGGGGAATTTCTCACCCGCTGGGGCCAGAAACCTTTAATAATAATCTTAATTCTTAACGACTTGTCACTCAGGTAGTTTTTCGTCATTATCCTAAAATAGGGGAAACAAGAAAAAAACACGCAAATAAAAAAATGAGGAAATATGGCATTATCTGAAATATCTATCTCGTAAAATTGTGTAAGTATTCAAAACTTTTTACTATATTTGTTCTCATTAAGTTCAAGTTAATACAATAACCATGCCAAATTATTGCTTTTTTTTTTTACCTTGAATCGTGTCCTTTTTCGTCTCTTATATGTTGTGTCAATCAGGACGTTGTCGATCGTGCACTCCACGATTTCCTATCCTTTTTAGCTGTTTGTAAGGTTTGTCTTTTCACCACCAATCCGTGTTCTATCATTCATTTACACAAGCACGTTATTCAGTTTACTGGCTATTTTCTCTGCCCCACCCCGCGCTTTCAGTATGTCCTGTGAGTGTTAAATTCTTCAAGCTCTCTTTCCTTATTATGCGTCCTAGAAATTTTAACTGTCGCTTTCTGATTCTAAGTATAAGCATCCTTTTTAGTTTTTTTTTTTTTTTTTAATCATATCACCCCACGCAGTGCAATAAAGCCCCTTAGACAAAAGGGGTTACTAGATGTGAAAGGATAAGAAAAAAAGAGAAAAATTATTAAGGAGCGAGAATAATAGAAGTGTAATCATGAAGACAGTAGATAACTATTGACATTACATTTAAACTTGAAGATCAAATTTAGCTGGAAAGCATGAAGCCGGAAGAGAGTTTCACAAGCGAGAATTGCGAGAAAAGAAAGTGTTAACATAGAACTTACGGTTACCTATAGCCAATTCAACTGTGTCCATTGTCCTTAAAACGCCATCGTTATCACACTATTTTTCAGTCATTGATATACGTCGGAATTTCGAACTGAACCCTTTACTTAGTCCACGAGAGTAGAATGTTCTAATTCCACGTGCCATGCCTTTTCTGGATATCTTAGTTTCAGTTAATTCCCTTTAGTAACTCAACTCTCCAAGTTTTTGTTCTCTCTGCAGTGGCTAGGTATCTCGCATCTCTTTGGGCCAAGTCGCTTTTCTTTTTTGACTGCTCAACCAACACTTTTATTCACTGGGCCATGTATCATTGGAATTTGAACAATCTACCCCCGTAGATTAAATAAAGAATACGGTTCGAAATTCCAACATATATTACCTGAAGAAGGCTGGAGCGTACAACGGCTGAAACGTTGTGAATGTGGCAATAAAGATGAAGACCAACTAGAACGATGTAGTGTAAATACGGTATTAGATGTTTGACATTTATGTTTAATAAGTCCTACCCGTGAGATTGGAAATGTTAAAATTGTTTATTTGCATTCTTATATTAAATTCATTTGAAATGTATTTCATTAATTTAATGCACCCTGGGATGTAACCAGGTGCGCCCCAAGTTAACATAAGAGTAATTTATAAGTTATTTTTTATATTTAAAATCGACCACTCTAAAAAGAAAAAAAAATACAAAAATTATTCCTTTTTTTACAGCGAGGTTCACCTTTTACAGGGCCCGGGAGCCACTCGAGGTAGAAAATTTCGTTTCGAGGCCATTTGTGTGTATAGGAGTGAAAGATAACGGTTTACCCCAGCCTTGAACAGGTTAAGATTGTAGTGATCGGGAAGACATTGAGAGGGAAGTAGTTCGCAGGAAGATGTTCGAGTGTAACTTACTTTTCACGGATGAGATACGGATTGAAATGCTTTAAAATAAATGCTGATTTCAGGAAACTTTATTATTTTCTATATTCAAATTCTATGTCTATTTTCTCCTTATTGAAATTTTAACTTATTCTACAAGTGCGCCCTGGAGTAAAAATGTTTGAGAAAGACTGCTTTAAAGATATTGCCCTGTCGATGAGGTGAAATATACGCTGACTTCATCCTCAGTAGCGAGGTAAGATCCCTAGCTAAAAAGGCCATCTTCCGAATGTACAATCTTAAGTATAGAACTAACCAATGTTTACCTATAGACTCAAGAAGAGAGATAGAGGGAGAGGAGCGAGTGGGGAAAGAAGGAGGGGAGAGATATGGAGAGGAGAGAGGAAAGAGAGGGAGGGGAAATATAAGGAGTGAGAGGGAGGGGGAGAGAGAGAAAGGGGAGTGAAGATGGAGAGATGAGAGAGGAAAGAGGAGAGAGGGGAGAAAGAGAGATATGGAGAGGAGAGAGAGGCAAAGGAGAGAGAGGGAGGGAAGGAGAGTCAGAGGGAAAGGGAAGCTAGGTGAGAGAGGGAGAGGTGAGAGAGGGATAGAGAGAGAGAGGGAGAGGAGAGCGTGAGTGAGTGAGTGAGAAGAGAACAAGAGGAAGGAGAGAGTGGGGGAAGAAACAGAGAAAAAGTGAAAACGGATAAAGAAATAGTCGATTGATTTGTTTTTGTAGTTTTGAAAAATAGTTTACCAACTCTTTATGTGTTATTTAAAGCCGAAACATATTTTGGGCCGTAGGAGGTCGCTTAGAATATCCGTGTTCCCAAAAAGTTCCCATTTAGGTACTGACCGAGCTTGACACTGCTTAACTTCAGTGATCGAACCAGTATTGGTTACAGAAACAGAAAGAAACAAAGATAGAGGAAAGGAAGAATGAAAATTAGAATCATTTTATTCTTAACAACTTACGGTTAGAATCTGCTGCAATCTTTTCTCTTCACAGCCTTGTTATCGAGCCAACGAGGATGGATCAATAAGTCCGTAGCCTGTTATTAACTAAATTTTAATCTGAAACTTTCACTGTATAATGGTCACACTAAGTGATTAATATTCACTATTGAATTAGGCGCATTGCCAAAGTGGGGATTATGTTAAAAAGATATATTTGTTAGGTAACAAATACATTTTTCATAATTAGGTTATAAAATTGTTGATTTACCTTCGTATCTTAAATGTATGTGTGAGCTTGGATATGTGAAATACTCTTAACCAACAAACCTTTCAACGTTTTATTTAGTTATACTTTTTCTTCTTCTTCTTCTTCTTCTTCTTCTTCTTCTTCTTCTTCTTCTCATTATTATTATTATTATCATTTATTTATTTATTTTTGCATTTACGGCCTTCCATGGTTATATTACGGTTGACGAATTCTTGCGGTAAGGGGAATTGTTACACACAGAAAAACGTTCCGATGTACGTCTATCTATCTATCTATCTATCTATCTATCTATCTATCTATCTATCTATCTATCTTTCTTTCTTTCTTTCTTTCTTTCTTTCTTTCCAGTCGTCCCCACTAAGCTTATTTCTTTCCCCTTGCTTCTGTCGCTGCCTTTCGCTCTCTGTTACATTATCTTATTTCCCTCTTTTTTACCTTCTTTCTCTCTCTCTGTTTTTCTGTCTGCTTTTTTTTTATTTCCTTAGCTGTCTGTCTCCTTCACATTCGTTCACTTCACCTCCCTCTCTTTCTCCCTCTTCTTTCTCTCTCTCCTCACATATCGCTTAACCTCTTTTTCTCCTTATCTCTCCCCTCTGTATTTTACTCTTTTTCCTTCACATAGGATTAGTGTTAAGGGTTAGGTTTAGGGTTAAAGGCAGTGAACAGTGAACTGGTTATGTATTTAAAATCATTAACAATTTTTTTATTTATACAAAAAATTCATCAAATAGTGATTTTAATGTTTATAAACTGATTTGATGTCATTAAAAAAACAAAAACAAAACAAAAACAATGTCATTGTTTATCCTGAGCATTTTCCAGCACTAATGAGTACATTGTCATTTACGGTAGATCGCAAATGCTTCAGTAGATATCATACTATAGTATTAGGTTGGTGCAAAAATAATGTCGGTTTTTGACGTATTTTTTAACGTCAAAAACCGACATTATTTTTGCACCAACCTAATAGCACCCTCTCTTGACATTTTCCCCTCCTTTTCTTTCTATTCTTCTTCGCATTCTTTCACTTTCCTTTACATTCTTTTTCTTTCTTCTATTTTCTTCCCTATTTTATCCCGTTTCCGTCTTCTCCCCTTACATTTCCTAAGACTTTCTTTTTCTCTCTCCCTGCTTTTCTTTCTAAACGCTCTCTCCACCTCTCTCACTCTTGTTTTACTTCCCCATCTTTCTTTCTTTTTGCATCATTATAAAACAACACCACAGGGTACTTCCCGCCAGAATTCCGTACATAAACAGAGTTTCAAAGTCGTCGCTGAATTTGAAGGAATCGTGAATCCATTGTGTTTGTCTAATTCCTTTACTGCAGGAATTAGTTTCAGCTATTTAACAAAGAAACTGGCCAAGATTACCAAAGAATATCTGTATCCAAAGAAAAACGACTTCCTACCATCTGATGTCATATTATAAAGTATCTATTTATACCTATTTTACTTATTTCTTTAGACTTTAAGTGAATAAATAATCAAACAAATATGTCATATAATTATTAGGTTAAAGCAAAAATTTTCAGCATTTTTGGCAAAGTCCCTTCTTCATATAAATGCATGGTTTTTCTACACGTTGTTCGGGTTAAATTTGAGTTGCGAAACCTAATCACTACAGTTTTATAAATGTCAAAGTTAACTGCCATGGACGAATGGATGCAACCTGAATATTGAAAAAGGGTAACCTGCATCAGGATGATTCGTGACGGGTATCAAAGGGCCGCAATCAAGACAGCTTCTCAATGCACTTTGAACACCGTAAAAACAATAAGGCGTAAAATGAAGAGCTGCAACGGAGACTACGAGGCCGTGGCTTGTAGCAAAGAACACAGAAGACGTTCACCAGAATGCGTCCAACAACTGGAGGAGAAAATGATGGAAAACACAGGTAAGGAAATGCAGGTTTGGATTCGGGGAAATAGGTGCTGCAATTTCAGCCATTATGATGGCCTTCAATGAGAATCTCCGCTACCAGTCATAGAAGATGGGAAAAGGTCAACTTCTTACAAAAAAGGCTCACGAAAACCGTCTGACAAAGGCAAAGAAAAAGTATGTGAAAGATCCTTTTGAACCAAGAATAACCTGGTTCTTCTCTGATGAAAAAAAAAATTGTCAGGACCAACTGCACAACATCGAGAATAACAGATGGTTTACCTACAATCCATATGACGTTCTTCGTGTCATGAAGACCAACTTTCCCCAAACTGACGGTTTTTAAGTGTGTCTCTAGTGAGAGTGATGTCATGCCACCTCACATTTTTAACTGGGTCTCAGGCTCAATTCGGATGGATATGTGCAGTTGCTTAAGACCGTGATCAAGCCTTAGTTGGAGAGGGTAGCTGCTGGAAGACCATGTGTACCATTCAGTTTCCTTCCACACCTCCAGGAAGAATCAGAAGTGGTTGTCAGATAATTTTTACGTCTTCACCAGCCCCAATGTCTGGTCCCCTAACTCCCCTGATTGTAATCCCTTAGATTATCATACATGAGGCGCAGTCGGGAAAGACACCAACTGCACTTCAAGGCCCAGCATATCGACAGAATTAAGAAGGCGTGAGGCTTCCCCTAGGGATACTCTAAAAGTTGCATTTGCCAGATTCCGAAGTCAGATCGAAGCCGTGGTAGATGATGAGAGTGCCTTCTTTGAGTGATTTGTCCTTTGATTATTATAACCCATATGTCACTTTTCTATTTTCTAATAAATTGATTTTTGACTTACATATACACATTGTTTTCATTTGAAAAAAAAAAAGAACTCAAATTTAGCCTGAAGATCCTGTATAATCTTATATCACCCTTTAGCTAGATTTGTAACACATCATAAAATAATGATTCCAGTTTCTCCGAGAGACTTTTCGATATTTTTAATCTGCTGGAATTGCTGGCCAGTAAGTGGGCGATACACTGGGAAATATTAGGTTGGTGCAAAAATAATGACGTGATAATGTCGTTTTTTGACGTTAAAAAATACGTCAAAAAACGACATTGTTACGTCATTATTTTTGCACCAACCTAATACACTATATGTAGAAGAATTTCTGATCACAGCTATTTTCTATTGATGCATCAGGTTTGCAATTCGAAGACTGGTATTATGTTGCAACCAACGAACAGAGACAAAATTCCCATTGCTTGTTCAAGTTCAAAAAATTCGTAATAAAAATTTTACTTCTAATATCAACCGGGGACTCCGTTATGATCAGTTTAATTTGTAAGAATTGCGTTATGGTTAATGTTCTTAATATCTAACTTCATTGCGTTTAGCTTCAGTTGAATGATGGCTATCCTACGTTGAACAAAATTTTGGATTCTCGTATTTGTAATAAATCAACTTTTCACCACAATGGACTATCTGGCCGAATTGTTTTCTTTCGTATCGAACAGGAAAAGAAAGAGTTTGCGAGCGAAGGAACGTTAAAATAAATATAGCATTAATAGTGGACATTGTCAAAAATACGACAAGAGCGAAGGAACTGAAACTTAAGCAAGGATTGCGACTGTTTCGACTACGGCAGTACTTGCGTTTTGGGGGATAATGAGAAAGATGCAGTTATGGGTGGGAAGAACGATTCACTAGGAACAGTGCAAACCACTTGTATTCCACCATGTACGATGATATAGACAAAAAGTAGAATCCATAATCAAGAATGGGAAATGAAACAACATTTGAAATAGGCATAACACCATGTATAGAGGCCAAATGGCAAAAAAAAAAAAAAAAAAAAAAAATACGCAAGGGAAAGAATATCTCTCAAATAGACCGTAGCTCTTCAACTATATCAGTACGAAACTAAATGAAAATTAGGAAATCTGCTCATGTTATCATCGTTATTCGGGCGATAAAAGTTACGGAATTTGAACGTGGTTATCAGACCAGTTGGAAAAGTCCCAAGAAAAAAATGAAAAGTGAAGATAGTCTAGTGTACAGCATTGTTGAGTTTGGCAGGAATAGTGAAAAGAACTTGGAAGATTTAAGGAAGCCATGTGCATGTCCACAATGTTTCTTGTAATGCTCCAAAAATGACCTGTCAAACTCTCTACAAGAGTCAGAGCCATCTAAAAATGGATTATTGCTGACATACCTGTGCTGGAACTGCTTACTTCTCACATTCTAGGCTTGGTAGAGTTCAAATGCATTTACGGAGCCTTTTGGGTGATGAATTATTTTCCCTCTCCTCCCCCCAAAACAAACATTACTTACCTCTCGCTACTCTATCGTTTTTTGTTTTTTATATTTTTCATGGCATTTGTTCAGACGTTCACCAGTTCAGATCTTTACTGCTAAGACCTGTATAAAGTGTCAAATCATCCTTTTTCTATTCGTATTCCATTTGTAAGGAGGAAGTGCCACATAGACATCTTCTTCCCAAGAACCACTTCTCTGTGCTATCCGAGAGGATGCTTCCCCGATCACTAAAATTAACCTGTTCAAGTCTAGGGTCAAACGTTATATATCCTACATATCCTCATAATATACACTTTTTAATTCTCCCTTTTATGTCCTTACAACAACCTAATTCAGTAACGCTCTACTTTTAGTGGCCTTGAGCCTTGTATTAAGTTAATAATAAGTGTAAATAATCCTCTGGTGTCTTTAGTTTGTTCTACTCTAAGTTGGTTGACATTTTTTGTTTTGTTGTTTTTATATAAATATATATATATATATATATATAAATATATACATATATATATAAATATATACATACATATATAAATATATACATACATATATAAATATATACATACATATATATATATATATATATATATATATATATATATATATATATATATATATATATATATATATATATATACAGTAGCGGCCATAATATAAGGAACGGAAACAACAAAGACATAAATATGTGTATTACTTAAAAAGTAATGCATGATTAGCAATGAAATTTTCACCGAATAAAGATTAGGGTGTAATGCATAAATATTATACAAAGTTACAAAAATTTACATAATAGTTTGTTTTTTTTAAATAAAAATTAAATGGAACAAAGGAAATAAGCTACTGGACAAAAGTTAAGGAACGATCTTGTTAATACTTGATTGTGAACAAAATTTAATATTTGGCAAATATCCCCTTATTTTCAATGACTTCTCTGCATCGTCGACCACATGATCTAATTAATTTCTTGCAAAAATCAGCAGTAATTCCCTCCGATTCGTCTTTCAATAACTCCCATAGGTGATCCTGGTTTTTCGGGTTTCTTTTCTGAGCCCTTTCTCCAATTATCTTCCAAACATTTTCTATTGGATTCAGGTTTGGGGCTCTGGGCTGGCCACTTCATTAGGGCAATTCCTTCTTCTTCAAATAAAGCCATAACCTTCTGAGCCTTATGGCAAGGTGCGTTGTCCTGCATGAAAATAGGAGATTCATAAAGATTATGGTGTAATCTTGGTACTACATGCTGCTGAAGAAGCCTTTTGTAAATCTTAGCATTGATATTGCGATTTACGCGGATGATAGGGCCAACTCCTGCAGATGAAATCTTTCCCCACACCATTACACTGCCGCCACCAAACTTAACGGTTTTCTTGACACATTGAGAAGACAGTCTTTCACCTGTTCTACGGCGTACGTAAGTTTTGCCCTCAGAACCAAATATAGTAAACTTGGACTCATCACTGAAATGAACTGTATCCCATTGTGCGTATTCCAGGCGTGCCCTTTGGTTTCACTTTGAAATGAAAGGCTTCGAAGCTGGAATACGGGCATGCAATTCTGCATTTTTTCACCTGCGAGCAACCGTTTTCCTTGAGATCTTATTATTTGTATCTTCATTAAATTTACGGGCAATTGATATAGCAGTTTCAAAACGTTTTTTTGTAGATATTCTAACAATTCTTCGATCTTCTCTTTGCGATGTTTTTGGAGGTCTGCCGGTTTTTGGTTTTGCACCTAACGTTTTATCGGTTTTACACCTGCTAATTAAACGATGAACGACACTTTTAAACCTATGAACAATATCAGAAATTTCTTAAATTGACTTTTTTCCTTGATAGCGATAATGAGTTTTTTTTTTCAAAAGAGAGAGTTTTGTGTGTAGAATTTGCCATATTGCTTAAAAATAAAGTCCTAATGATAAATGAACTTTTACTTATTGATAAAAGGCTCCATCGAAGTTTTTTAACAATGTTAATTAAAAGTTTATGCAAATTATTAACATTGTTCCTTAACTTTTGACCAGTAGCTTATTTCCTTTGTTCCATTTAATCTTTATTTTAAAAAAAAAAAAAAACTATTATGTAAATTTTTGTAACTTTGTATAATAATTATGCATTAAACCCTAATCTTTATTCGGTAAAAATTTCATTGCTAATGGCTAAAGGTATAGCCGAAAGCGCTCGGAATTATAAAACATTTGGACAATTTTTACACACTCTTTGTCCAGAAAAGAAAGCTCTTGTTCGAACACAAGAAAAATTAAATAAAAAGCTTAACCGTAGTACCCTGTCTGTCGTTTTTAATGAAACATGCATAAACAAAAGATTGCTGCCTAAATATACAACTATACATACATATATATATATATATATATATATATATATATATATATATATATGCGTGTGTGTGATACTAAATAACTCTTTCCAGAATAGGTGTCACACTTATACTATATATAAGTGTGAGACCTGTTCTTGAAAAGTGTTACTTAGTATCACAAAATTACTATTAGTTTAACGTGAGACATGCGTGGAAATTTTAACTCACTGAACATATTAAAGGCAGAAACAGCTAATAACCTTCTAAATGAGAATTGTGTAAATCGGCGGCTGAGCGGGGACAAAGAAAGATGGGTAAAGTCAAATGTTGCTTAGAGCTACAAGGGACAGAAATTTGGGGAGGGCTATGGTTGCCTACGTCTTAAACGGACGCAGTACATAAAACAATGTTTTCTTTTCTGATTTTTATTTAGTGGTACAAAACTGATCATGTTAATCATAATGATTTATGGGAAAATATCTCTCGTGTCACAGAAAAACGGACAAAAGTTTTAAACACACCCGCACTAATAATCTATTGAAGGGATTAAAAAAAAAAAAAAAAAAAAGAAAGAAATAAAACGCAGGAGAGGGAAAGAAAGTAACAGAAGACGGAAGAGAAAACACACCCATACTAATAAGTATCTATTGAGAGGATTTAAAATGCGCGAGAGAGAAGAAAGGAAGAGAAAGTAAGCGAATACGGAAGAGAAAAGACGCCTACGCAAATCATTATCTATTCGGATTAAAAAAAAAAAAAAAAAAAAAAAGAACGGACAGGAGAGTAGAGAGGAAGAGAGTGTAAGAGAAAACGGAAGAGAAAAGAAGATAGATACACCTTTTGTTGCGGTCTTTATTTCTTCTTGATTTCTTTTTAACAGTGAATACAGTTTGGCAGTCACCGAAGCAAAGGGTTAATCCGGTTTTATAGACTGGCAATTATAAGTTTGCATAAAAGAAATCGGCGGATGGAGGACTTTCTCAGATCAGTAAATTTTGACTGTGAATTAACAGAGCTATTTCCTGTAGCCACCCACAAAGAAAACACGGGTATAAACGTCTTTATTTTCCTTTTGTGTGTGTTGTTATTAAGATATAACTGACTGTTCGCTATCAAAATTGTTTTTGAACCAGCGTGTCATTGTTAACGCAAACTAAAGTCAGAATACCAACGCATGGCGGGAAAAAATATCTTTGAAAACGAAATGTTGTGTCCACTAAAATATCTAATAAAATATGCAACATATTTTACACAATAAAACTAATCATTACCTTAATTATAAACTTAATTATAAGCTTATTAATTTTAAAGATGAGAATCATTTTCAGTCCACAATAGCTACATAAACATTAAAACGCGCTTACAAAATATTTACAAACCAATAACACGCAATAAAATTCTTATATCTTAAAATGCATCAATTAAACCGGACATTACAATTCAGAAAGGTTGTTACAGTGTAACCCGGATATAAGAGAGTTGTCGGGACAGGGGAAGAAGTCTCTTATATCCGGGTTTCTCTTATATCCGGATCTCTTATATCCGGGTTACACTGTATTTATGAAATTGAGGTAGATACCGCCAAAATATTGCGCGGACGTAGTAGTAGCCATACCACATGGCTTTTTAGGGTCAATTAGGAATAAATAAATTAATATAATTCTGGAGCCGATTTCTTAGGAAAAAGTTATAAAAATCCGACCTCAACAAAAAGACTCGCAAATGCCACCAAGGTCCACGTCACTAGCTGCTCATATTCAAGACCCCATTCACGTCCACACGCAAAAGCAACGCTCGACTCAGCAGCACTGACGAAAGTATAAAGAGACCGCCTCAGACTATGGCGCCATCGTCCACATTAAGAACTAAATTCTACCTATCTCCTTTAATCACGTTACTACTACGCATGCATACACACACTGACTCTTTCACACAAACACACATGTAACCGCATTTCATCATTCTCACATATGTACGCAGTACAGTTTATATTCTATCCAAGAATTCTATTAACAACCAAAAAGTGACATTACTCATTCAATACATTCAACTAACATCTTGTATTCTTGTTGCTATATAAGATTAAAAGGTGGAGTAATGGATAGCAGCACCGGTTGAGAAGTTGGAGAGCCGAGTTCGAATTCCTGTCAGATCTATTACATTAACTTACGTTACCCTTGGGAAAGTTATGAATCCTCTTCTTCTCCCCGCAGCTATGGGTAAATAGCAGGACAGATCAGGTTCTATAGCTTTGGATGGCAACTGGTCTACTGCAAGAAGAAATGGCAACCTACTGCAGAAAAAAATCTGCATGTATCGAAATAAACATATTCGCCAAAGCGTGTAGCATGCATGGCACATAACTGACTGACTGGTATTGTTTGTTTTTTTTCCTATTGGATTTTATTCTTTCAAGTCGTAGGATTATTCTAAACGGCCGAATTAAGAGCAATCCTGCAACAATATTTTATGGTATTGTATCAAATCCTGACATTCCGAATGTTGACGTCTAACAAAAACCTGAGTAGAATAATTTCTACAAATAAGTTACGTTTCCAGGGGTGTGATTTCTTCGGTTCCATCCCACGTAAAAAGGGTCGATTCCCTTCTTATTGCATTGCTAAGGAGGAATTTCCACTTAGACACCTTCTCCAAAACTGTTACGTTGGGGAACATAATATCCAAGGGGATGCTTACCTGATCACGATAATTAATTTCTTCAATCTAGGGCCAACCTTTATTTTTTTCTACATATCTCCATAATGTGCACATTTTACTTCCTTCCTTTTTTTTTTATTACCAGGTGCTGTAACGCTGGATGTGCGTCTGGTGTATTGGATAACAGTTCGGAATAGGTAATCGGAGAGCCGAGTTCCAATTCCAGTTGGATACGTTATATATTCATTTACGTACAATTACCATTGGGAAACGTATGAATCCGCCTCATCTCCTCCAGTTATGGGTTAACTAGTATAACTTGTATTAACATAATTTGTATTAGTAAACCATTATTAACGCCAAAAGTTCTCACAATCTAAAAATATTTTCTGGTCTTTACTAACCAGCAAAACGTTGATAGGCCGTAAAAACAAATCAATCAACCTTGTTTCCTCCCTTTACGCCCTTACAATAACCCCATTCAGTAACCGTCTATCTTGTGTGGCTCTTAGGCCTTGCATTGGGTGAACAATAGTAAATTGAAAAGGGATCGGTATCAAGCCTTTATCCAATTAACAGAGGGTCATTGATCCAGAAAAAAACAGAATATATTCAACCGATACAGCGAGGTCATTTTGAGAGAATTAGAAGTTCTACCAGGATTCATTATTGGCTGCCACAATCTTAACAATATAAGATATTCAGATGACAGTCTTGATAGCAAATACGGAAAGGAAACTGCAAAATATCCTTCAGGCTGTAGCAAAGAAAAGCGAAAAGAAAGGAATAAATATAAGCTGCAAGACAGAATGCATGATTATCAGCAAAAGGGTGAGCCCAAAATACAAATTACAAATCAAACAAGTAGAGACATTTAAATATCTCGGAAGTATTTTAACAGATTACGGAAAGTGCAACATTGAGATCCGAAGACGTATTTGGATGGACGAAGAGTCTTCCAAAACCTAAGCAGTGTATGAAGAAATAGAAAAAATTCGTTAGAAACAAAAAAAAGAGTACTGATACCTGTCCTCTTGTATGCCAGTAAATGCTGGAAAATCTCCTCAAGGATGAAGAAGAGAGTTGAAGCATTAGAATTGTGGTTCTACAGAATGATGCTGAGGATACTATGGATCGAACATGTGAGCAACAATGAGGTTTCGGAGAAAAGGGAAACAAAAAAGGAAAGTTAATATCAGGAAAAGGCGGTTGAAATTTTTTTGGTACGTAATGAGGAAGGAAGGCTTGGAAAACCTGATACTCACAGGACAGATAAAGAAGAAAGAGGGGTAGACGAAAGGGATGCGAAGTATACTTGATGAGCTTGAGTAAACGGATGGTAGAACAGTGTTTGGAAGAAATAAGAAAATGACAAAATTAAGAGCTACAAGAGGCAGGAAGATGTGGAGGGCCATGATCGCCTAAGTCATGAAGGGGCACGGCACATAAAAGAAGAAGAATTGTCGATAATCTTTTTAATTTACAAAGAATGATGTTCATGGTTTTCTTTTAAACAATTTGTTATACGTTTATTGTTTAAATGAGTTCTGCTCATTGGTACCTAGTCTGCATGAATATAAGCGCACTACTAGATTGGCAGTTAGGTCTCATCGACTTTTCAGATAGCTAAATGTAAGCGAAAGTTCTATTCAAATAGTTTCTCTTCTCTCACTTCTCACCTGTGAAACTCTCTTCCGATTTATTTCTTCTCTGCGACCTACAATCTTCAAAAATTTAAATGCAACGTCAGTCTCCATATTCTGTCTTACTGAAACCTGTTTTTTATTGTCCTTTCTTTTCACTTTCTCTAAAGTCTTCTCGTTATCTTTCCCCCTCAGTAACCCCTTGAATCTTAGCGACATTATCGTTTTGTTTGGAATGAAATGATTAATACACACACACACACACACACACACACACACACACACACACACACACATATATATATATATATATATATATATATAGGATAGTTGTCTGTATGTTTGTGAGCCAAAAAAAACTACAATAATTACGGACAAAATAAATACATATACAGACTCAGCATCACCAAACCTGGCTTTTTGCAAAAGAAATATCATCGTATGATTTGTATTTGCGAAGATATTTTTAAATTAAAAATACGTAACAATTGTATTAGGTTGGTGCAAAAATAATGACGTAATAATGTCGTTTTTTGACGTATTTTTTAACGTCAAAAAACGACGTTATTACGTCATTATTTTGCACCAACCAAATATTAAAATGCATTTTTAAGCGTTTAGAAATTCTCAGAATTAAAAAGTAAAAACGAACGGGAATAATTCTTATTGCTGTTCGTTTTTACTTTAAAAAGTAAAAACGAACAGCAATAAGAATTCTGTTTATAATTTCGAAACGCTACATGTATTTTTAAAATTTGTTTTTTGAATTTATTTCCATATCTATAGTAAATAAAATCATAACTTCATAAAATTGAATATTAAAACAACAAAGTACATTTAAAAGAAGCATATTGAATACAATTATTTGGAAAAAATTAATATTTATTTATTCAAATATTCGAAGCAAAATTGTAAAAACACAACAGTAGATATTTTGGGAAATTTTTCATCAGCTTTAATACAATCAAATATTCCACAAACATCTTTTTCGATATTTTTAATCGGGAAATTTTTTAATCTCCTACCATTTTATTGAAATTAATATTTTTAAAAAGTTTAGATATTAAAGTTTAAAAATGAATGCAAAAAGAAACAAATTATTCTAAATATACACGATTGCTTTAAACTTGGTGGGGAGAGAATCATGAAACTTTTACTAAACTTTTTAATTTAATTTTCTAAAAATTATTTATGCTTTCAAAAATATTGTTTGTTGAATTATTTTTATTATTAATAAAAATTTTAATAAATTAAAATTTTCCAGTAACATTTATACTTTCAAAAATATTTATATTTTTATTTTATATCATTTTATTCTATTGTAGACAGTTTACAACTTTATATAAAAGAAAAGAAAAAAAGGATTAAAAATAATGGAAGCCTTAATAATAAAAACGAAAAAGCCAACACTTAATAATATTAACTACGAACACGGTCACAACGTGTTGACTGTGTTCGAAAAAAAAACAACTCTATGACACTAAAAGCATACACATAACGCAAACATTCAATTGAACTGGAAAAAAATAATCCCTGATAATGCCTAAAAGCATAGCCGAAAGCGCTTGGAACTATAGAAGGTTTAGACAGTTTCTACACACTCTGAGTCCAAAAAAGAAAAAGAAGAAAACACTTGTTCGAACACAAGAAAAATTAAATAGAAAGCATAATCGTAGTACCTTGTCTGTCGTGTTTAATGAAACATGTATAAATGAAGGATTGCTGCCTAATTACACAACTTTATATAGAGAGAGATTTATTTTTGAATTAAAAATATTTTTTCATGAAATCAATCTCTGTCTTTAATTTTTTACTTTACTGCCAAAAAACAATTTAAGCGTAAAATACCTTTTTTAAAAGAGCAATATGGAACCAAATAAATTATTTTAAATGAAGTAATTATTTTCTGATTTAAAGGAAAATAATTATTGGTGTTAATTTGATAAAATACATAGACAATATATTTACTTAAAGAAATAGTGGAATGTTCATCCTAGAATTATTTTCTGTTTAAAAAAAGAAAAAGAAAAAAATTGAACATAATTCCCTCCAACCGTCTGGCATCACACTTCAAAATCTCATTCGAAAAGAGGGAGAACTTCAGTCATATTCTTAAAAAATCTAGACACCCGAGTCTTTGTAAGGGTATCAGATTAATTATCACGACAATGAATCAACATTTTATTGAATTTCAACATAGCAATGCAACATAAGACGAAGTTATTTCTTCCTAGCAACGCCGGGTATCCCCGCTCGTACATATACATATATATATATATATATATATATATATATATATATATATATATATATATATATAGTTGTAATCCAACTAAATATGTTAGCACTATCACTGATATTGAGCTCTTTCCAGTAACTATCGCGCATATATAATATATAAATAATATATATATATATATATACACACACACACACACACACACACACACACACACACACATATATATATATATATATATATATATATATAGGTAGGTAGGTAGGCAAGCAATGAAATGCTTGGTAATCCGCATGGATAAGGAGGATGTAATCAAGACAGCTTAATATAAAACCACAGCGAATATTAATTTAATTTATATATATATATATATATATATATATATATATATATATATATATATATATATATATATATATATATATATATATATATAAAACAATCATAATTTTCAGATACAGATCTGACCGACTACAACTGTCAGTTTCCTGCGTAGCAATCACGTATTCACCAAGCTCTTTTATCATATAGAGTGGCGGGGACAATTATTCGTACATATTATATATTATTATATTTCCGACTAATGAATAAACATACTTTTCATATATTTAACTGTAAACAGACGCATAATAAATAATATGAATAGAAAACTGACAAAAATCGATTTAATAGATATAAATCCCATTTATCCACTTTAGTGGGTGAAAAAAGTATTCGTACAACACAAAAAGTAATCCATAATCTTCATTTAATACTTTGTAGAATAGCCATTGTTCACGTCTACTGAAATCAACCTCTTCTAGTAGTTCTCAATTAATAATTTGCAAATTTTAGTTGGATTTTGTGCCATTCATCTCATATGGTCTTCAGATCTGAGATGTTAGTTGAAGCTCTTGATTGGATTTGAATTTTCAAATAACGCCACAGATTCTTCATTGGGTTTAAATCTGGGGACTGACTTGGCAATTTCAGGATATTTACATTATTTTCAACAAGTCATTTCTTCGTAGATTTTGCAGTGTGTTTAGAATCATTATCTTGTTGGAAGATCCAATCAGGAGGAAGTTCAGGATTTTCAACCGAAATCATTAAATTTGCTTCCAAAATATTTTGATATGCTGCGGCATTCATTCTACCATCTATTACTGATATATGTTGCCAGTACCTTTTGTAGAAAAACATCCCCAAACCATGAAGCTGCCACGACCAAATTTCACTTTTGGGACTGTGTTCTTTTGTTTGAAGACATCGCCATCTTTCATTATTTTTAGAATGACATCCAAACAATTCAGTTTTGGTTTTGTCTGTCCATAAAACTCTTTTCCCAATACTATTTTTCCTTATCCTTATGTTCACAAACGAATTTCAACCTCACATCTCTGTATCTTTTCAACAGAAGTGGATATTGCCGCGGAAAGCGTGACTTGAGATTGATCCTTTCAATTTTATTTCTTATTGCCCGTTTAGTGACGCAGATTCCTGATAAATGTAAATCATCCTGCAACTCTTGACGAGTAACCATTGGGTTTTGTTTAATTTCACGCATTAATTTCCTCGAAGATCTTGAAGAAATCTTCCGTGTAACACCTGTTTTTCTTTGGTTTTCAACAGTTTTGAATTTTTTTATACCTTGCAGTGAATGAACTAATGGTAGTAAATGGAATATTCAGGTTGTCTGAAATTTTCCTGTAACTTTTACCTTCTTTCCAAAGCTTAACAATCAGTTCTTTTTGCGAATTAGTCAATTCTTCATCTCTTGGTATGATGAAAACCTTCTTGCAATTACAGAGTGTTAAGTATGCATTTTTTTTTTTAGGCTAAAAGTAACTGCTGGTAAAATTATTGGAACATTCTAGAATATTCCACTAAAGAACTGCAATGTAATCGACCCTATGTTGGCATCTTGACTTCAGTCACTTTCTCACCGACCTGACGTAGTTTCCCTCTGTCTTTTCTACAAATATTTTCATGGCTACATCTCTGACGAGCTTTTTTACTCTGGTGCCCGAACTACATGGGTTTAAGCGTGCTACTAGATTGGCATCTAGGTCTCACCCTTTTACTCTTGAATAAGGTAAATTGTAACCGCCACTTCTACCCCAACACATTCTTTTTTTTTTTTTGCACGTCCTGCTTCTTCCGTTTCATTGTTTCCCTGATAACTGTAATCTTCAAAAATTTTAAAGTAAACTCAAATGCTATCTTTTTGAACCCCGTTCAGCCTTTACCTTTTTCTGCACCCCCCCCACCCGCTATACCCAGTTTTTTCTTTCACCTTCACTCTCTGTAGCCACCTGCATAGTAGTGGCATTCCCGCTTGGCTTGGTGTGAAATGATTTAAAAAAAAGGGAAAAAAAAGAAAGACAAGATTGCTTACCATTACACCACGTCGAAGTGTTCCGATATTGTGTAATGGTTAGCAAGCTTGTCTCGCCCGATTAATTATGACTGAGTAATGAGTTCGATCCTAGTTATTTGCTCTATACATTCGGCCTTGTGCCACATCTAAGCTACACTTACAAAATCATCCTGTAATACTTCCCTGGCTTTGGCTGTGTTAATGTTGGCTCAAGACCCAGGAGACCACCCCCAGGTAATAACTCTACTTCGGGAAGGGAGTGAAGTTTTTTGGGAGGTTCCAGAGGCGTCTCCAAAGATGATTGATTAACGTTTCCATGGTATTAAACACAGTTTAAACTGACCTTGTGTCACATTTGGCAGCGCCGTGGGTGCACTGAAAAATATATAATACATATATATTATAGCCCGCTTGAGGGACCCTTCCACGTGGACTAATCGTTAATAAGCTTACCTCGCTTGATCAATTATGACTGAGTCGTAACTGGGTGCTTTACACTTTCGACCTTGTGCTACATCTAGGCTACCCTTAGCAAATCATTGGGTACTTTGACTTGATGTAATGGATAGCCTGTTGTCTAGATAGATCTATTACAACTATAGTAGCGTGTTTGATCCTCACTGGTTGCTCCATAATTTTGGACTTGTGTCACAAACAATTTAAGTTTAGAAAATCAATTTTTATAATTTTCTGACATTTTTCACGGAAAAGTTAAAAACATATTGAGCTCAAGCTCCAGGGAGACATGTCCCACCCCCAGGCATTATCTCTCAATTGGGAGGGGGCTCAAAATTAGAAGCGATAAGGGGAATTTTTCCAAGGTATTGTCGTTAAACCCACTTTAAACTGACCTTTGTCACATCCGGTAGTGACGTGGAGACAGTAAAAATGCAATATATATATATATATAATATATATATATATATATATATATATATATATATATATATATATATATATATATATATATATATATATATATATATATATATATATATATATATGTGTATATTATATATATATATATATATATATATATATATATATATATATATATATATATATATATATATATATATACTAGCAGGAGAGCCCGGCGTTGCCCGGGGATGTAACAGTAAGAGATAGATCAAATATCGACCATCATAAAGACTGAAAAATAAGATTGACAAAGATTATTGTTTAAGGTTGACGGATACGCATGTCTTAATTAGTTTTTTTTTTTTTAGGGGGGGGGGGTCAAACTCAAACAAAAACATTGTTTTCAATCGTTATGAGTCTACCGATTGAATAGAATTTTATTATAAACAATTGTCTTGTAAATGGAATTTTTAAAGCATTCTGAATGTAAAAATAAAGAAAAAAGTGTGCAAGACAATAAGAAACACTACCTGCCAAAAAAAAAAGTGAAGTTTTGTCGAAATCGGTTGAAAAATGTAGGAAATCCGATCCCATACACACACACACACACACACACACACACACACACACACACACAAACAACCTGGGTTTTATAATAAGTATAACTCTATATGAGTTGTCCCCCTTTCATTCTGGCGACAAAATCGTGTTTTATCGTGTTTTCAAATTGATTTTGTGCAAAAACAATTGTGTTTTTCCAATTTTTGGCGCTGTCAGAACCACCGCAAGGTAATTTTACGCAGTCCTGTGAAGTTTTGTTGAAATCGGTTGAAAAATGTAGGAAATCCGATCCAATATATAAACGTACAGACACACACACACACAGACACACAATCTGCGTTTTATAATAAGTAATATATATATATATATATATATATATATATATATATATATATATATACTCGTACTCCAACGTGGTGTAATGGTTAGTAAGCATATCTCGTTAGATCAGTTTCGGCTGAATATTGAGTTCGATTCTTCCTCGATGCGCCATACTGCTGGCCTTGTGTCACATCTAAGCTACCCTTAAAAAATCATTTTTTATACTTCCCTGGAAGTTATTTCGGAAAAGTTTCAAAATATATATGCTCAAGCTCCAGTGGGTCATCTCCCCAGGCAGTACCTCTCCTTTGAGAGGTAGCTGTGTTTATTGCCCGGTGCCTGAGGCATCCCCAAAAGGGGAATTGCTGTGGGGACTTGGACAATTTTTTCACGATATTTCACTTTAAACTGACCTTGTGCCACATTCGGTAGCGACGTGGGCGCACTGAAAAATTCAAATTCATATACGGATGATCGCAAAGTAACTCCCTATTTTATGTATGAGTGGCCAGCAAGGAGTCCTGACTTAACACCCTCTTTCTGTCTTTTGGGGTTCGTGAAAGGAGCAAGTCTACTCTACCAAACCAAGACATTGGAAGAGCTTAAAGGGCGAATACAAGAAGTTATGTCTTCCATACCACAAGGGTTCCTAGTGAAATCAGTTGACGCGATTCCTGAGAACTCGAAAAGCTGGTACCAAAATCTGGTGCCCATACTGAATTTTAAATAAAACCTCATGCTTAACACTTGCCTCTCATATGCATTTCTTGGAAAAATTATAGTTAATAAATAAATTATAACTATTTTAAAATGGGGAGTTACTTTTCAACACCCTAGTATATTATATCCTTGTTGGAGGGCGCTTCGATGTGGTGTAATCGTTAGCAAGCTTGTCTTGCTGGAACAATTATGACTGAGTAGTTAATTCGATCCTAACTAGGTGCTCCACACTTTAGCCCTTGTGCTTCATCTAACTAGATCCCTGGACACTTCGACTTGGTGTAATAGTTATTCAGGTTGCTTCGCTAGATCCATTACGACTGAGTAGTGAGATCGATCCTCATTGATTTCTCCCTACCTTCGCCCTTATGTTACATCTTAGAAAATCATTTATATACCCTCCCAGCTTTGGCTGGAGTGGTTTCAAAATAATATTAAGCTCAAGTCCCAGGGATCCATCACCCGAGCAGTACGTCTCCTTCTGTATTGGACTGGGTTTATTGTCCAGTACCCGTAGATGGGTTTGGGTTTATTGTCCGGTTCCTGTTGCGATGTGAGTTTACGGATAATACCTACATATATGTTACAAGGTAAAAAAATAATACCTACATATATGTTACAAGGTAATAAAAAAGTCGTTGCCGTTTTTGATTTATGAGAAAACAAAGGTATAAGCAAGGCTGACATATCGTTAGTCCTTAAAGAAATCCCCATTGGCACCCAGAAACTTTTCTTAACATGTCTCCAGCAGCGCCATGGCGGCAAAAATCTGTGAATGCCTCAAGTTTGCCCCATTTACGAAGAATTTTCCATGAAGGTGGCTGAAATGGAAAAGGTGGTAATCTGCTGATGAAGGGTCCGAGAAGTAAAGTAGATGACACAGTGTCTCCTATAAAGTCGCCGTATTGTATCCCTGGCCACTCGCCTAACATGATGCTTGGTATTGTCATGAAGGAACTGTATACCCTTGCGATTAACCAATGCTGGCTCCTTCAGATTCAGTGCCTGTTGTGTATGTTCCAACTCTATGAAATATGGGTAGGTTGCGGCACGGAAAAAGCAAGGAGAAACAGGTTGCCACTCGTTGCTTGTTGGCTCCCGTCACTATGCGCTGAAGTTTAATTGTTTCATTAGCAACATGGAAGCGCTCGATATGCTCACCACATGTTTGGCTGTTGTCCTCCGCTATGGCCGCCTTCAGGGTCTCATCATCCAGGACCTGTGGCCAGCCACTGCGGGATACATCACAAACGGACAGATCTCTGACCTGAACTTCTGGAAGCAATGCCTGGCCATGAGTTCAAGACAATGCCGAGCTTGACGTATTCGGCGACTTGACGCGTCTGCAGACAAGCTCACCATAAAGTCATAAAGCAGACAAGCCCGAACGAGTTGCTATCTTTTCTCGCCGCTGCTCTAGCTATGACTAATGCGTGTGCGCAAAGCACCTGCATTGGTCAAGAACAATAGCCCCCACCCCATTCACCGCTTTCCCGGCACATGACACACTCATTTACGTATTAGTGATTACCTCTTCCGACACGGCGTTAAAAAACGGCAATGACATTTTTGCTTAGCTTATATTATTAAGTCGGGATTTTGGATCCAAACGGGACAACAGTGGTCAGAGATCCAGTTGAGGTAAAAATCAGGATTTTTAATCCAAACGGGCAACAGTGGTCAGAGATCTAGTTGAGGTAAAAAGCTGGATTTGAGGCCCAAACGGGGCAACAGTGGTCAGATCCAGTTGATGTAAAAGGCGAGATTTTGAGTCCAATCGGGTTGTCTTCATTGGTGCAACACAGTATTTCCACTCCTATTTCTTTCACATTAGCTTTGTATTTGACAAAGCAACACTCAATAAACATCTGAACACATTATGTAAAGTTTGATGCTGTTGTCGTTATCTTCTGGTGTGTGGTAATGGTAACAACAATATTAAGTTTCCTTGTAAGTGGTTAGAACGTTCGCATTCTAACGATGATACCCGGGTTCGAATCTTACCATATTCCATTTGTCAGGAAGGGGACTTCCTTATATTATCGAACTGGATAATCGATCCCAGCGTGCGGTAACTTTGGAAAGGTGCCGCACGGGTTGATCCAAGTCTTGTGAGTGAAATTGGGTAGACGGAATCCTTGAAGGCCGTCGACAGCTGTGCTAGCACGAAGTCATAAGGGCTTGGCTGGCCTTGTTTAAATTGTTGATCGCGTTAGATAACAAGCTGTTTTTCCAGAAAACTAACTAAGTTATGCTCAGCGTAGTTGCTGTATAAATCACGGGTGGGCTCTGGGTGTTGAATAAAACACAAATGCGCCTGAGCAAGCGTCTGCAATCGGGATTGGCTAGCCGCCCTAGTAGACGGGTATCTTCGAATACGAGTGGCCAGCTATCCAAATTAAGTATCTATTCGGCATTCATTGACCAAGCAGTCAGTGTTACTTTCGATTGAAATTTATAAAATCATTCTCTTAAAATCATTTTTTGGGAAAACAAGTTTCTCGAGTTCAGTAGTTGTAATGGCTCATTTCAGTATTGGTAGGGGTTTTCTTCCTAGCATTTTGTTTGCAGTTGTGTGGAATATTAAAATCTTGATTATACCATTGTTTTTCCTTCGAGCTACATGTGATATACATTTTGGTTTTTGCTGCTGTTTAATATCCTCAAGTGATGTGGTTACTGTTATTTGGTTGCTATTTAGTATTCTCTAATTCACTAGGTTCAAGAAAGGATAGCTTTCTTTAAGACCTGTTCACTAGGTTCAAGTAAGGATAGCTTTCTTTAAGACCTGTTCCCTAGGTTCAAGAAAGGTTAGCTTTCTTTAAGACCTGTTCCCTAGGTTCAAGAAAGGTTAGCTTTCTTTAAGACCTGTTCACTAGGTTCAAGTAAGGATAGCTTTCTTTAAGACCTGTTCACTAGGTTCAAGAAAGGATAGCTTTCTTTAAGACCTGTTCACTAGGTTCAAGTAAGGATAGCTTTCTTTAAGACCTGTTCCCTAGGTTCAAGAAAGGTTAGCTTTCTTTAAGACCTGTTCACTAGGTTCAAGTAAGGATAGCTTTCTTTAAGACCTGTTCACTCGGTTCAAGAAAGGATAGCTTTCTTTAAGACCTGTTCACTATGTTCAAGGAAGGATAGTTTTCGTTAAATCCTGTTCACTGTGTTCAAGAAAGGATAGTTTTCGTTAAGACCTGTTCACTAGGTTCACGGAAGTATAGTTTTCGTTAAGACCTGTTCACTAGGTTCAAGAAAGGATACTTTTCGTTAAATCCTGTTCATTAAGTTCAAGAAAGGATAGTTTTCGTTAAGACCTGTTCACTATGTTCAAGGAGGGATAATTTTGGTTAAGACCTGTTCACTAGGTTCAAGGCAGGATAGTTTTCATTAAGACTCATTCACTATCTTCAAGAAAGGATAGTTTTCGTTAAACCCTGTTCACTATGTTCAAGAAAGGATAGTTTTCGTTAAGACCTATTCACTAGGTTCAAGGAAGGATAGTTTTCGTTAAGACCTGTTCACTAGGTTCAAGGAAGGATAGTCTTGTGTAAGACCTGCAGGCTTAGTTCGCTAGAAGATATTTTTAACCATTGATTTGAGTTGTCGAATGCAGTTGACGGCTTAGATATTTCTGAACGGGTTTGGTGCCATTCCTATGCATTCATATGAAAGTCTCCATTTGAAGAACATGACTCGAGTTTTTATGTTAATTTTTTGGTTTTGTAGCAGTTTGCAGTTTTGGACATAACTACCCCTAATACTGCCTATTTTATGTTTAATTTCATTATTAGCAATATTAAATTTGATATACGCACCTGGTCAGTACCCAGATGAGTGGCCAGTTGGAATGCTAGCTGCCGTAAGCTTAGATGTGCGGGTGGTGTAGTAGATAATGGCTCGGAATTGTTAATCGGAGAGTCGAGTTCCAATTCCCGTTGGTGTCGTTATATTCACATACGCGCAAATATCCTTGGGAAAGGTTTGAATCCATCTCTATTTGCCCCAGATATGGGTTAATTAATAAAACGTGTATCACTAACCATTATTATCTAAAACAAATATATATATATGTGTGTGTGTGTGTGTGTGTGTGTGTGTGTGTGTGTGTGTGTATTTCATTCTAAAATATATTTCCTGGCTTTAAATAACCTGCAAAGCATTGATAAACCATAGAAAATGAATGAATAGACCAATAAATTTGATATAACTAATCCATACACCATGGTATTTGACGTGTTTACTATCTACTAATACCACATCTTGAATTTCTATGGCTTACGATCACCGAAGTTAAGCAACGTCGAACCTGGTCAGTACTTAGATGAATGACCGCTTTAGAATACCAAGTGCTGTAAGCTTAGATGCGTGAGTGATATAATGGATAATGTCTTGGAATTGTTATTTTTTAGATTTTGCCGTGGGCTTACGGTCACATTATGCTGAAATTAAGTTAAGCAATGCCGAGGAGCCTAGTCAGTACCTAGATGGGTGACCGCTTCGGTATGACAGATGCGGGTGACGTAATGGATAATGACTCGGAATTGTTAATCGGAGTGCTGAGTTCATTATATTCACGGGAAAATTATGGCTTTTTGGGAAAGGTATGAATGCACATCTTCTCCCCCAACCCAAGGTATGGGATCGTTTAGTTAGACTTGTATCACTAAATCATTATCTTCAATTTTTTTTTTAATCTTACATTCTGAAAATATATTCTGGATTTAAATAACCTGCATATGGATTGATAAGCCGTAGAAAACGAAGAAATCAACCAATGTATTTTTATGATGGAATCAGCGTACGTACCATCATTGCTTTCATCCCAATTGCAAATCATAGTTCGATAGTGCAAAAAATTGTCTTGAGTCCTGTTTATTGGAACATTTGATAGAGGATGTTGATTTTTTTTTATTATTATTCAAGATCATTCTTATTGCAACTCTGGACACCTATGTCATATGGTATAACCGCACTCATCATCAATACATTGGATTTGGTAGGGAAAGCAGGAACGCTTTTTTCTATTAGTAGATTATAGCGAATAAAATATTTCAAATCGTCACTCTTTAAATTTATAAAATAATTGACGTTGTTATGTATTATCGTATATAAAAAAAATATTTATCGGAAAGAGAGTAAATTAACGAAGGAAAGACGAAACAAAGGGTTATTGTCTTGGGTGGACTTAATTGGCTATATTAATAGATAAAATTTATTTATAAGACAGTGTTAATAAGGATTTTCTTCGGAGAATTTCTGACCATATGTCGACTGTTATAGATGTCTTAGAATATCCCAACAGAAGTAATGGCGCATGACGACTATTCATAAGAGTCAAAGTCTCAGTTCTCGTAAAGACTATTTCGTTCTTCCCATTACGTTTTTTTCTCTATAGAGAAGAGCGAGAAGCACATATGGTAACAATCACGTGTCGAATGGTGGTTGGGATGAGCGAGGGCAGAGTTAGGTTTAATATTGAAGTGAAGATACAGTGGTGGTCTAAAGGAAAGACAGAGAGAAATATATATATATATATATATATATATATATAATATATATATATATATATATATATATATATATATATAGAGAGAGAGAGAGAGAGAGAGAGTAGACTTTGTGTGACTAAGAGAAGTAGAAAGAAAAAGAGAGATCCATAGAGAGCGAGAAGTGTATTTGAAGGAGAGAAACAATTTTGAGTGCTCGTCAAAGAACGAACACGACACAGAGTTCGCCAAAATTTACGTTTGATTCCTAAGTAAGTGTCGTTACTTATTCCGATGGTCTATATTTTACAAGCATGTAAAAGTAATGCTTCCTATCGGATTTTATTCATTTAAGAAATTCAACGATGTAAAGATATATAAAACGAATTAAAAAAGAGTATATGTCATATGTCTACCCTTTATTCGGGTTGAATTTTTCTTCATTTTCTTTTTACTAATTCACTAATTACGAGACACAAAACCACTAAAGGGAGAGGCTTACTCAATGTGAGGGATATAGACGAAAGATGAGTGTTTGGGGACGCATCCACAGAATTGCGAAGAAGGTCTCTCGGTGGAACTTCTTTCTTACAAATGGAATACGGAAGGAATAATAGTGATTCAACCCTGTTAGCAAGACGGATTTTAACTGCGAAGGTCTGAGCTGGTGGCACTAAAGAATGGAGCTCGTCGAAAAATTTGCCGTGGAAGTAGCGGTAGAATAGAATATCTAGAGGCTTACGACATTTCATCTGTGGGAAAGGGAGGCTGCAGCGAGGTAAGAGGGATTAAATCATTCCCCCACAAGGCAGCATAAACGACCTTGAACTCTGTAATGGCTGGAGAGTGAGGATTGGGCAGCTCCAGACAAAATATCATAGCAATACTCCATTTTTGGTCTTATCTGATATTTGTAAAAATACGATTTGTCGTTTTTCGAGAGAAGTCACTATTAGTTAGTTTGAAGTCTTCTCTCAACAGTCAGATGTCAGTTTATCTGGAAAGAAACAATGTCGTTATTATTAAGGAGAGTTGTAATCAATGCATGTCAGATATCAAAGCTCCAGCATTACTCCTTTACAGTCAGCCTATGAACTTTTTCAGGCCACCTTAATAAAACATGGCAGAAGGTATCAGGTACTTTCTGAAGCGGTAGAATCAGCCACTCTTTAGCAATGGAACGTATATATTATTAGGTTGGTGCATAATTATCAGGCGTTTTTGTAGGCGAGTTATTTGTTAATAAAAAATACTGTTTTGGTTACTTTTTTTTTACTAAAAATATTATTTTATTTTCAGGTTTTTCATAATAAATATTGTTAACAACCTGATGAATCCCAATAGATAATAACCTTGTGAATCCTAATTACTAATAACTTCATGGATCCTAATAGATAATAACTTCGTGGATACTAATAGATAACAACCTCGTGGATCCTAATAGATAATAAGCTCATGAATTCGAATATTAACAACCTCGTGAATACTAATAGATAATAAACATCTAAATACTAATAGATAATGGCATAGTGAATCCTAATAAATAACAACATAGTTATACCTAATAGTTAATACCCTCGTGAGCCCTAATATTTAGTAACCCCGTGAATCTTAATTGATAATAACCTTATGAATTCTAATAGATAATAAACCTGAGAATTCTAATAGGTAATATATTCATGAATACTTACATATAATAACGTCGTGAATCATAATAGTTAATAACCTCTTGAATGATAAGAAGGCCATAAAACCTTATAAATAATAACCTCGTGAAACCTTATAGATAATAATCTCGTGAACCTAATAAATAACGACTTCGTGAATCCTAGCAGTTAATAACATTGTGAATCTTTAATCATGTATCAACCCAATAGTTCCACTTAAGGTCTGGAGTAAACTTGAATTCCAATATTAGATTCCTTAGTTCCACCAGTTCTAACCTTCACGGCTAAGATCTGCCATGCCACGCCCATTGTAGCGAACCATCCTCATCCCCTTCGTATTCCACTGACGAGATGCAAGTTCCACTCGAACAACTTCTTCCCATGAAAATGATACTTTGTGGAACAGACTCCCAAGAGGATGCTTTCCCAATCACTACACTATCAACGTCTTTATGTCTATGGTTAACCGTTATAATTCCCCTATATATCCCTATAAACTGTAACTCTTATTTGTAACTCTCTATCACGAATGGCTCTTGGGCCTTTTATAGGATGAGCGTTAATATAAAAATTACAATGTCAGACACAATTTAAATCTTATATAAACACTGGGAGTACACATGTAATTCATATATTTGTTTTAAAGAAGATTGATATTGTTGTTGATTTCAGCATACCTTATGTTTTTCAAAAGCAGTCCACCTGCTCTGTGGAACTTACACGCAATCTTAAGTTATTCAAGTCTAGCGCTCACCGTTATCTTCCCCACATATCCACATAAATTGTGACTTACTTCTAACCCTGTAAACCCTCTACCTCGAGTAGTTCTTGTGCCTTTTACAGGGTGAACATTATTGTAAAAAAAAATAAAAATTGAAAGCCAGAAGCCTAATTGAAAGTGCAACCGTTTATCATAACTGATGGAAATTCTTGGTTTCTGAGATATTGAAAGTTACAAATCAGTTTTTTTCTTCATTGAACTGTTAGAGTGAGGTCCGAGAAGATACCAGTTGCCATCTTGGTTTTTGGAGGATCAGTGTACCTTGAGGATAGTTACTGTTACTAACAAGATATTTGATAACTAGTAATTAAGGTTATGCGTGATATCACGAGTTGGGTTTATAGCCTGTGATATTACAAGAAAGGTTTTAAAATATGTTAACGTTTTCATTTGCTCCCAATGATAGCATATTTGATAACAGTGCAAATCTTAAAAAACATAGAAAAGAAAAAAGAACCTGAGTTCCACTTCACAAAAATTGAAGCCATCTCGTGTAATCTATCCGATACATCATACAAAAAGTATAATAAAAATATACGATGACCCAATAAATTGTTGTGGTACCATGCTGTGTTCTTTATGACATTTCTCAAGTCGATGGGTGGTATTTGATGGCGACAAACCATCATTTGCAGTAATAATCATTCAGATAATGTCTTTATGCCATTAAAACATGAAATCTCAACTTCAGACAATTCCTAATTTTTCAGTCACTATGTGTTTCTCGAGTAAAATTATTTTCAATGCATTTCTATAGTAAATTCATTAATGCCTACTCGTATATTAGAAATATGAAATAATTCAGGAATACGTGTATTGACTCCAGGCCATTGACAATTCTTTACTTACCGAATTACAATATATTTCAGTCCTGGGCATGATGATAAACCACATCCGGCAGCAAGGTCTCTGATCAGGAGATTGGAGTATTTGAGGTATTAATTGCTGTTGCTTCCAGGTCCACTCTGATCCGGTGGTAGAACATGTTACGGCCCCAACTATGGGCAAGTAGTGAACCCCAAACAAAAACACTGTGTAAGTATAAAAATACATTTTTTTAGAGTAATAATACCAGCAATACATTTTTATATCAAAAAATTACCTACAATATATATTTGTAGCAGAATTACCAACAATACATTTTATAGAAAAATAAACACTACATTTTAATAGGCATACAATTGTGTTCAAAGTATATTTATTTGAAGCCATGAAACCGTTTTCAAAATATTTAGTTTTCCGCATTAAATAACCG
This sequence comes from Acanthosepion lycidas, assembly GCA_963932145.1. NCBI lineage: Eukaryota > Metazoa > Mollusca > Cephalopoda > Sepiida > Sepiidae > Acanthosepion > Acanthosepion lycidas. Next base: position 96,226,354 of record OZ010577.1, on the reverse strand, counting down.
ATAGAGCTTAATATGCCGCTAAACAAAACCAACTCACTGATGTATTTCTACGCAGAGTAATATCATTGTTAATGCACTAATATGTAAAAATAACTATAATTCTGTTGTTAATGTTTGCGTTAATTCCTGGCTATTGAGAATCCATTTATTGATTTTTAGTGCATTTTTAAGCATAGTAACATCATTAAGAATGCATTGGCATCATGCGTTAAATAGCCATAATTTGTCAGTAATTCTTTCATTAATTCACGACCATTGACAAACTGTTACTTCATAATTTCAATCTATTTCTACATAGAGTAAAATCCTCAACAATTTCTGCTATACATAATATAAATATTATTTTGGTAGTAATGCTTGCTTTCACTTCTAACCCCTGGCAATCACTTCTAGCGGGCTTTATTCAGATGGGAAATCATTACGATTGCATTTATATTGCATATAAAATAATAATATTCTGGCAATTTCTGCCCAGGGATAAACAGATTACTTTCTGAATTTCAATGCATATATTTTGTATAGTAAAACCATTAACAATGATTTTATATTATATGCAAATAATTATATTCCGGCTGTAATACCTACATTACCTCATCGCCAATGACAATACGCTTCTTGCTTTTCAACACATTTCCTCTTATTTTCTGTGACACAGATAGAGGAATATGTTTTCAGTTTCTAATTTGGGTACTTTGAGCAGTCAAATAAGTTTATTGGCTATCTCTTGCCCAATTTTATAAAATAAAATTATGTGAGTAAAAGTACAACCTTCTGTCCCTTATGACTAAATAGACCAGTCATGGGAAAACTATGGCCCGCAGTCCACATTCGGCCCGATTGGCTTTCTGAATGGCCCGCCTGATTTCATGTTTCTTAACATGTTGTTTTTTTCTTTTCATTCTCACTTGTTCACTCACACACTCTTTCATACATAACGACATAAATAAACAAGCATTAAGTAAAATGTTTCTTGAATGTTGTCAAATTTCGTTGAAGGTAAAGTTGTCAGTATCTTAGAACATTGGCGATTTTTACTAAAGAAGATCATACGTATAAACATCTTTTGCCTCAGAAACAGGATACGTCAATGATAATTATTCTTCTTGCACAAATATTTTTTCTATTGAAATGAATAAACTAGAAACAAATCACATGCAGCATTGTGTGTTAACCATGCTGTCATTAGTGAATATATTATATCAATACTGCAATTATTTTAATTGTACAAGAAATACATTCTCCAAAGAAAAATAATCAACTTTTTCCCATTTCTAAGGCAGATGCTTTTGTTGGAGAAATGGTTGCGGCATCTTTAATAACAAAAAAAAAACTTTTATAAGTGCGGCCCACTTTATGATGAACTGTACCTGATGTGTCCGACTGTTCGAAAAAGGTTGCCCATGTCCTAACTAGATGAAGATATTTCCAACCAATGTCATATTCGGATTGAACGTTTGTGATAAATCGTGTTTCTGAACCTGATTATGGCGTCGCCGAATCTATTTCAGTATAAGAAAAAAATGAAATTTCTGGGGGAAAAAGTATTGAGAAGAGAACTCCCTCTAACGACCATTTCCAACCAATCGGAAGTACGGAATTCTAAATCAATTTATCTGTTAACTCATTGTCGTTTTTGCAATATAAGACCTTTGATAATCAGCTGTTGATATATAGTTAAATTAGTTAACCTAACTTGAAATTTGAATATAGTTAAATTAGTTAACAAAACAGAACCCTGTGACCTTTTACCGCGAATGTCTCCCAAGATTGTATCAAGTTAAATTGCAGCTTATATAAAAAAAAAAAAAGTATGGTGATTTGAAGAGGAAAATTTAGATGATATTGATGAAAGAATTACGAAAAAAATCGATACTCTTAAAATTAACAAACCATGAGCTTAAATTCTGATGAAGTCTAAAGTTTTATTTCTTGATAAGTATTATTTACTCCGTCTCCCAACTAAGACGTAATGAGACACAAGGTCGGATTTAATGTGAGAAACCCGAGCGAGTACACCTGGGTCAGGGTCACAAAATTGCCCAGATTCCGCAACTGTTGGTTGCGCTGGCCTCGGTATGACTACCTATCCCCACTCTCTAGTGAATTGAGGTGGGTGCAGCCTCGGGCAGCTGTTCCCCAGGACCGGGCACCTATCTATAATTTTCCCCAGCTGCATCTCTGTCCGTGAACAGAACCACAACTGAATTGCACTCTGCCCGAAGTCAGATACGCAAATGAGAGATAATAACCCTACCTGGCATGTGGCAGGTAAGTACTTCTTCCTCCCTATTATACTTTACCAGACGGGGCTTAGATAGACTGTAAGCACGGAGAATCGAACTCACTACACAGTCGTAATTGATTTAGGTAAACATGCTTCCTATCCATTACACTACATTAGAGTGCCTATCAGCAGTATGGCTTATATAAATAACTTATAAGGAGTACAAGTAGTTTCATGTATTATATATTAATACTATTAATATTATTGTTATATGTCTGTTTTTAAATATATTATATATATTTTTTCTTCAGGCAACATTTATTTATTTTTATAATTAGCGGTTAGCATACCTAAGTGGCCTTTTTGTTTCTGTCTGGTTAATTTTAGAAACAAAATACGTGGGGTCAAAGTTCATTAGACAGTTCTTCCTAATTTGCCCTTCTAATATTTGTCTACAGATTGTCTACAAAGGAAATAAAAATTCGGCAATTTCTCGTCCTTGATTGGGCGGTGACAGGCGACAATTTTCTTTTCGAAGTGCTCTAAAAATAAAAACAAAATGGAAAGTAAAGAAAAATGGCTTCTTTTCGAACAATATTTTTCTTCA
>OZ010577.1:96188523-96221023 GCA_963932145.1 Acanthosepion lycidas | reverse complement strand
AAAAGTATGGATCCATCTCTTCTCCCTCTAGCTAAGGGTTAATTAGTAATATTTGTATGACTAAATCATTATTATCTTAAAATGAATTCTTACCATCAAAAATATATTTTCTGGCTTTAAATAACCTGCAAAAGGTTGATGCGCTATGCAAAACAATTAAATCAATATTTATTTTTTGCGTTTTGGAAAACGAAATTATTCGTCCTTAAATGCTGGGAAAGGTTGCACAAAGGTGCTCGCCAGATTATTAAAAAACAAAAAAAATAAATAAATAAATAAACGAGAATATTGATATTACAGGATATGCTTATTTTCGCTTTAATTATATACAAAACTATTAAAACTATATTTGCACGCTTTTAGATTATAAAAATGAAGAACAAATACAAATAAAGCAAATATTAGTTTTGTAAATTTCATATTTTTTACAATGTGATATTCTTTGAAGCTTTTAATGTGCAATGGAATTGTACATTGCTTACGCCATGTCGTCTACATACTTCGCCTATTTTCTCTTCAAGAAGTATCCATTTATTCGGTTTGTTTTCCCAAGATTATATACATGCTGATTTGTCAGAAAATGAATTCATCGCGTGAATTCTAATGGATAATAAAACCGTGAGTCCTAATAGATAATAACCACCTGAATCCTAATAAATAATAATCTCGTGAATCCTAATAGTTAATAAACCCGTGAATGTTAATAGATAATAACTTCATGTATTCTCATGTATAATAACCCCATGAATCCTAATAGATAATAATCCTGAGAATTTTAATAGATAACAACTTCGTTAATCCTGATAGTTAATAACACCGTAAATCCTATTAGATAATAAACTCCTAAATCGTAATAGATAACCTCGTGTATACTAATAGATAAAAACTTCGTGCATTCTAATAGATAATAACCTTGTGAATCATAATAAATAATAACCTCATGAATCCTAATAATAATAACTTCATGGTTCCTAATACATAATAACTACATGAATCCTAATAGGTAACAACCTCGTGGCTCTTAATACTTAATAACCACGTAAATCTTAATAGATAATAAACCCGTGAAATCTAATATATAATAATCGCATGAATCCTTGTAGATAATAACTGCGTGGATCCTAATAGTTAATAAACTCGTGAATCCTAACAGATAATAACCACATGAATCCTAAAATTAACAACCTTGTGAACCCTAATAGTTAATAACCGCGTTAATGCTAATAGATAATAAACATCTAAATACTAATAGATAATAACCTCATGATACCAAAATATTTAATGCCCTCGTGAATCCTAATAGTTAATAACACCGTGAATAATAAACTCCTAAATGCTAATATATAATAACCTCGTGAACCCTAATAGATAATAACCTCATTGTACCTAATAGATAATCGCTTTGTGGATCCTAGTATATAATAACTACGTTAATCCTAATAGATAATAACCTCCTGAATCCTAATAGGTAACAACTTTGTGAGTCCTAATATTTAATAACACCAAGAATCCTAATAAACCCGGGAAATCTAATAGATAATAACCACATGAATCCTTATAAATAATAACTATGTGGATCCTAATAGATAATAACCTCGTGAATCCTACTAGATAATCACTTTGTTGATACTAGTAGATAATAATCTTTCGAATCCTGACAGATAATAACCTCCTGTATCTTAACAGATAATAACCACGAGGATCCTTATAGATAATAACCTCGTGTTTCCTAATATATAAATTCGTGAATCCTAATAACCTCGTGAATCGTGAAACTTTTAAATTCTAATTGATAATAAACTCGTCAATCATAATAGATAACAGAATCGTGATACCTAATAGTTAATACCCTCGTGAACCCTCATAGATAATAACTCCGTAAATGCTAATATATAATAACTTCGTGAGTCCTAAAAATGAATAACCCCGTGAATCCTAATTGATAATAAGCACGTGAATTCTAATAGATAATAATTTTTGAATCCTTATGGATAGCAACCTCGTGAATGATAATAGTTAATTACAACGTGGATCCTAATAAATAATAACATCGTGGATACTAATAGATAACAACCTCGTGGAGCCTAATAACCTCATAAGTCCTAATATATAATAACCAAATGAATGATAATATATAATAACCTTGTGAATCACAATAGATATTAAACACATGAATCCTAATTGTTAATAACCCCGTGAAAACTAATACATAATAACCTCATCAATCGAAATAACCTTCTGAATCTTAATGCATAATAACTTCAAGAATCGTCATAAATAATAACCTTGTGAATCCTAATAGATAATAACGTCATGAATATTCATAGATAATAACCACATAAATCCTGGAACCAACATTGATAGATAATCGCTTTGTGGATCCTAGTAGATAATAATATCGTGAATCCTAATAGATAATAAACTCGTGTATCCTAATAGATAATAACCTCGTGAATCCTAATAACCTCGTGAATCTTAATACATAATAAACTCATGAATCCTAATAAATAATAACCTTGTGAATCCTAATAGATAATAAACTCCTGAAACACAATAGATAATAACCTCATGAATTCTGATAACTACCTTGTGAATCCTAAAAGATATTAACCCCGTGAATCCCAAAAGATAGTAACTTCGTGGACCCTAATAGTTAATTATCTTGTGAATCCTATTATACAATAATCTCATGAATTCTAATATTAACAACCTCGTGATTCCTAATAGTTAATAAACCCGTGAATCCTAATAGATAATAAACATGTAAATACTAATAGATAATATAATAATCCTCGTGAATCCCAATCGGTAATAACGTCCTGGATCCTAAAATTGCCACTTAGACACAAATCAGGAATGAATTATCTCTGTTTCGTTGGAAAAAGTTTAAATTCCTCAATAGATGACAACCGCTGATCTCCAATGTAATAACAGTGGATGATGCCCGCCATTTAAGGCTCAAAAGTAGAATACAATAGAATACACATAATAAAATATGAAATATATAAATGCTTAAATAAATTATTCAAGTAAAACTATACATAAATCCGGCAATTTTCTTATTTTTGTTACTTTTCTTATCAATGAACTATTAAATATTAATCGCGCGATTCGAATCTTGTACAGTAAAAATTAAAAAAATAATCTGCTCGTAACTGTCATGGTAGAGATTTAGTAACGTGTCATTGTAAATATATTTGACTTCCTTATGGTACCTAATAGTTAACAACCTCATGAATCCAAATAGGTAATAACTTCGTGAATACTAATAGATAATAACCTCACGAATCCTAATAATAATAACTTCATGGATCCTAATAGATAATAACCACCTGAATTCTAATAAATAATAATCCCGTAAATCCTAATAGTTAATAAACCCGTGAATGTTAATAGATAATAACTTTATGAATTCTCATGTATAATAACCTCATGAATCCTAATAGATAATAACCTTGAGATTTTTAATAGATAACATCTTCGTGAATCCTAATAGTTAATAACACTGTAAATCCTATTAGATAATAAACTCGTAAATCGTAATAGATAACCTTGTGAATCCTAATAGATAATAACTCCGTGAATCCTAATAGATAATAACCTTGTGAATCATAATAAATAATAATCTCATGAATCCTAATAATAATAACTTCATGGTTCCTAATAGATAATAACTTCATGGATCCTAATAGATAACAATGCCGTATATCCTAACAGATAATAACCTCATGAATCGTAATGGGTAATAAAATCATTAATCCTAATAGATAACAACATGACATTAGTAATGTATAGAGAATTTGATCCTCATTGAATATCCGACACGTGTCGTCTTTTGATAGATAAGTCTTCACTTTCCACTATCGATAGTGTCCCCGTGGGTGGTGAATTACCACCCATCTCATACAGACGAAACTTTCCAGTCCTCTTGCTGCTCTATGGCTATTCTATGGAACGTGTTCAGCCGAACTACATTCCTTAGTTCCACCAGTTTTAACTTTCACAGATAAGACCCGCCATCATTACCTTCGTATTTCTTTGGAGAGTTAAGTTCCACTCGAGCAGCTCCTTTCCATGAACCGCTGCTTGGTGGAACGACTCCCAGAAGGATGCTTCCCCAATCATTATACTCTTAAATTGTTTAAGTCTACGGTTAACCGGTCACTTCCTTACATATCCCCATAAACTGTACCCCTCTTATTTTGTAAACCTCTACCCCGAATGACTTTTGGTACTTCTACGCGGTGAAGATTATTGTGAAAAAAATAAAATAAAATAAAAAAACTATTTTTCAAACTTTTCTTTTCCAACGCTTGTTTTAAGATAATCGTAGGCTGATATTCTCTATATTGAAGTATTGTGTAGAATTAATGGCCACGAAGTTAATGTAACGTATTTAATTTTCGTCGCATTATTACTGCACCGTTTAACGGAAGTACGCTACGGTGTGAACAGGCGAGCGGTAGTCACTGGGTCCGACTATAACAGTATTTTTTTTTTGTTGCTTCATGCACATATAAAAATTGGGTGGGAATGTTTAAAATGTAAATATATCGGTAAAAAGATAAATCATTTCATATATAAAATATCACGACATATTCCAATCAGAGTCTAAAGCATTAAATCATCTTACTCTCCTGTTAAATTATAACATCCCCCATAATGTCCTTGAAAACTGGTCATTACTCCACTTGACTGTGCCAAAAGCGCTCGCTAGGAAGGCGCTCTTTAAGCCTATAAAAAAAACAATGATATTCTCATTCACCCGCTCTTTTTTTGGGGGGAAGGGGACCTTTTCAACTATTGCTTTCAGATGTAGTCGCGCGTGGGGGACTTCATTTTATGGTTTTCTCTCTCTTTTTTTTTTTTTGCAACTCGTAACAAATGCTGACCACGACGCGATATTTTTTCCTGGATACAAAAACACACAAAACTATATATATATATAAAAAAAAAAAATCAGCTATGCATCGTTTAGACACTTTTCAAAGCCAAGAGCCAGTAAATAAGTAATTCGACAAACTTTTCTATCTACCATACCACGTGGACACAAAAAAAATAATCTCTTAAAATAGATTAGCGATTAAACCCAATGTAAAGAGGAAAATCGCAAACTTTAAAGCTCTAAACGCATCAAAATGACATAGCAACTGTCTGAACAAGATGGTTTCTAAATCAAAAAGATTTTGCAATATTCAATATGTGCGAACAAAAATTACTAATAGCCATCAGAATTATAAGTACTCTCTTCTTCTCTACTGTATTTGTTTAACCCTTTTTTTTCTTAGGCCCAATCACGCCTGACTTTTACTACCACCGGCAGAGATAACAAAACACAGAAATGCAACAAGATTATTGAGCCCTTCGAGGCTTTTAAACTTACCTTGAGTATCACTGTTCTCGACTAAGATAAGATATTAAATACAGACCGTATTTTCCCCTTAAAATATTAACAGGACATTTAATGGTTTCATACATGCCCATACGCTCCGAATAACTGCGCGATCTGGCCAACTGCTCTATTGCACACCGGAACAATTCAACTAAATATAGAATATGCGTGTTATATTGTAGACGATGATTGACAAGCAAGGAAGCATTCTTTGAACTTAATTTGAAAATAAATGAATAATCACAAGTTACAAAAATAAATATGGCAAATATCTGAAAGGATGCATTTCAGTTGAGTTACAATTTCATTACTTAACCAAAAAATAAAAATTATCCTACAGGAAAACACCATCTAGCAGAGCGGAAGTGTTTAACACGTTTTTCTCACAAACCAATTTGCTAGTTCCGTGAGTTCGATACTTTAGATTGCTCTACTAATATGTTGTTGCTATTTTTTTGGACAATTTTGATGTTATTATAAACGATACCCGGAATTTAAATAAAAGATATCTCAGTCAAAATAGCAAAAATTGATAATGCTTTATCTAATTCAAACAATACGACGAATTCTATTAATGTATATAAATAAAAACAGAAGAACACATATTGGGTGTACGTAGAAAATAAAGGTTACATGACGAGTATTCTGAATTGATCTAATCAAAAGTTTCGAGTCTAGACAGACATATTCTTTAATTTCGATCATCGATACTTATTTACAATGGAATAGCCATCCAGTAGCAATAAAAGGTAACTAATTAAGATAAAATAAATATCATGGCCTCAAGATTGCGTTCAATTAGAAATCTATCTATCTATCTATCTATTTCTCTTATATATATATATATATATATATATATATATATATAAGAGAAATATATATATATCTCTCTCTCTCTCTCTCTCTCTATATATATATATATATATATATATATATATATATATATATATATTGCTAAAAACAAAAGTAAAGTGTTCATATGTTTCATCTTATATTTCCTGAATAATGTCTTATCGTTATTTATTATATTAAAGGCTGTTTGGTGTTGAGTGTTAATACAATGACATTTTTAAAGCGCGAATGAACGTTTTATCTAAAAACCCGATCGGGAGATCGATGCAACACACTTTTCTTTATCTACATTCCCATACTTCCAGTTTATTATCAGATCAATCTCAACTATGTTTAGCAAATATAATAATGGACAAAGTTACACGTGATTCTTATAAATGTTACTCGTACTTTTAAATTCTTAATAATTTCAAAAGTAAAAAAAAAAGTATCGCATTCAAAAACAAGAAAAAACAGACGCTGGTCTGCTGATAACAATGGCGCCATGTCCGTTAGTTCAAATAAATGTACTAACAAAAATAAACTGATTTTGAAGCTTACAAAAATTACAAAATTGACTGTTAATTAGATACCTCCACAGATTTGCGATACCCAAGTTTTACACTGAATTTTTAAAAATGAAAAAGTTTTCTTGAACCTTTTATTTTAATTTTAATTTCAAGTTAATAGATAGATTAAATTTAATATTACTAATAAGTAAAATACTTTGCTCTATTTCAAAACTAATTTAAATTGACTGAAAGTTTTTTTTGCTAAACAAATTAATTTTAGCGCCATTTTTAGCCCGTTAGCACGCCTTCATTGTTTTGTAATTCTTTTTATTAAAACATTTTCTGAAACTTTATTTTGATTAGCTGATTTAAAGTATAATTAATCTGATTTTAAACAAATATTAATTAAGTTTAAATTATCGCAGAAATGCACTTTTTAACCCGACAGTAGCTGTTTATTTAAGGTGTTTATATTACAAATCTAATTTTGTTCTACGGCGACTTTATCTGTAAATAAAAAATAAATAAAATATTATCTGTAAATAAAAATAAATTAACATAATTGAAGAAAATGACGTGAGCGCATTTTTATATATTTTTTAAGTACACAGTAATTCTAAGAAGTTAGGAAAATATTCTCTGTAATCTAATGTTTTATGGAATTGTAGATACTTTGACTTTTAATTTACTATAATTACGGTCTTTCTTTCTGTTAATGTTGTGTATGGTCATTCGTATCTACAAAAATCAGCGCGTTTATACAGAAACAAAAAAAATCAAAATTCTTTTTTTTAAATATTGGTGTTTGATGATATGTACTAAGCTTTTATATTTATGGTTAATAAATATATTTTTACTTCATAATATCATCTAAAAGGTGAAATTAATACATAATTTTAACAGATTTTTAATCTTTATAATCTTTTTTTATTATTCTAATTGAAATTTTAAAAAATGAAAACAATTCTTATGAAAATTCATTATTCATCGAAAAAAATGCTTTTCAATAGTGTCCTTAATATATCTTATTCATAAAATCCGTTACAACTTTTCTAATTAAATAATGTCTTAGTTTTATTTCATTTTTTTAGGATTCAGAGCTGATTTTTGATAAATAGTGTTTCTAATTTACAAAAAAAAAAAAAAAAAAGATGATTTAAATTTAGGAGTTCTGATTTTAATTAATATAAATATTAAGGAGTGAAATTTACTTTCTTGAAATTTCATAAAATTAAGTAAGTGTCGGGTAAAAGATGTAAAAGAAATTATATTTTTACCAAGAGTTTCTTTAAAAAAAATCTAAAATAATTTCATTTCTTTGGTAATAAGTTCTGAAAATTTAATTAAAATCCGACAATTATTTGATTTTTACAAGAACTTCCAAATCAAAAAACAAACAAAAAAAATTTTTTCATTTTCAGAATTATTTCTGGTAAATTTAACTATATTGTCGACATGGAAAATAAAAAACAAACTCTTAGTGAAAAAGAAGTTACCAATATCAGTATCCAGAAAGAAGCTTATTCAGGAGCGTTACTTTTTAAAATTTTGTATTTGATGTAACTATGGCTACAAAACATTTCACTTTCATTGCTTGCTTTGATAAAGTCGGAAGACATAACACGTCGGTAAGAACTAAGGATTTTTTTCCCAATTGTCATATAAAAAATTTAATTAAAATCCGGCAATTATTTGATTTTTACAAGAACTTCCAAATCGAAAAAAAAAACACGTAAAATTTCCGATACTAATCTTTGGTTATCCAGCTGATGTAAGAAAAACAAGATCTTCAACCAAAATTTCGAGCGTACTAGAAAGAATTTTAAAAAAGTGATAAAATAATCAAAAAATACTTTGGTCTTTCCTTTTAATTACGAAAATCTTTGTTTTATTAAGTTTGGAATATTTTTCATTATGATATGCTCTTTTTTTCAGCGAATTGCTACTGTTAATTTTTCTAAAAGCAATCAACATAATAACAGCTTGATCATAAATCATTAATGCTAATTGTTTCATTTTAATATTAATTGTTTATAAGTAGAAACTTTAAATTAATAACGGATTTTTAAAAACGTATAATTAATACCGCATTTTCAATTTATTTTTTATAATTAATAACGGATTGGAAGGTCGGTATTTAAGTTAATAGATATACTGAAAGTAATTTGATAAGCATCTTTCATTGGGATATTCTAACATTGGAACCATATTGTAGACTATTTCCGTTGTCATATTTTTAGCGTGTACAAAGATGCCACAAAACCAAAAATTTAACCTTAGTGTTCAAGTCATGTGCCTAATCCTTAGAGATCTAATCTCTCTTATAGGCGCGTCATGTATGACGTTTAACTTGTTCAGAAATGTCTAACCAGTGATTCCAAGACGGTGCCGTGCGACTGATCGATTCGATGGAAGAGGATAGCAGGTGAGATGGAATCAATGAAAGACAATCAAAGATTTATAAACAGTTTAAAAAAACTCATGCGCCAAAAATAAATATGATTTCAAAATTGAAAATATTATTATGGATTATTTGTAATTGCATACATAAGTCCCAATATAGTTATAAGTAATTTTTTTTTTAAGCGTTTCACCCCAAGCAAGGCCCAAGCCACTAGGACGCAAGGGGTTACAGAAGATTTGGAGCAAGATCAGATAGGGGTGATAGAGGAAAGGATGAGGAGAAGGATAGTGAATAGATCAAGGCAACTGGAGATGTCGATTGACATTACATTTGAATAGTTGGAGATTATAGCTCTCAGGGAAACTGGAATAGGGAAGGGAGTTCCACAGACGAGAGGTGCGAGACATGAAGCTATTGGAGTAGAAGAGACGGCTACATTTAGTAGTTTCGACAGTGAGAGGGCGAGAGCGGGATGCCAGCCTCGTAGGGCGCTTAACTATTGACCAATTTTATCATTGTGATATTTTTGCATTATATCAAGTATCAAGAAACTAGGCTCCGAAAATTGGAGGAGAGAGTTATCACTGATAATCTTCTGACTTCAAACAAGCGGTTATCTCCCTTTACCCCTCTTTCTTTTTTTTTCTTTTTTTTCTTCTTCTTTCATTTTTAAATGTACTTTCTATCACATAAAATTTAGTGAGGCCCGAGCAAAATTTCATTCCGAAAATGCGGCGCAGAGAAAAAAAAAAAAAAAACGTTTCGGAACCACTGGAAACTGTAAGCTACATACAACCGTTTTCTCAGATCGTAGTTGATTTTTCACACTACTTGGAAGAAAAGGTTTTGGAGGCAGCCCACCATAATAGTGAAAAGAGCAATCACAGTTAGAAAATTTGAGAAATCTATTTTCCTGAAAAATTGTTTTAAGAAAAATATTTCTTATGTCTCAACCAACAGTTGTACTGTTCGATCATTTCCATATAAGAAAACGGCTAAATATTACCATTATCATTACAACTGATTGTATTTTGATTGATGAATTTGAAAGAGATAGCACAAAGAATTTAAACACAATATCATATAAAGAATTAATTGATCTGTTGAACTAATTTATTTATTTTTCTTTTGTTATCTCAAAATTTTGAGCCATTCATTCTACACCTTACTTCAGGTGTAACCGTTTGCTAGCATTTCTGGAAAAAAAAAGAGATTTCTCTCTTTTCTTGTGATTTGTAAACATGACAAAAGTTTCAAAATTCATTGGCGAGAACAATGTCGAAACAGTAAAAAGAACAAAATTAAAAAAACAAAAAACAAATAAAAAACAAACAAGAAAACAAATGAAACACTGTCTCGATACTGCTTTGAATCAAGAGATTAAGATAAATGTCTAAAATCTAGTGATCTTTTAGGCACCCCTAAAAACTCAAAACATACGTCTGAATATCTATGACCGCCGAAATGAATTCATTTTGGTTTGGTTTGGTTGTCTTTTTTCAGCGGCATATCAGCACCTCTGCCAAAATATAAATATGAAAATTAAAATTATTAATCATTATTTCATGATTAAATTATAATTACTTAGCTGCATTTTTTCTTATCAAATAATCTTACAAAATCAAATGAGGAATAAAAACTAGTTTCTCCTTACAAGAAATGAAATTAATCATAGCAAGTAGATTTTTTTCAATTTTTTAAAACATTTTTGACAATGTATGCTAGGTCTTCAATCTTACTATAAAATGGGTTGATTGTCATTTTACTATAAAAATGTATTGTTGGTAATTTTCTATACATAAAAATGTAGTTAAAATTCTAAGAAATAATTGTGAAAATAAGACAAATTGGTTTTAAAATGAGAATTGAAAAAAAAATTTAGTTCTTGCCGACGCGTTTCGTCTTCCGACTTTATTGAGGCAAGCAATGAAAGCGAAATGCTTTGTAGCCATAGTTACATCATTTTTATTTTTTTTTTTTTTTTTGGCATTTCAAAAAATTGTCTTATTTTCAGAATTATTTCTTGTAAATTTAACTATATTGTCGACACGGAAAACAAAAAACAAACTCTTAGTGAAAAAAAGTTACCAATATCAGTATCCAGAAAGAAGCTTATTCAGGAGCGTCTCTTTTTTAAATTTTTTATTTGATGCAAGTATGGCTACAAAACATTTCACTTTCATTGCTTGCTTTGATAAAGTCGGAAGACGAAACACGTCAGCAAGAACTAAGGATTTTTTTTCTCAATTGTCATATAAAAAAATTAATTTAAATCCGGCAATTATTTGATTTTTACAAGAACTTCTAAATCGAAAAAAAAAAAAAAAACACGCTAAAATTTCCGATAATAATCTTTGGTTATCCAGCTGATGTAGGAAAAACAAGATCTTCAATCAAAATTTCGAACGTACTAGAAAGAATTTTTTTAAAAAAGTGATAAAATAATCAAAAAATACTTTGGTCTTTCCTTTTAACAATAACAAAGATTTTGACGAAAATCTTTGTTTTATTAAGTTTGGGACATTTTTCATCATGGTAATTTCACTACAAAAATGTATTGTTGGTAATTTTTTTATAAAAAATGTATTGCTGGTATTTTTACTATAAAAATGTATTTTTATACATTGCTAGTGTTTTGATTTTAGTTTGTGTGTTCACTAGTTGCCTATAGCTGGGACCCTAACAGGGGCTATCACCTCGAGTCAGGGTGGACCTGGGAACAACAGTAATTAAGAAGTGGTTCCACACGCTTCAAAATCTCCAATCTTACTATCAGAATTCTTACTGCCGGATGCAGTTAATCGTCATACTCAGGACGTGATATGAATTCGAGTGTGTATACGTGAGTTCGTGTGCTCCAAGTTTTCTTTTCTTATTGACGGAGGTAGGGAGTGTTCCAAATGGGCACGCGTATCGCGTATCTTCGGGACATATTCTGAAATGCCATCACTTGTGCCGATTATTTCTAGTGTCACAACGACTCTGCGGAGTTTAGGCAATCGCTAAGTATTACTAATGTCATTGGGATTTATAAATGTATGCTTATCTGTGCCTGTGTAGGCGTGTGGCTCTGTAGGAATTGTCAAAAACGACTATTCATGAAACTGCTTGTTAAACATTAACCTTGTGTTTGAATTTCTTAACACTCACTCTTTTAATGGATTGTCTCTTCACTCTAACAAAATGGAAGCGGGCGCCACGTATTTATCAAATAAAATCAGGACAGGCAGACAAGTAGACATTAGAAAGAGACAAGAACGGTGAAATGTCATAGTCTGTTTACCATTTGTCTGCACTGTTCTAACGGGGCATGGCTTCTTGTAAAAGACAGTTTCGCTCTTAGAATCATATGTAGATGTTCTGGGTTAAGGAACATCTAATAATAAAAACAGTAATAATAATAATAATAATAATAATAATAATAATAATAATAATAGTCATTAAAATAGTATGACCTTTAGAAAATATTTATTCTTTACTTCATGTGATGTCATTTTAAGATGCATTTGGCAGTTATATATATATATATATATATATATATATATATATATATATATATATATATATATATATATATATATTTATATATAAGTGTGTGTGTGTGTGTGTTATTTTTCGATATTCTGACGTCAGTTGATAGAGTCGCAGCTGTCGCGTGCGTCGTCTGGCGCCTGCGATCTGGTTATTGTTTTTCGTTGGAGAAACAAGATTCCGTTGGTTCTTCAACAGTTTTTATTGTTTTTCGTAATCTCGATTATTGTTTGGTTGGTGACTAAGCAAAAATATGCCCACTATGAAAACCATTTCCGGTCGATTATTAACAAGAAAATAGTTGGAAAATACGTATCCCGTTTTACTTACTCTTAATAGTTTCAGCCTTAAAACCTTGAAATATATGCGACTGCGACAACCAATGGTTATGCTTCTTTTATATTTTTCTTATTCTTTTTTTTTTTTTTTTTTTTTTTTATAAGTAACGAGGAAGTTTTAAGGAGAATAGCAACTACAAAGAAACAACTGCTTACAATCAGAAAGAAACAGTTGGAATTTATGGAATGCATAATGAAGTAAGAAAGCTTGGAGATTTTAACGCAAGCAGGCTGTACTGAAGGCAACAGAAACTTGGGAAAATGGGAATAACTTTTTTTTTCTAAGATGCAAGGGGTTACTAAGTGCGAGAGAATATGGGAAAAAGAAAAAAATATTAAGGAGAGTAGACAATAAAAGAACAGGTATTAAGAATATGACGAAACAGAATATAACGTTTGATGGTGCATTTAAATTTTTGAACATCAAAGTTTACTGGAAAGCAAGAATCCGAAAGAGTTCCACAAGCGAGAGAAGAGACTATTAACATAGAACCTACGGTTACATCTAGCCATTTCAACTGTAAAATGATGAGACCTGGCTGCCAATCTAGTACTGCATTTAAATTCATAAAGTCGAAGTACCATAGCGGAAAGTAATACGACCTAGTATTTCTTGAACCAAAACAACACATTCTTACCATTTTCATTAGAACTATCATAATGCCTCAAAGTCTCTATGAGATTCTAACTAGTTCCCGTATGTAAAATTTGTCTGCGGCGGGTGTGGAATAAGAATAACAATTAGCGGAAAGTTCATCAGAACAATTACCATAAAAGTATTTATGGAAAAGGCACAAAGAAGCTACATTACAGCGATGGAAAATTGACTGAATCTTAGATGCCAGATCAGGACCAATTACATTGCAGACTCTTCTTTAGATTTTATCAAGAATCTCTAAATATATACAGGAATACCACATCAAATGTGGCAGCAATATTCAAAGCAAGGACAAATGGTGGAATTATAAATCTGTAAGATAGATTCTGGCGAGAAAAAGGATCTAGCACGACACTTAACCAAATTTCTTAGTTTCAGACTTAGCAACGTTTACCAGGAAAGTATTTATAGAAAAGCCGGTGGGAAGGTGACGGAAGTCGAGATGCCAAGTCAGGACCAATAACATTGCAGATTTTTCTTTGTATTTTATCCAGAATCTCTAAATACATAGTAGAAGGACTAGACCACATGATCTACTGCGAACCTACTTGCCTTTGAGTGAATAGATAGCAAAACACGAACAAATAAGGGTAGTAACGGTAGATATAATTAATTATGTGAAGAATTGAGGGCGGTGATACCACATGCTGGCTAACAAATAATACGAGCCAGCAATTTTTTATTATTCAACATTATATTTTGTTCCACTCCAATAATTTGCCAATTACCCTCGTCCAGTGTGTGATGTGGTCCCCGTGCTGAGATTAAAAGAGGGAAAGACACTATTTGGTTTCAGTGAGAAAATGAATGAAGGAAAGGAAGAAGGGACGGTAGAAGTGGAGAGAGAAAAGCAGATTAAGCTGATAAGAACAGATACTACAGTTTGTTTATGTGGGGAGCACGAATCACCGTCGGTTGTGTTAGCATTTGGTATTACTACCAATCTACACTCAATGAAGGAGGTCCTGCCGCGGGCAGCTGTTTTCCGAGACAGGACATCACTCAAAAATATTTTCAGTTGCGGTCTGTCCGCAGACAGTGACACAACTGAGCTGAGCCCCCGCCCGAAGGTCAAAAGACATAAATGAGGATGAAATGTAATGCACCCCGCCCGGAGACAACTACGATTTGATCCCAGCCAAAATGCCGAGAAGTTATGGCGATAAAAGCGACATTTTTCAGACCCACATTATCGAACGACGGAAAACGAGTAGGGCAATCGCCAAAAATCCAGTTACCATAAATAAAATAACATCATCTGCTGAATTATTCTAAATTATTATTAAGAGAAATGTTCATAAGACGGAGATTTGGCTAGAAAAGAAAGAAAGAAAGAAATAAAGAAAGAAAGAAAGCAGTGAAGATAGAAGTGTTTAATGAGTCCTGCAAATATCTTACAAATAATTGACTATTCCATTTTCATTACGTAGAAAAACAAAAGACATACGCTACTTGGTTTCAGTGAGAAAATGAATGAAAGAAACAAACAAACAAAGAAGGAAATATAGAACTGTTTAACGTCTATTTCAATGAAATCTTTTCATTTGTACCCACTTCTTAAAATAATGACCAGAATTCATATTTATGATTGTTATTACAATATTTTGTTAAAGTTGTTAAGCTCAAATATTTAACAATGTGATAGGGGAATTTCTACAGATATTTTATATAGAACTTGCCATGGAAGTGGACGTCGCATTTACATTTTTGAAAATTGTAAGATTGCTGAAAAGTTCTCAGTCTGACCAAGAAGCCCTTTGAAAAAATAAATAAATCTTAAATGTTTGGTCATTTGGCCAAATATTTACAAGTAGATCAGATCAAGAACTTTTCAACATATCCTTGTATATTCACATACTTTGGTTAAATAAATAAATGAATAAAAATGGGAAAACTTTTAAAAAGAATCTCTAATATACAATATCTATGTTCACAGAATTGAAAAATGAAAAATTACAAGTCAATAAAAACAATTAAAATTATCTAAATTTTAAGAATTTTGACAAAAAATTAAATAAAAAATAAAAAATAAATGAGCTTCCCTATACAAAGATCAAAGGCAAAGAGAATTGAAACAACTATTGTGTGTATGTACATGTAGGTATATTTACTTTTTTTTTTTTTTTTTTTAATCAATTCACCCCAAGCAAGGCAATAATGTCACTAAGACACAAGGAATGAGAAGATTTTAGAAAGAACTGGAAACCCAATCCTAAAAAGGAAACAAGGGATAAACCTCTACTCCTGTTCAAAAGACCAGGGAAAAGTGTGATGAGAAAGTTACTGTGTAAGTAAATGTGACTAGTAAATATAAAATATTAAATATGAATTTTCTTGTGTCAATTCAATATCTCCAGATTAAGTGTGGATTAATTTACCACTGACATTTATTAAATATTTTACAGAGACAAAACAGCTTCTTGTCTCATTTATTCAACAAACTTAACCTAACAAGTGAACTTTACAATCTCAACAATAAAATCAAATTACATTGCTGGATTTAGTTTCACTTGAAAGTGCATATACTATTAATATCGAACCAGATTAAGTGATGTATTGTCACAAGCTTTAAAGATAAATGAAAGGGAAAACAGAAAACAATAAGAATGTATCGATAAATGCTTCTTAATTCCAATATATTTCAATTTTCAACAAATCCTTGTATATTCACATAATTCAATAAAGAATAAAAATAAAAACGTGAATACTTTGAAAAAAGAATCTCTAATGTACAATATCTATGTTCAAAGAATTGAAAAATTACAAATTGCAAATCAATAAAAGCAATTTAGATTTTGTCTACATTTTAAGAATTTTGAAAAAGCATTGACAATTCTTGCATAAAGATCAAAGGCAAAGAGAAATGAAATTGCTATTTTGTGTGTGTGGATATATTGATTCTTACCTATAAATTATGAGAAAGTAGCTACTGTTTACATAATGTGACTAGTAAATAGACTACTTTGAATTTAATATTACTTGCGGTAATTTTTACAGTTTCTTCGATATCTTTATTGATTTCCAATTTTCTCATACATTTCTTTTAATGATTGTTAAGTTTGACTAATATCTGGAGAGTCTGGAATCATGCCATCAATTTAGAGTCTCTGAAAACATTTTTAGCAAGGTAGGCAATAGTCAGCTTCGAAAAATATTAAAGAGCCTTGTCTTGCATCAATATATTCTTTAGATTTTCTTGTCCAACAAGTTGTGATAATTTTCCACATTTATCAACTTTGACAGGAGTTACAACAAAACAACTCACACTACTAGCCTAGAAACATTAATCCACCTCCCTAATGTTATCTTCAAAGTCACTGCTTTTGGGAACCCAATGTAGTTCTATATTCAACACTAAAAATTATTGTTGAAAAAAATTTGTTTTTGTTTACTGCTTCGACCAGTTTACATGTTTCTCTTTTCGTTGCCTAGTGAAAGGCGGTAGTCTAGATGTGTTCATGTTTTTCTTAATAATCTGCATTTTTTTTTTCTCTCTGTTTACATTAGCTTTTTCAAATATTTTCTTGATGATCTATTCACTTTTCTTGTTTATAACATTTAAGAGTTCACCAACAAAGAAAGTGAAGAAAAATTAATAGTTTCTTCATTATCTTTTTTGTGAAATTCTTAGCATCAGTTTTCTTTTGTTTATATCTAGACAATATTTACTTTACTGTTTTAATTGTTCTATAATCTTTGCTTAACTTCGTGTTCCCATCATTAAACAACTTTTCAATACCTTCTTTCTCTCCTGAGGTCATATACTCCCCATAAAAAAAAAATATTAATAACAATATATACACTGCTGTTCGATAAAAGTGACTCACCTGATTTTTTTTACTAAATGTTCTCTTCTCCGATGAAACGAAAGTTGAGCTAAATTCAAAGGATAAGCGATCTAAAATCTGAAGAAGAAGCGTTGAAAGCTCTTTGAATTTAGCAGTAAGTACTGTCAAGCATCCGTTCAGTATAATGTTCTGGGGACACTTTTCTTTTCATGGAACTGGTTTCTTAAAACCTATTGAAAAGACCCTCAGGAGCGAGCAGTACAAGAGAATTTTCGAGTCTTGTCTGCTCCCTTCTACTGAAAGGATACAAATCGACCCCACCAAGTTCATTTTTATGCAGGATACTCCCTGTCACAAATCAAAATTGATGAAGGAATACTTTGATGAGAAGCAGGTAAGTGTTATGACATGGGCACCCCAATCTCCTGACCTCAACCCCATAGAAAACCTATGGAGCATGTTGCTCAACTGTTTTCTCGAGAGCCTGTACTTTATAATGCTCCATAAGTTTTCTATGGGGTTGATTTATGGTAGAGAACATTATCATATTGACAACTGACAAGTCTCTCTTCAGCTTGTCTTTTTATATTAGCCATGGGCGTCCTACATTCCTGTAGCCCTGATCTAACTGGCTGTACATTAGGATTTTGGGTATCCTAATAATAATAATAATAATAATAATAATAATATATATATATATATATATATATATATATATATATATCGCGAGCGCGCGTCGCGTGCATGACCCATCAACATATCCGTGTATATGTCAACGTATATGATGGACTCTCCTGTCGATTTCGACTCATCTGGACCCAACAACCTCACTAAATTTTTATGTTTGCATCGTATGTGACACTAGTGACCTGCATATAAGTCGACATATTACGTAGCAGCGAGGATCTCCGGATGTAGCAACAGAACTATTTGCCTACGCTTTTCGCCGTTTTCTTTTGTCTCTTAGCCGATCAATACGACTGATTTCAAAATTTCTGATACCATTCTGACACAAATATCTTCTGTTATTTTTATCCAGGGTAACTCGCTCGAAGTTACTATGAGGCACATTGATTATTGAGAGGTTACTCTTTAGCTTGTCTTTATACCTGAGCCAGGGCCGTCCAACTGATCCTTGTCCACTGTTAAGCTCTCTATACATGTGGACATTAGGTATTCTGTAATCACTTATCCTTGCAACATGACTAGCCAAGCGAAGTTGTGACTGCAGCAGGAAAGTCTCAATTCCACTAATACTGCACCAATGTTGAATTTTGTGAGAAGATCAACATTGGATACCCTATTGTCAAAGTATCGCCACAGATCGCTCGGAGACAACTTTTGTGGAAGACATCCAGCTAATTGATATGGGACTTATATAATGCCCACGATTTTGATCTGCCCAACAGTGGTCAAAACAGCTGCTGTATAAACCTACATTTTGATGTCCAATTTGATATCTACCTCATTCCATAGGCCTCGGCGAAGCTTCGTAAATGCACTTGCAGATTTGGAAATCCGATTTATTTCGCCAAGGGATGCATTTGCATTCATCTTACTTCTTAAATATATAAATGACTTCAAAAACTTCAGGTTCTTCCCATCAATCTGTATAAGAGTGCCTAGGAATTGATGAACTTGTAGAGATTGCCTGGCACCCCGAATCTGCTTTGGGCGAGGTGGGCGGCTGGTGGATTACCTCCGTTTTCTTTATGCTAAATGTAAGGTCAAAATATTTGCATGCAACAGAGAAACGGCTGACGAGTTCTTGGGTTTCCTCTTGGGATGTTGCCACAAGTGCAACATCATCAGCAAACAGCAGATCCCAAATGATGCTAGTTAGAATAAGTGCTTTAGCTTTGAACCGCTGATGGTTGAAAAGGCCACCGCTGGTTTGAAACTGAAATTTAACACCAGTGTCCATGACACCAAAGGCATATTTGAGCATTACTGAAAAGAATAGAACAAAGAGAATAGGTGACATAACACGACTTTGCTTTATGCCATTTGCAACATCAAAGGAATCAGAGAATTCTCAATCGGATACAACAGCAGCGTTCAACCCCTCATGAAAGTAGATTGTAACATTCGACATTTTGTCTGGAATTCCAAGCTTTTTAAGAATTTCCCATAAATATAGGTTTATGGTATGATATGTTTATGGGTGAAAGTGCTTAATATCAGAGATAGAGCGTATGTAAATATAAAATTTGACACGTAGGTAAACACTAAGCGATGACAGTTTGTTTCGTGATTGAACATAATCTTCACAACTGAAGACTGCGTTCAAGTAAGAAAAAGACTATTATCACTTGGTGTTGATCTCTCTCTCTCTCTCTCTCTCTCTATATATATATATATATATATATATATATATATATATATATATATATATATATATACAAATATAGGTAACTATACTCGTTTCGAAAAATCTTCGAATTTTTGATTTGCCAATAATCAAATCAATATCGAAGGAAAAAAGATTTTAAAAAAAGAAAGAGCTAGAAACATGAAAGTCTGTCGAAAAAAAATCGCACAGATACAGGTTTGAAGCCCAAAGAAAAAAAACCCGACACGAGTAAGTAACTAACAAAAAGATATCGATACAACCGTAGAGCAGACCTAGATAAACCTAGTGAGCCAGACAAACCTACCCAGGTTTGTCTGGCTCACTAGGTTTATCTCTCTCTCTCTCTCTCTCTCTCTATATATATATATATATATATATATATATATATATATCATAAAGAAGCAATTTATACAAAGAATTAATTAGCAATGTTAATGTGATTTATGGCGAAATCACTTCGCTAACAAGACTTAATGAGACATTAGCTTACTATCAATTCCTTGAATAATACAATCCTTATATATGAGATGTTGTCAGATGGAATTGACGGATCAAATACCGTCAACAATTTCAAATTGTCATCTTCGGAGTTCAATTTTTCCATACACAGGCGAACACTATTTCAAAGTATGTGTAGTGTAGACCGAAAGATTTTTTTTTAAATTATGCTATTTATTGACAGTTATATAACAAGACAATTTCGTGAATTTATCAATTTTCAAAATTCAAACAAAATTTTCACTTGATTGATTTGAACAAAAACTCTAGCGTCACGGCATCGCATGCTCCAAAATATTTAATTGTCAATAAATAGCATAATTTAAAAAAGGAAACATCTTTCGTTCTACACTACATATATTTTGTCTGTGCGCCACAAAGATGGCAATTTGGAATATATATATATATATATATATATATATATATATATATATATATGTATTCGCAAAATGCTGAACAATCTTTGAGAGTTGCGGAATGAAATCGGATGTTGTGTGTGTCTTATTCCAAATCATAACAAAATAGTCTTTACACTCAATATAATACTAGACTATCAAGAGAGTCAGATACAGTCTTGACCTGAGGTCAATTTCTAGACAGCGAGTGCAGATTCATGTGACCGGACCAGCTGCACCTGGATTGCAAGATTGGGAAAGTACTCCATAGTACGCAGTTACATAAACAGTGGGGAGAAAGGCAGTCTTCCAGACACAGCAAACGAGAATGTGTGGTCCACGTTTCAGCTGAAGGAACGCTGGGCTGATATTGAATGAATCTATAAACACACACACACACACACACACACATACATATATATATATATATATATATATATATATATATATATATATATATATATATATATATATACTGAAATAATCAAGGCTACAGGAGGATATTTTGAATCATAAAATGCTTGTTTTTTTTTTCTTTTCGCCATAATAAAATTTCTAATAGAAAACTATGTCTGACTTTTTTTTTAAAACATGTAGAATAATTTTCTCTTATTTAAATTACAAAACAATTATTTTTGGGACAATTTAAAAAATTACCATGGAGGCCTCAAACATTTAAAGCGTAGTTTATATATATATATATATATATATATATATATATATATATATATTCCAAACATTATGACGTCAAACATTATGAACTGGACAATTATTTTTAAGACATATTTATCTTATGCAGTGTTACATTAGAACATGCACATATCCACTACAAAATTGTACATTTTTATTCCAACGTCAAAAAAAGGAAAATCTTTTTTAAACGTCTCATCAGGTGGGAAATCACGGTGTTACTAACACCGCGATCCCCCACCTGATGAGACGTTGAAACAAAAATGTACAATTTTGTAGTGGATGTGTGCATGTTCTAATATAACACTGTATGAGATAAATAAATATTTACTCTACTTTGTGTATTTAGCACTATTTTTAAATTAATGTTCTGAACGATGTAATCTTACTGTTCGTTCTCCTACAATTGTTATCTTGTTAATAGCAATTTTATCATGAAATCCTTGACTTGCATAATAAAATCTCATGTCGTCTAAACGTAATTTTAGCGTGTATTTTATTTATAAAACATTCGTCTTTCATTTTGAATATGGCGGCATACACGTTGACAAAACTAAGTTGGCTCGACCTTCAGACAACGTAAGTTGTGTTATATTTATCTTGTGACAACTAATTTTTATAAATATTACAACGGAAATGCATTCAGAAATTTATAACAAGTGTTTACCCTGCGATAATAGCTTTATTTCGTCCGGAAGTTTATGCAAGGAAACTCAAGAGTTACGTGTTAAAAGCTTGATAAATAAATAAGAACACAAGGTTGAGGATTTGTTATGAGATAAACAATTTAAATAGTATTAATGGCCGGCTTGTGCCTTTATGTAACATATTTGCTTGCAAGTTGTCATTATTTCTTTATTTTTAGAGATTCAGTATTTCTTTGTTATTTCTCTTACAATTAATTTGAACAAGTTTTGTTGTTTTTTATCACAACGTTTTTAACCGACATATTCATTGACCGTAAAAATAAACACGCTCAGCTCGTTGGACAAGATCAAAATTGATTTCTTTTTTATGTATTTATTTTATATTCAGGCAAGACAAAGCATAAAAATAGAGGCAACTGTGGCTGATCTCTGGATAATCCAACCCCGGGCATCAAACTCCACATTACCAATAATAATGAAAGTACTTCACACTGATGAAACGGGCCTCTACTCACATGCCTCTGGGGCTCCACCTTAAACCCCCAGACATTACTCAATTGTGTGTGTTAAGTTTTCGAGGCCCTCCTTTCATATTATATATCCAAGTAATTCCAGCTCTTTCTTTCTGATTCTAACGAGCTTTTTTCCCTGATGCCCCGAATATATGAATTTAAACGTGCTACTAGATTGGCATCTAGGTCCCACCCTTTTACCGTTGAAATAACTAAATGCAACCCCACTTCTACTCCAGCAGTTTGTTTTCTCTCACTTTCCATCTGTGGAACTCCCCTCCGTTTACTGTCTTCCCTGGTAACTACAACCTTCAAACATTTAAATGCAACATCAATCGTCATCTTTCTTATTGAACCACATTCATCTTTTGTCCTTTCAATTCAGCGACATCCCCGTCTTATCTGGGGCGAAATGATTTAAAAAAAATGAATTACAACCGCTCAACTTCGAGGTTAACAGGAGACAGTTGCTAGCAATATGTTCCAAGATTTACTGTTTAGTGCTTAATTGATGAATATTATACTAGAAATTGTTTGTTCAGTGGCTTCGTAGCGTGCAGCGGTACCAAGTGGTGCCCATGGCATGTGATCTACTTGCCCTGCCTTAGACTCGCCACTTTATCTGCAGTTCCAATACTGGTTCTACTGAACCGTCTGTACTGTTGGTATTTACCCGCCGCTGTATAATGTGAGCCAAAGTTCTGTTTCACGTGTGATGTCGATGTCCTTGCATATCGTCCAAAGACAAAAAAAATGACCAGACTCCGCGACCAGTGTCACGCAGGCACCGGTATTCACCAACCATCCCTCTTTAACTGTTCCTGGTTTTCTCTCTGCTTGTCCTTCAATTACTCGCCATACATTATTTTGTCCGTTTCAATTAATGCTTTCCCTGACTTGAGTCATTGTTTACCCCTTGTTCCATCAGTCAACGCAAGTCTCAATATTGATGAATCCGGCACTTCGTCGGCGTACATGGTCGGCAAGTTCGTCTTGCCGACCAATTACTACAGAGTAATGATTTCGATTCCGACTAGGTGCTCTGTACTCAGGGCCTTGTGCCAAGAATATAGTATATACAGTATTTAACCTTTTCGCTTTCTGATCCTTTTATGAAGCGAAAATTAATAAAAGTCCAGTTTCTGGGATCCGTCTCTCCAGGCTGCAATGTTCCCATTTCGATTAAACGGGGAGGGCCAGAATGAATCCTTGATACTTGAGGCGTCTCCAAAAGGAAAGTACTGAGAGAACTGGGCAATTTTTAGCTTCGTCTGCATATTCACTTGCTAGTCTCTACTTTTGCAACCTACTGTCGCGGTGAGGCGGGTAAAGTAACCTGGATATTAATTAGACTGCTTCTGCTCCCATTTTTTTTAATTCATGTTTTCCTTATTGAATTTTCCCACATGCAGTATCTTCCGGGACTCTCCTCGGTATTCTATTTGGTTTTAGTTCTATTGCTGCCAGAATAGTTTCAATTCTTTTTTGTTTTCACAGTTCTTCGAATCATTTTACAAGTCTTTTCGAGAATGTTAAAATACATCAAGCATGATGAGCATAACTGCCACATTAAATTCTTTTACTTCTCTTTCAAGATCTCAGTATTTATTCAAGTTATTTGTTCTTTTATTTTCGATTTACTCTGTTGTCTTCTGGCACAGCAGCTTTTAAGACCAGACAGAATTATTATTATTATTATTATTATTATTATTATTATTATTATTATTATTATTTGCAGTTTTTAGCTGGAGATTTAGTGATGACACTTTTCTTCAAATCTCCAGAATCTCAGTATCCTCGCAGACTCCAGCAACATCATGGTCTCGGCAGTTTCTATTCTTTCTCGAATTTCTAATTCATCCTATCTTTATTATAAGGTATTGTCATGGTTACAAGTACACTAAATATTCTAGGTATGGCTTTGTTCTTCTCCCCACTTTCCTCAGCTCTCAGGGAAGGTCCTGTTATTTTTAAATTTAAAATTTTTTATTTTTATGATTTTTCTAATAGCTTATCTCTAAAAGGTGATTTTTAATAATAGAAACATATTTTTTTAAACTAAATGCAGTTTAACACATTGGATATATCTTCCCTGAACCAAACATCTCTTCGAGAGAAAACATGACCAAGAAGTTTGTATATTCCATTTCATATATTGTGGCAAGAAATTCAAAGTAGAGTCTAGCCTTCTTCTAAAAGTAATAATGGAAGAACATCAAAAAGTAATTTTCCAAGAGAAACACTGAAATCAGGAATGGCTGATCATATATAAAGGAAAAAGAATAGTTAGCAAACCTTGTGAAATGAAATTTTTATTAGATAGAGAACACCACTGTTAAGACTGCTGAAAGTTTAGGTGCACATCTTAAGTACTGACAACCTCCTTAGTAGATATATCATAGAGATGAATACCATCTGGAAGCATCTTATTAAGGAAGAAGTATCACCAATTGAGTCAGGGTACTCATACAGTACCGCCACCTGCGTTCGGACAATAGACTCAAGGGTTCAGAATACCAAACCCAGATTGTTCAAGTTGCTTAAAACGTTGATAAAAATATTTTGTTCCCTGACAGTTGCAAGTTCGGTCCCTGTATCTGAAAGTGCTGAAAGGTCACGTGTTTTGCTTTAGTGGAAGGAATGAACAGACGACAGAAAGGGAATAAGATAGGTGAATATTAAATGTTATTAAATATCCTTTAGACATGGACAAGCGGCATGAGAAAGATCTACCCTCGTAAATTGAATAAAGGGTCCAGATCGAAATTCTAAGAACGTTATCTAATAGGAAAACAAAAACTCGAAGAAGACCGGAGGGTGAAACGACCGAAATGTTGTGCGTGTAACAGCAAAGATAACCAAGACTAGCATGTTCGTATATAATAAAGAATAGAAAAGAAAGAGATGATGACATGATCTCACTGTTCTATCTTTACTATCACGGAAAGTGCTCGGGCGAACTACATTGCTTGGTTTCGCCATGTCTAACCTTCACGGTTAAGACCCGCCATGCCACTTACATAGTAGCAAACCACCCACATTCCCTCTTTATTCCATAAACGAGAAGTAAGTTCCAGTCGAGCAGTTGCTATCCGCGGACCACTACTCTGTGGAAGAGACTCCCAAGAGGATGTTTCCAAGATCACTACAATCTTAACCTGTTCATGTCTAGAGTTAACCGTTATCTTCCCCTTCTATCCATATAAGCTACCCCTTAATGTAACTCTCTATATCGAGTCCTTACCCGGCCTTGTACAGAGTAAACCTTACTGTAAAAAAGAAATAAAAGATGAAAATATATTGAGATTACGAGAGATAGAGAAAGGCAGCAAGTCACCTATCTGAGGAATTTGTGTGAATAGAAGGTGTAACAGAGGATGGGAGAGAAAGGGAGAAACTGTTAAGAGCTACGAGGGATTGAAAGTTTTAGAGACTCATCTTCACCCATATCTCAGATAGTTAAATTTCTGTACTTGCTTGATGCTGACATCTCCAATTCCTAACTCGCATCTTCGGCTTTTTCTCTTCCTAATGAACATACTTTCTGTCTTCTTGCAGTTGATAGATAGTCTTTTAATTTCGCTTTCTTTTACTACCCTTATTCTTGTTCAATCCTTTCTGGTAAAACATAATTACTTTACGAACATTATTTATCAGCCTCGCCTTTAGTAAAACATTTCCTGCCAGCAGCAGGAGTACAAATAGGCGGCGTCCTGGGTATGACGATAAACTACATCTGGCAGCAAGGCTTCTGATTGAGAGGTTTTGAGCGTGGAACCACCACTTAATTGCTGTTAATCTCAGATCCACCCTGACCTGGGGTGGTAGCAACTGTTAGGGTCCCAGCTATGGGCAAATAGTTACTCGCCAAAAGGGGTCAAAACATTATGAAAGAATAAAAATAGATTTTTATTGTAAAATACCGGAAATACATTTTTGAAAAAAAATATTACCAGCAGTTCATAAAAAAAATTTACCAGCAGTTCATAAAAAATATTACCAGCAGTTCATAAATTTTTTTTACCAGCAGTTCATCAAAAAATATTACCAGCAGTTCATAAAAGATGTTTTACCAGCAGTTCATCAAAAAATATTACCAGCAGTTCATAAAAAATTTTTACCAGCAGTTCATCAAAAAATATTACTAGCTGTTCGTTAAAAAATATTATCAGTGTTGCATTTCTGAAAGAAAAAACTTACCAGGAATATATTTAAAAAAGAAATATTACCAGAAAAAAATATTCAGAAATTGCAATTTATATGTATACATTTGGCTGGTAATATTATGGCAAAATTATGTGGGTAAATGTATTTTTTAAAATTGTTATACAGGAGCGGGATTTCAAGAAATAGTAAGTCTTAAAGGAGCACCAGGCTGTTTTCATTTATTTTTTTTTAATAATAAAGCAGTTGTCAACCAAATATCACAACTGCATCTGTTTCTTTAATATTTACAAATTGTTATAATGGTTCATAAGGACCGTAGTAGAATGATTTCCAATTGGTTTCTCCATCTTTTTGGATTTACATTTAGGGTTGTCATTTTACGTTCTAGAACAGTTGGCCAATTTACTTTTACTCATGGATGTAAAATGGGTTCATGCCTTTTCTAATGGCGTTCAGGCAAAATGAACGCAATAGTCGGAGTTTGAACTCGATCGATATTCTGAGGTGACATACCATTCATACATCCACCTAGGATGGTATCACCAGTAATTTTGTTGTCCGATGGCTAATTCAGTGATATTGGCATCAACTAGTTGTTAATTTTAGCAGATCTATAGTGTTTTCCTTCAGTTTTAATCTCATCAATGAAAATTTGTAATTTGAAGCTGTAATCGTGACAGTGCAATTCATAATTATAATTATTATATAATTATTATAATTAATTTTATTTAAAATAAATTGAAAATGTATATGCATGAGTGTGTGTGTTAAAGATGGCAGTCAAACTTTGAAAGTGTAATACAATTTAGGAATGAATGCTTAGGCAAGTTCTTTCGCTGTTTCTAAAACAGCGCTCTGAACGTTATATTTTGTCCACATCACAGATACTCATGTCCCATGGTTTCAGTGTTTACATTTCTTTATCGACACATTTGTATTGTGTTTGTATTCTTTGAGAAATTCTTTGACCAGAATTGGTGTCTGCGTCTGTTTGGAACGAAATAGATTTTTTTTTACGTGAGTGTTTAAATGTCTTGGAAACTAAAGTCAATAAATTGTGCACGTGTCTCGCCGGGCCGGCCATTTGTTTGGTTTGGTTCAGTTTATTTTGTTTTATGGCATATCAACCTCAACGGGTTATTTAATGCCGGCAAGATTTTTAGGACATGTTCGTATGAAAAGAATATGTATTCTTTATAAGAATATAAGTTTGTAAATTATGTTTCATTGACGTATTTTTATAGAGACTTTTTTTTCATTATTTACATTATTCGGACTATTGTCCTCGTCATTGTCGCCATGTTTATTACAACGTTTCGGTCGTTGTACGCCCCGGCTTTCTTCAGGTGGTTGGAATGTCGAACTGAAGCCTTTATTTCGCTCACTGGGGTAGACTCTTCTAGTTCCACGTGCCATGTTTAATGGATGCCAGTTATCAGTTATCGCCTGTTAATTTCCTCCTGAAAGTTCTCCACTGCCTTAGCCGAGTATTGAACTCACACTCTTTGGGTCCTGTCACTCATTCTAACCGACGCCTTTATATTTGTGTCCTTAGGGCACCTCGACGAGGTGTAATGGTTAGCAAGCTTGTCTTGCTAGAACAGTTGAGACTGAGTAGTGAGTTCGGTCTTCACTGGGTGAGCCCTACTTTTAGCCTTGTGCCACATCTAAGCTACGCTCGGAAAATCAATATATTTGTGTCCTTGTTGAGAATCAAATGTATTGCAAGTAATAATTTTCTTTTTTTCTTTCAAAAATGCATTACTGGTAATATTTTTTTGTCAAAAATATATTGCTGGTAATTTTAAAAAATGTATTCCTGGTAAGATTATTTTTTTCAGAAATGCATTGCTGGTAATAATAATGCAGATCAAGAGGTTTCGAGGTGCGTGGAACCACCTTTTAATTGCTAGTGTTCCCAGGCCCACCCTAACCCGGGGTGTTAGCACCTATTTGGGTCCCAGCTATTGGGCAAATAGTTAACCCCCTAACTAGAATTGTAGTATTATGAAAGTGTTAAAATAGGTTTTAATACCAGAAATGAATTTTAAAGAAAAAAATTATTACCAGCAATACATTTTTGGAAAGAAATATTAACAGCAATACATTAAAAAAAAAAAAAATATTACCAGCAATAAAAATCTTGTCGGCATTAAATAACCCATTGCGGTTGATATGTCGTGAAACAAAACAAACCAAACCCGTTTGTTACTGGGCTAATTGTTTTTCTTTTTATAAAAATCTATAATGGGATTGCTAGGGCCCCTAAAAAGGGTCCAGATGAAGAAATGCAAAGAATATCGTTACAATTCAAGAACAATACTGTGGCAAAGGCGTTCAAAGGTATGTCATTTAATACATTTCTTCTTCCATTAACAATGTAAACCATATTAGTCAATCACACACTTCTTCAGGTTTCTTATTATTGCAGGTCGGGAACACTAGAATCAAGCAGACGCGGAAGTTTAAATATCTGGGAAGCGTCTTGACAGAGGACGGTAAGTGCGACGCTGAGATCCGTAGACGTATTGGGATGGCCAAGGACACATTCCAAAAGCTGGGCAGAGTATTACGAGACAGGAGGATTTCTTTGGTAACAAAGAAAAGAATACTGAGCTGTTACGTGACATCTGTTCTTCTTTACATCGGCGAATGTTGGACGATTTCCTCAAAGATGAAGAGACTCGAGGCGACGGAGATGGGGTTCTACACAATGATGCTAAAGGTATGATGGACCTAGGGTGTGAGCAATGGGGAGGTCTTAGAGAAAATGCAAACAAGGAGGAGGTTTATGTTTAACATCAAGAAGAGACAGCTGAAGTTTCTGGGGCACATAATGAGGAAGGAAGGCCTGGAGAATCTGATACTCACGGGTCGTATGGAGGGAAAGAGAGACAAGGGAAAACAACGCGTGAAATACCTGGTGGGCTTAAGCAAGTGGATGACAGAACGTGGTCTGGGGGAGGAAGCAGAGGGAAGGGAGTTGCTGAGAGTTGAAAGGGATAGAGGGAGGCGGAGAGCCACGATCGCCTACGTCCTGAAAGGACATGGCACATAAAAAGAAAGAATGAATCCCATATTTCCCTCATATTTAAACTGATATAGGTGGTTGTTAATCTCAAGTAAAACGATTTCGGTAAACCGAAGAAAGGATATGAGAACGGGAACTGGGGATAACATTCTCTTGTCCGGGAATTACCGGGTACGTCAGCTAGTTTATTATAAATGCTAAACATGAATAACTCAATATACTTCACTTTTCAACCGAATCCTGTCTTAGCTTTGCTAGACGCCGAAAATATGTTAATTAATCTTTCAGAGGAAATAATAAAGATTCCATATATGTTCAACAGGACCTCCTTCCCACACCCCAAATGTAAACTTTTTCTCAAATGCAAAAAAATATCCTCATTGCTTGTAAATTTGGGAATTTTTCAATCCTACACCGGTGCTAATTAGGAAAATGCTGCTTATTAAATGGTGACATTCTTTATGGAAATTTACTTATATTACACCACTATGCACTTCATCTTAGTGTAATGGTTAACAAGCTTATCTTTCTAGCTCAATGAACGTGAATAGTGATTACACTTCTTACTGGGAGCTTTATACTTTATGAACGGCTGAGTTATTTCTCCCAAATTTCTTTAAAGCTATTTTTTTATTTGTACACCGACGCCGTGATCGGGAAAAGTGATAAGAACAAAAATAAAAACATCATTAACTTATTTTATGATAACCAGAGTGTTGCTGACACTATGGTTTGAAACTGGATTGCCAGTTAGTAACACGGAAGATTCCATTATTTAGTAGATCAGGTGAGCATAAAGTAAATGAATGAATACGTAGTAGCGTAGGGATCACTATTTCTGCTCTCTCACTATACGGTTTCATTTCTGAGTGTGCTGGTCAGACTCTCTGCCTTCACCTGTATGTACAAAGTTTATATATATATATATATATATATAAAATAAAATGAAATAAAAAAAAATAAATAAAAAAAAATTAATAAATAAATAAAAAATTAAAAATTAAATAAAATAAAAAAAATAAAGTTTACTAAATCGGAGAAAGGAATTAGCTATTTTTGCCGTAAGTGCCAAAAAAAAAATTTACTTAAATAATATTTAAACATAAAATTTTGAAAATCGTAATAGGCATATACTTGATATGGAATAATAATTTTACTTACAGTAAGTAATTCTAATACATTTACTTCTATTAAATGAAATATAGTCTATAAAAACTAACTATGAAAATATTTTAAAGATGTAATTAAAATTGTAGTTAATTAAAATGAATTCTAACCTAAATTTAATTTAAATTGTAATTAAATAAATAACTAAAGTTTACTAAATCAGAGAAATGAATTAGCTATTTTTGCCGTTAGTGGAAAAAAAATTACTTAAAGAATACTTAAAAAATATTTAAATAAAAATTTTGAAAAATCGTAATATACTTATACTTGATATAGAAAAATAAATTTACTTACTGTAAGTAATTCTAATACATTTACTTCAATTAAATGAAATATAGTCTATAAAAACTAACAATGAAAATATTTTAAAGTTGTAATTATAATTGTAGTTAATTAAAATGAATTCTAACGTAAACTTCTTTTAAATTGTAATTAAATAAATAATTAAAGTTTACTAAATCAGAGAAATGGAAATTTTACTTAAATAATATTCAAATACAAAATTTTTTTAAATCGTAATATACTTGATGTGATAATAATTCTACAAACTGTAAGGGATTCTAATTACATTTAATTGTTCTTGAAAGAAATATAGTATATTAAAAATTAAAAGTAAAAATATTTCAAATCGTAGTTAAATAAAAAATATTCTGACGTAGACACCTCCCAAAAATCTTTAAATATATGAAGGAAAAAAATGCCGTAAGAATTTTAGCCATTAACAATAAAATTTTATAAAAAAAAAAAAAAAAAAAATCCAGACGACACGCTATTAACGGATGTTAGATTTCATTGAAAAATACATCCCTACCCACTACCAAAACGTAACAATAACTGATACATTCAAAATATAGACATATTGAACACCCAAACACCCCTAGTCTAGCAAAATAGATTTATCTGTAACCTTGGAAACATGAATTTTGTTTTAGCTGTGTATTTAAAACCCAGTAATTTTTAAAGTTACTCCAAAATTCGCTTGAGGATGAAATGGAACTAATGTCTTTAATTTAATTACAAAATTAAATTCGGGGCTTTTAGCTTCCATTTTTGAAACATGGTTAGAACTGTGTAGCGAAAAAACATATTTTAAGTCAATTTATAATATATATATATATATATATATATATATATATATTCATTCGACCATAGTTTGTTTAAATAATTTAGACGTATTAAGTCTAAGTATTTTAAGTATTTTAGTTTTAATCCTTTCAAGTTCATGAATTAATTTTTTGGTGGCTGTAGATCAAGAAAATTACTAAATTTTCTTTCAAATAATTTTAATTCTCCAAAGTATTTTCAATCTCATGTAAGAGATTTTTAATTCAATTAATTTATAATATTAATGCTCTGTAAATTTACATTGAGCACTATTTTGTAAAAATAAAAATATCTATAAGAACACCGGATTATATATCTTACTGTTCTTTCTTTATATATATATATATATATATATATATATATATATATATATATATATATATATATATATATATATAGGGGAGAGAGGAAAGAGAGAGAGAGAGAGAGAGAGAAGGGAAGTTGGTCTAACAAGTAAAAAGTATTGAAAACTAAATCGACTT
>OZ010577.1:96143523-96186023 GCA_963932145.1 Acanthosepion lycidas | reverse complement strand
TGATGTTATCGGAGTGGAGGGGGTCGATCCCAGCGTGTGGCACCTTTGGATGGAAAGTGCCTGAAAACCATTCCACGGGTTGACACTTGTGCGTAAAATTGGGTAGACGAATTGGTGGTCGTCGATAGCTGTGCTAGCACGAAGCCACAAGTCATCGTGGCCGAGGGCTTGAGCGTGTTGGCCTTGTTCAAATTTTTGATCACGCTAGATAACAATCTCTTTCCCAGAAACTATAACTAAGGTCTGCTCAGCATAGTTGCAGTATAAACTTCAGATGGGCTCTGCCTGTGTTGAATAAACACAAATGCGCCTGAGCAAGCGTCTGCACTTGGGATTGGCTAGCCGCCCTAGTAGACGGGTATCCTCGAATAAGAGTGGCCAGTGAATTTCGGATAATTTCCTCACAGATGAAGAGGAAACTTGAGGCAACAGATATGTGGTTCTACAGAAGGAGAATACCATGGTCAGATCATGTAAAAGAAACATTAAAGCTATTAAATAAAGAAACAGAAAGGTATTAAATAAAATATCTTTCACTACAGGTCAATAAATGTAAAAATATGTATAAAGTAGTTACAATAAATATAAAATATTTAATATATTCTCTGGTGTTGTCAATCTCTGTGAAAACAGAGCTGATTAGACGTAGTTTTGAAATGGAACGTTCGAAAAAAAAATCAGACCAGGATGTAGCTATGAAAACCTTTCTCTATTCAAAATTTAGTTCTTGATAATGACCCAGATAGTGGAAAGTTCTCTGAAGAATGCAGGACCAAACAGGAACTTGTGGACAATTTTTAACCGGATGTGCAACAATCCATTTGAAAACTTGAAAAATATCATTAAAAAGGTAGACTTTGACGTTTGAATTTAATAATTGAATTAATTGTTGAAATATACGTGCGCAATCTCGCGCACGCGCACACACATACACACACATACACAAATATACAGTGAGAAGGGAAGAGGAAGAGGAGAAGAGAACAATGAGAGATGAAGGAGACGAGAGAGGGAGAGGGAGATGAAACCGGTGAGAAAGCGAGAGGTGGAGAGAGAAGAGACCAATGAGATAGGTGATACGGAGAGAGAGAGAGAAAGAGAGAGAAAGGAAAATATTGAAATACTTAGATGGTTGCTTATGTAAAGACTTCGATTCTTACCAGGTACCTCACAATTATGCTTTGTCCTTTCTTCTGAAGTAATTGTCGTGATGCATTGGCTAACAGGCTAGACTTGAACGTCATTGCTAGCATACTTGACACTTGTTAGCAAGACTGTCTATTTCGAATCCGGCACTGACCGCAAGGAAATAGCTTTGTTGGTCTCCTTCCTACGATTCCCTAGTAACTCGTTCCTGACCTATTGTAGCATGGTTTAGATAGGTGTGACCAAAGTGTGATAGATATATAGATAGGTTGATAGTGAACAGAAAGAAAAAAAAGAAAGAAAGAATGATACATAGATAACGGAAAGAAAATCTATAGAGAACAGAAATATACATATATATATATATATATATATATATATATATATATATATAGAGAGAGAGAGAGAGAGAGAGAGAGAGGGGGGGGAGAGATATAGAGATAGATTGTGAACAGAAAGATAGATAGTGAATAAAAAGATAGATAGATATTAGGTTAGTGCAAAAATAATGACGTAATAATGTCGTTTTTTGACGTTAAAAATACGTCAAAAAACGACATTATTACGTCATTATTTTTGCACCAACCTAATAGCTAGCTAGATAGATAGATAGAAAAACATAAGTTCATTAAGACAATATTTATGCAAAATTTACAGTGCTTTTTCCTTAAAAATTAAAAAAAGTTCTGTTAATCCTATTGTAGTGATATTCAACATTTCCTAATTAAAATAGTGAGTCTATGAAGATTTCACAGAAAAGTCAAAAAGCGCAATAATGTAAATGACAAGCTCGAAGAAAAAGATCAACGATAATAAATCTTTAATAAGATATGTTTTGTAGATTTTAAAAAAATACACTTGGTTCGAGTAAACTAAAAAAAAAAAAATAGACATTTTTATTCGCCTAAAAATAAATATACGAGACATTACAGCAGGTCGTAATCAGTCAAAACAAAATGCGAGATCATCTACGCCAAGCGAGTCTCTTATTGTAGAGAGATAAAGGAAACAGCTAGAGATCGACAACCCAAACCACATTTCAAATTCTTTAAGTCAATACACTTGTACTTTCTGATTGTTAGTCTTCGAATATGCCGTCTCTAGTTAATCCCTGTTGCAGGCGCCTGCTAAGACACGTTTGTATTTCATCAAAACCCACAAAGCCAACCTGTCTTTTATACTATAACTATTATAAGCGGACATTACTTACAGAGAGTGTATTAGTAGTTGAAGAGGGTCAGTCCGCGCGAACACTCAATAATGACGACTTGTGATCACGTGCTGGTACAGCCCGTCAATGGTTTCCGGGCAGTTTCATCTCTCCAGTTTCACTGATAAGTCGTAGTATGGTCTTCACTGTTGAGATCGTTTCTCCTTGACAAATCGCGAGGTTCGAACCAGGGTCACAACGTTAGAATGCTAATGGTTTATTTAACCACTCGGCCACAGACCCAACTGTAAAATACACGGTGGTCCAAAAGTCTTGTCACCTTTATATAATATACAAGTGGAACCACGGTTCACGAATTTAATTCGTTACTGAAGGCCGTCCCTAACTCGAAATGTTCGTAAATCGAAACTATTCTTCCAATAGGAATCAAGGTAGAGAAAAAAAAGTCACACTACTATAAAATTGGAAAAGTAAAGCACGCCATAACACACGGATGTAGAGAGCACGGCGGTCGCCTCAGAAATTATTCTGTTCCGTTTAACTCGATTCGGCGGCAATGTTGTTCGAGAACCGAAATTTTGTTCGATAAACGAGGCAATTTCATCTCGAATTTTCTGTTCAAAAACCGAATTGTTCGACATATGAGACGTTCGAGAACCGAGTTTAATTTTCTATTTTAGATGGCTGACGCAAGTTCCCACAGCTTGGGGCATACCGACGTGGTACAATGGTTACCAAGCTTGTCTCGCTAGGACAATTACAACTGCGTATTGAGTTCAATCCTCACTGCGTGCTCTATGCTCTCGGCCTTTTTGCTACATCTAAGCTACGCTTAGAAAATAACCACAAACTCCTACAGTTACAGGGGGTTATGGGTGACAAGACTTTCGGACCAGTATGGAGATAACATTTATTTCAATGTATGAACATTTTTTCAAAATTATCAAATACATGTCCATTTATAATTTAAATAATAAAACTGTTTAATATTTTTAAAAACTACATAGCTTACACGTTTACATCGATATAAAAATATAAAAGAATTGCCGTTTTGAAAATGTTATCAACATTATATGGAAGTTTAATACTTGCTATATTAACGACGAATTACAAACACCACTATCAAATAGTAACCCTATAAAAAGTACTCTAAATTGAAAATGCATTTTTTTTTATATCAAAGTTTATATTTTCTGAGATTGATATTTTTGTATAGTTTTTATCTGTCTATTTATTTATTTATTTTGGGGACTTTCGTTACTTTGATTTTATTTTGTACTTGAGGTCACCGAGTACATATGGTTCCTTGAAAGCGGCCATTATAGCCGCTTCCGGTGACTTTCCTTGTTGGTCATGTGATTTTACACTCCTACCTCCTGTGGACATCATGGTCACCTTCAGCCGGGTTTCTTGCTCGGCCTTAATCTAAAAAATATGTGGGCGGAGGTGGGGATTCTCTCGGTGTAAGCATTAATTCGAGAGATACTTGAAAGGCGTTTTTGAATGACCGCTCGACGCTAGCATCCCAGTTTGATAAACTTGTTAATAAAAGTAATAAGGCCTGCTTCTGTCGTTATTTTCTGTTATTTAAGGCAGAAAATACTTTTTATTTAGTATATATTTCGTTATACTGTTTTTTTTAAAACTTTTAAAAACCTGACGAACTCTGAAGCAAATATTTTAAGGTTTCATAATTTATTTGCAAAATCATTATTTTAAAGATATTTCTGATTCTATCTACATTATTTTACCTGATCCTCTCATAAAATGAAGATTTTTCGTCCTACTGTAAATATCGTTTTTGTTTTGCTTTTAAATATATTTCGTTTTTCACTTTTCGCTTTTACTTATTCTCTGGAATTAAACCTACAGTGTTTTCCCGCATATAATTCTAATATAAATTTTTTAGAAGTTAATATAAAAAAGAAGAAAGAAACAGAAATTTAAAAATTCTTGAAAATTAATAGAAGTAATGCAACACCGAAATCCGAAGGTGTAAGATGCCTTCAGAAAGTTAAGCAAAGTATTAATTAAGAAACAGGAAAATTTCATTGAGCACAAAGAAAAAAGTATTGAACTGTTACGTAATATCAAAATCGCATATAACAATGAATGCTCGACCATCTCATCACAGAGAAGAGACTTGAGGCAATATAAATGTGGTTCTGCAGAAGTATGATGAGAATACCATGGACTGAACATGGGAGCAATGGTGAAGTTTTAGGGAAAATTGGAAATAAATAGGATACTTATACATAACATTAGAAAGAGATAGTTGAAGTTTCTAAGGCACATAGTGAGGAAAGCGGGCTTGGAAAATGTGAAATTCACAGGACAAGAGGAACAGAGGAATGCAGCGCGTAACCTGCCGAACGAGCTTGTGTAAATGGCTGACATCACAAGGATTAGGAGAGATAGGAAGAAGACAAGCTATACTGAGAGCTACAAAGGACAGCTCATTGTGGGGAGCCATGATCGTCTAGGTCCCGAAAGAACACGACACTTAAAAGAAAATTTTAGACAAATGATGATAGCTCAATTCAGTATCATGGTCACAGATTGAGACCAAGAGGAGACATTTAGATTTCTGTTCAATTCCCAGCTTCAACAACAAGTAAGGGACGTATAGCGCTCTGGATTACACACACACATACACACACACACACACACAAACAGACACACAAACAAACAGACACACACACACACAAGGCATAGTCTATTATTAAATGTGTACTATGACGAAAATTATGGGAATCGATCTCCTTACAGTTCGATTTAGGAATAATTTTACAAGATTTTCTTAGTCTGTCTATATTTCTGAGATGAGATATTATGTACATTATTTACATTATTCGGACTATTGTCCCCATCTTTGTCACCATATTTATTACAACGTTTCGGTAGTTGTACGCTCCGGCCTTCTTCAGGGGGTTGGAATGTCGAACTGAACCATTTATTTCACTCACTGGGGTAGACTGTTCTAGTTCCACATGACATGTTTGATGGATGTCAGTTATCAGTTCCCTAACCAACGCCTTTATCCATAGTGCCATGTGTCCTCAAGGACACATGGCACAGTGGATAAAGGCGTTAAATCCAGTGACAGGACCCAAAGAGTGTGAGTTCAATACTCGGTTCAGGCAGTGGAGAATTTGGAGAGGGGAATTAACAGGAGATAACTGATAACTGACATCCATCAAACATGTCATGTGGAACTAGAACAGTCTACCCCATTTCAACCACCTAGAGAAGGCCGGAGCGTACAACGGCAGAAACGTTGTGGTATATATGGCGACAAAGATGCAGACAATAGTCCGAATAATGTAAATAATGTAAGATTTTCTTACTAAGCATCGTCTTAAACTCCGGACCTTCAAGCGGATATTATCCTGAAAATAGACTCTGTTTAATTAACGGCTTGATCAGGAACGGCAGCCTTTTGTATTAAAATGTGTTCACTGGCTGGTGTTTCATCTTTTTATAAAACATTATCTGAACTGGGGCTTCAGATTACGTCGACTGCACTTCTGTAGAGGGATAAGTCCCCCGCCAATAAGGCGTCCTGATTATGGCGATAAACGACATCCGCGTCCTCGGTATGACGATAAACTACATGCAGCAGCAAGGCCTCTGATCAGGTTTTGAAGAGCGTGGAACCACTTCTTAATTGCTCATGTTCCCAGGTTCAACATGATCCGAGGTGGTAGTACCTGTTATGATCCCAGCTATGGGCGCACAATTAACTTCCAAACTGGGATCAAAACACTATGAAAGTGTACAACTAGGTTTTAATACCATCAATACATTAAAAAAAAAATATTACCAGCAATAAAAATCTTGTCGGCATTAAATAACCCATTAAGGTTGATATGGCGTAAAACAAAACAAAATGATCTTATCATTTTTAAGCTCTGAGGCCTTTCTTTGTTTTTGAATATCATTTTTATCACTTGAAACGTTATTTTTAATGTGTACTCATATTTGAGTAGACGCTCCGTTTATTTATCTATTTTCTTATACCGGCCTGAATGTTCGAGGAATTTTATCAAAGAAAATTTGCGTTCTCCTCACAGAAACCGAACCTGCGGCCCTGAGGGTAGAGAGAGCTACCGTTTAGCCCGGTACGCCCTACCGACATGGCCACGGAGAACACACGGTCAGGCATGGACAAATTTCGTGCTTTCAAGAGCGCAAGTTTGATGCAGTAGCTCCCAACATTTCGTTAGACGAAAATATATAAATATGAAAATCATTGTAAACTTTGCAAATCCTTCACTACACGCGCTTCAACCAATTACAGCATCATTAGTGTAAGATTCCTTGATCTTTGTTTCGCCTATGTTTCGACATTTTTTTATAAATAAAATATGAAGAGAAGTGAAGCATCAAAATATTCGCTTTATATTCAACCTCAATTTTCATCAAAATAAAGTATGATTTTCATTTTTTTTTTCTATAACCCAGTGATGCGGATTGGTATTTAATCTAGTGAGTTCGCGGGACCCACGTGGCGATTTGGGTGCATCCCTGGGAAATTCAATGGGTGCCAACTAAAGTTTCTACATAATTTGTTGGTTTAAATTACAGGGCTGTAGATTAAGTTTTTTTTTTTATCAACGAACCAAAAAACAATTTTAATCAAGCCGAATCACTTAAATTAACAAAACTAATTTGTTCTGTTTTATTTTTAAATTAAATTAATAAATTCAAAACAAAAATAGTATTTATACTTAATCAGAGTTCAATTAAGAAACTGTATTTTTTAGAATTACGGCAGAACAAAATTTTTAAATTGACAGGACAAAGTTGTTGTTTTTTTTTTTCATTTCAATCAATAAATTGAAAACAAAAACAGTATTTACACATAATCACAGTTCAATTAAGAAACTATATATTTAGAAAATTTTTATGACATGAGGAGGTGATAAAAGGAGCCATACCTTTCTCAATGGTATTAGCACGTAAATGAATGTAATGGATTCGACTGGAATTCGAACTCAGCTCACCGCTTCCTCAATATATATATATATAAACTATGACAACGGAGCCTTAAAGTGATCTGTTTTTCTTTAATATATATATATATATATATATATATATATATATATATATATATATATATATATATATATATATATATATATATATATATATATATATATATATATATATATATATATATATATATATATATATATACACACACACACACTAATTATCCTCAATATCTAGTTCTTTTGACAAGTGATTCGCGGTCAGTTACAGAAAGAATATATTAGTTAGATTGACGGGAAAGTTTAGTTGAGTCCGTGCGACACACCAATGAGAGAAATTACTACGTCTTTTATGGTTTTGTATGCGTCAGGGACGCAAGACACGCTCCTATGTCTCTGTGATACCCAGCATCTATGATAAAGATTTTTTGGCATATTCGCAAACAATCCATAAAAGGTTGAGTTAAAATGTTAACCACTTCTAAGATTTCACTAATATTGTGCAGATATGATTCTGGGAGCTACAGCATCAAACTATTTTTTATGTAAACGGAAGACTATAAAAGTCAAGCCTAACACGACAGTTTTAAATATTTGGAAATGTTCTATGTGTTAAGAGATTGTTTTGTTTTACTTTTA
The DNA here is from genome assembly GCA_963932145.1 of Acanthosepion lycidas. NCBI lineage: Eukaryota > Metazoa > Mollusca > Cephalopoda > Sepiida > Sepiidae > Acanthosepion > Acanthosepion lycidas. The sequence goes on along the minus strand of OZ010577.1, from coordinate 96,178,073 downwards.
AGTTAAAAAAGAAACAAAAAAAAACTTTGCAGAAACGCAGTTGATTTTTTTCTTAGGCACTCTTTACAAAAAGAAAGGCAATTTGCTGTTGAAACTTAAGTGCTGGGATGTGATACGACCTGACGAATAGAAACACCTGCATATAAGAACTACAGCGGGCTACGAAGCAACACCAATTTACTCGTTGGGTCAGTTGCTTCGTTTGGGTGGTCAAGGGTTGAGAGATGTAGAAACTATTTTTTAAAAAAGAGTTAGAGAGATGGAAAAGAAAGGTGAAGAGTTGAAAATAAAAGAAATGAATGTTTAAAGACTGTGTGTAAAAATGGCGGCATCCTGCTGACAGCAGTATTCTGCGATCACTCATGACACCCCAGGGGGAGAATAGACTTCACGAACAGCTAATGAAAAGTGGAAAGCAGTGGGGGCGCATCACAGTGACCATCAAGAGACCTGAGGGGTACAAAATAGTAGGGAGTCGAAAGACGTATCAGGTCATTTGGAAGAGTTCTGACTGAGTGTAAGTGCGACACAAATTAATAGTTCTTCTGGGTATACGATCACATTGAAACCAGTGATTCGCGTCTTGGCTTTATGGTTAGAGCGAAGAACTGTAGAAATAGAGGTTTGAATTTCATGTTGATACAAAATCAATGATTCTTAAACGAAGAGCACTTATTTACACGAGGAGGATTTTCAGATCTAATAGAAAAAAAAATTACGCAGAGGAGAAACTGAGGCGGAATTTCATTCTTTTATATGTCATAAGCATTCTTTTTCTTTTATGTGGCGTTTCTGATCACTACTCTCCACAACGTCCTTTCCTATGTAGCTCTAAAGAGTATTTGTTTCCTTACTATCCCTCTCAGTTCCAGTTGTACTAGCCATTTGCATAAACTCATTAGATATGTTACTTCATGATTCCATCGGCCCTCTTGCTTTCAATAGGTCCTGTGAGCGTCAAATTCTCCAAGCCCTATTTCCTCATGTGCACCAGAATTTTCAACTGTCCCTTTCTAATTGTAAACGTTCTTTTTGTTCCCATCTTCCTTTAAACTTCCTCGTTGTCCACATGCTCCGTTCCATGGTATTCTCATAATTTTACTGTAGAACCACATCTGTTACCTCAAGGATTCATTTGTGAGAAAATTATCCAGTATTCATTGCCATATGAGAAGATTATAATAGTGAAAAAAAATACGAGTGAGAGAAATGGACAATGGAATCACAAAGTGGGTGGGGGGATTATACCACGGATTCTATGAAATTCTAAACGTTTGTTGTTATAGACACATTGACGAGAAGAAAATAATCCGTCCTGTGATCAACTGTTGCATATTAAACAGCCTTGCAATGGTTAGTACGAAACTCTCTTTCAAACCATCAAAATGATAAGGAAATCCTAATGAAGTGATGTTACACAAATGTAGTTGGCATGAAAACAGTTACTTTCCCAAGCACTTAATTTCCACTAGCTACTTCGAAGCACTCCTTTATCTGAACGTATGGGTATCAACTCATATGAGTCTCACATTTGTGGCCTTGTGGCAGACCAAGCTAATCTTCATGAATATCGGTGTCGAAATCGCTTACTGTTGCGCATCAGTTAACAAGTTTATCTCGCAAGCGATTTCGCGGGGGAAGTGAGTTCGATCATCACAGTTCGCCATTACTGTGAACTTATGTCGAAGTAAATAAGGGTCCACTTCTTGGTTTAAATAGCTGTACTGTTGCTATCGGCGCAAACGAGCAATGTTCAGGTCCAGGTAAAGCAAAAACATTTGAATGCAGATTTTCAAGGCAGCTAGATTTGAGCAACTTTTAAGACTGGCGCAACACAATCTTACTGTTTCTGTATATTCTCGTAATTTGTTCTTGCTTATAACAAAAACTTATACACAAGATACTCGACGCCACATGTATTAAAATCTATCATACAAATTTTTTTAAATTTATTTTTCAGTATTTTTATTATAAGTTTTTCAATAGTTTTATTATTTCATCTTATTTTGTTGTTGCGTTCTGTTTAATTCAGCAGCCATACTGTTTGACATCTTACAACAGGTGAGAAAACAATAAAATGAAATAACAAAAATAAAATAAAAATGTTTTATTTTTTGTTTTAATATAATTTTGATCAGTTCGACAAGGTCAAAATAGCAGCCGATGTCCAAAACGACCACAAGTCCGTCGTTAATTGGGTCAAAAGATAGCCTGTTAATTTTAACACCACCAAAACTAAACTTCTATCCTTAATTATCTGAAAGGCCCCTGTCTGCCTTCCATTAGCAACAGTGATGTTATCCTCATTGCACTTTCTCTGGGGTTAAAATTCTCAGCTGATATGAAATGGGAAGACTATATTGAAGCCACTGGTATGCCATCTGCTAAGAAATTTGGTTCACTGTGTCGTGCGAGATATTATTTTCTCTCCAGAATATATCTTACTAGCAGCATGGCCTGGCGTTGCCCGTGCTTGATTCAAAAATCGTACGACTCATACAGCAATCGCTATCACTTGACTTAAAATATTTTTGCCCTTCCTTGACTTTAAAGGAGTGCCCTTTGCTGTGCTGATGTTGCTATATGCCTTACTTCTTGCCTATCTCACACTGCGAATTTTTTCTAAGCTCTATACTAAACATTAAATCTGTTACGTAAAAAGAACTAAACAAAATGAACACAAAACGATCAGCTTTAAAAAAAGGACTCGTAACTGGAAAAAACGAATGAAAAAAGAATGTTAACAACAAATACTTTTTCACACCCAACCCAGTTCTGTGGAATCAGAATCAACGTTGAGTTTAAGCAAGCGAATGAGCCAATTGGAGTAAAGTGCCATGCAGAATTAAATTTTTCCCAATTGTGACGAATGCAGCTATCGATTTTTTTGGATGCTAGCATGCTAGTTAACATTCATGTCAGTCAGCTGTTGGCTCTCACGCTGGCCAATAGAATCTTCATGCCTATTCGTGGCAGCCAGCTATTGGCTCTCACTCTGGTCAGTACAAAATGGCTGCAAACTACATGAAAATTGCCGTAGAAGCATGAAAAATTCCATTATTTCCACCATCGCTGGGAGTTGGGAAATGCAAAGTTGGTCTTGGCCTTCCCGCTAACTTGGAGCATGTGCCTGTAAATTTTTGTACAAATCCGTCGAAAATTGCGGCCGTGCATTCGTTACACAACCACCCACCCACCAACACACACACACACACATCCTTCCTTTTATAGATAGAGATTTATCTCTACCATTCGTCCATACTTAGAATATTGCTGCCACATATAGTCCGGTGCCCATGCTATTTATCATGAGTTCCTTGTTAAAATCTAAAGAAGAATCAGCAAAATTATCGGTCCTTATCTGGCGGCTAGGCTTTAGTCTCTTTCCCACTGCCGCAAGATAGCCTCTCTGTGTCTTTTCTATAAATACTTTCCTGGTAATTGTTCGGATGAGTTCTTCGCTTTGGTACCTAGACTTTCTGAATTGAAGCGCAGTACTAGACTCGTGCCGAGACCGCATCAATTTACAATTGAGCTGGTTTGATGTAACCGTAAATTCTATGCTAACAGTTTCTTTTCTCGCACTTCTTGATTGTGGAAGTCCCTTCCGGCTCCAAATTTTCCAGACAATTTTAATCTATAAAAATTTAAAGGTAATATCAGACGCTGTCTACTGTCCTCCTGATTACTCTTTCCTCTTGCCGCTCATTATTAATGTTTCTGTTCCTAATTCTTCCACACTCCGTAGCCCCCCCTTGTGTTTTTATAGATTTACTGCCTTGTATGATGTGTTAACGATTAAAAAAATGCTGTACATTATTTTTTTAGAAACTTAATTTGATAAGCGATCTAAAAAGTTACAAGGAACATTCATTTTAATTCTTCAATAATTTGATCTAACAATTGAAATAAAAACATTTATCCTTAAAATACTGAATACTGTTTAACCTTAAAATACTGAAATAATTCAATTTTGCCATAAATTACTGAAATAATATAATTTAGCCTTAAAATATTATAATTTAGCTGTAAAATAAGAAAATAACACAATTTAAACTTAAAATAATGAAATAATATAATTAAGCCATAAAATATTGAAATAATAAAATTTAGCTATAAAATACTAAAATAATAGAAATTATTCTGGAATGCTTCAATTACTTCATCCCAAGCAAGGCAATAAAGCCACTAAAACACAAAGGGTTACTGAATATAAAAAATAAGAGAAAAAGGAATCATTATTAAGGAGAGCGAAAAATAAAATGACAGGGATTAAGAAGACAAAATATAACAATTGACATTGCATTAAATTTTCGAAAATCAAACTTGACTGGAAAGTAAGAAGGCAGGAAAGAGCTCCACAAGCGAGAAATACCAGAGAAGAAACTGTTAGCATAGAACTTACGGTCACATCTAACCATTTCAACTGTAAAATTTCCGCCAATCTCGAACTGCGCTTAAATTCATAAAGTTTAAGTATCAAAGAGGAAAGCTTATCAGAAAAAATATCATGAAAATATTTATCGAAAAGGAACAAGGATACCAGGTTAGGGCTGAAACCTAGATGCTACGTCATGGCTAATAATATTGCAGATTCTTTTTTGGATTCTCTAAATATATAGTAGAAGTACTAAACCAGATGTGACAGTAATATTCAATGCAAGGACGAATGGTAGACTTATAAATATGCAAAATCGATTCCGTCGAGAAAAATTATCTAACACAACACGATGAACCGAATTTCCTAGCAGCAGACCTAGCAATTGATTCAATATCATCATTCCACTTCAACGGAAAACATTAGCTCGATAAGGTGCAATGATTCACTGCCCTGGGGGTTAGCATCAGCTAGTCTATACCTGAGGATCTCACGCGCTACATAACATAAAAGCGCGTATATATTTTAACATCAGTTCAACTCACTTGACAGTAGTAATGATATTGGTTACATTTACATGGTTTTGACTATTATAGCTTGAATCTGAGAATCCTTAGGAACACTTGTAGGGTAAGCATTTAATAGTTATTCAAGATTACTAATTTATGATGCAGTACTAATAACCAGGTATTGATAGTTTGTGATGTGTGAATGGACAAACCTTTTATGTAAAATGTGAAAAAACATATCAGGCACTGATCAACAGACATTTACTGTCCGATACATTCGAGGATGTGAATCTGTCAAACATTTCTTGATGTTCATCTCGTATAACAAAGAATCTAGCAGACATTGTTCTGGATTTCCTTAATGAGAACAAACCTCCACTATCCAATTGTCGTGATCAGTTGTATGACAATGCCTCAGATATGCCTGGACGCTATATTTGATTACAAGAACGGATTTCTAAGCTGAATGAGTTCGCCATCTTTGTCCCTTTTGTTAAACACGGCCTGAACTTAGTGGGAGTAAAAGTGGCAGAGCGCTGTCTACAAATTGTAAAATTTGACTTTGTATGCCTTTTGCTTTTCTTGTACACATTGATTGAATTTTCTGGCATTATCTTCATGACAAAATGTCTGTCTTACCCGTGACGGTCGTTACATTTTGATGTTATTCATGCTCTTTATGGAACTTTCGAGAAAATAAAATAGGCACTGGATTCTGTATCAGCTTACACTGAACAGGAAATTAATACAAGACGCGAGAGACAGAAGGATTGAGCTAGAAAATGGAGAGCCTAGAAACGATCTTTCTCACAATTCTTTAGAATTACATTCTTGAAAGAATGAACAAAACAAGTAGGAATCTCGCAGTCAGAGGATGTGAACATATTTGTTGATATGACTGTTCTTGGATCCATGAAAACCTATCTCCAGGAAATTTAATGAATACGAATTGAAAGCCAGGCGTATGTGTCCAGATTTAAATTATAGCGATGTGAAAAGAAAGCGGGAACGAAAGCGAAGTGTGAGACTTACTAGATATGACGGATCAGAAGAAGCGGTAATTCTTAGTAAAGTGAAAGGTTCAAGGTGGAAATATTCCTCCCTGTTCTGGATACACTAATATCTTTACTGACAAAACGTGTGGAATCTTATTCGCTGACTGGAAATCTGTTTCCTCTCTTCAATGAATTGAAAACAATTGGTTCTGATGAGCTAAACAAAAAGTGTAAACATCTGGCTAATGTGTATCACAAAACCTGGATTATGGTGACCTTTTCTTGATAAAAATTGTAAGACTCTCCCTGCAATGTACATAAACAATATTTTCGGATCGGGTGAAAACTATGTTTCTCAATATTGAAATTACACTCAGTGTTCATGCGCATGATGGTGGCCAACTGTACAGGAGAACAAAACAATCTTATAAAAAAATCAGCTTCGTAGCACAATGATGCAGCAGCGTTTGAAATGTCTTTCATTCATTTATTGTTGATTATTTTATATACTGGTCGATATAACAACCAACAATAAAATAATAAATTAAAAAGTTAACAAATAACTCTATAAATAGCCCCAAAACTGCATTCGGATGCACATTTACTCCCACACAATAGCTCCTATAATATTTGGAAACACAACAGTTACCGCCGACCAAAATAACCGTTAGAATAATACAATAGATATAATAATATACAAAAAATTATTATTATTGAATTGTTCGCGAAGATGGATTTCTCGTCATTTAATCATTAACCTTTGTATTTGTTTTATGCAGGAATAATTCATGAATTTGTAAATTGATTGCCCCTTTATTGAAATTAAATATATATATATATATATATATATATATATATATATATATATATATATATATATATATATATATGCACGGGTGTAGATGTGTGTGTGTGTGTGTGTGTATTGATATAAATTTTGTTTACATTGGCACAAGTCCAAAGATATCTTACTTACGAATTGGAGATGTCAAAATCAAAGTACAAAAATTTAAATATCTCGGAAATGTTTTAAATGACGACGGAAAATCATATATTGAAATTAGAAGACGCATTAGAATAGTGAAAGGTGCTTTCCAAAAACTAAACAAAGTATTAAGAAACATGGGAATATCGTTAGAATCAAAGAGGCAAAGCTGCTATGTGATATCAATCCTCCTATACACCAATGAATGCCGTACAATTTTCTCACAGATGAAGAGGATAACTTGAGCCAACGGAGATGTTGATCAACAGAAGAATGCTGAGAATGCCATGGACGGGTAATGTGGAAAACGAGCAAGTTTAAGGAAAATGGAAACTAAAATAAAACCTATGCTCAGAATTCGAAAGAAACGGTAGAAATATTCGGGAGGAAAGAAGGCTTGTAGAATTTGACACTCACTGGGGTTATGGGAAGGCAAAATGGACAAATTGTGCAAGGCGTAGATTGGTTCGTTTATCGTTAGGTTCACACTCCCTTCCCGTTTTTTTTAACAGAAGTAGAGGTTTATCCCTTGTTTCTTGTTTAGGATTAGGTTTCCAGTTCATCGTCCTAAAGTCTTTGCATTCTCTTTCACTTTCAGTAACCCTTGCGTGTTAATGGCATTGCTAAGAGCTGCATAAAATAGGAAGCTGTCATATCATAAATGTCATAAATGGAAAATGGTATATAGAAAGAAGAATTATGAATATTTTCTTAGTCTGGCAGAAGGCTACGAATTCTTTACAGACCGTTTACTAAATTTTGTTTCGTCAAGTACAAAACCTGGATCTGCTTCTATGCCACTGATTCTTTTTATACTAATATTTCTTATACTAATGTTCACCCAGTAAAGAACCCAACAATCATTCAAGGGAGAGTATTACTATGTGCTGTAGTGTGTGCATAAGAAAAGGCAAGAAGTGAAGTTCATAAGAATATGTAGGATAGATAACGCTTAGCCTTAAACTAAGAGGTCAAGTGATTGGGAAATCATCCTGCCGAGATTCTGTTTCACAAAGGGAACTTTGGGAAGAAGCTGACAGAGTGGAACTTACTAATAGAACACGAAAGGAACGGGGATGATTCATCCTCGTGTAAGCGGCAAGACGGGTCCCATTTGCAAAGCTCAGAGCTGGTGGGACAAAGGAAGGTAGCTCGTTAGAATACATACCACGGAAATAGCGATAGAGTAGCTAGAGGGTCGCAACGTTTTATCTGTTGGAAAGGGGTTCTAGAGTGGAAAGTAATTCATCACCCACAATGCGGCGTAGACGCAGTTGTATTCTATCAAGACAGTCAAGTTATGACTAGAGAGCTCCAGCGAAGATATGATAGCAGTACTCCATTTTTGGTCTGATCTGGCTCTTGTAAAGATAAAGTATAACAGTGGGTGAAGTCAGATACTTATTGGAGCGATACAATGAACCGACCATTTTTCCAGCATCTTTAGTAATAGATCGTATATATGAGTCCCACTTGAGTTCAGAGGTGAGCTTGAGTCTTAATAGTCGTTCAAAGAGAACACTCATCCATCATGATAGATGAAAGCTCAAGTTGGAAATCAGTCGTATTGATTAGATTCCATGATGTTTAGCTTCAGCAGACAGGCGATAAAGTTTACTTTCATTTTGACTTTATCGTAAGCCATAAAATATTTACTAATATTTGCCACAAGATGGCGGTTGTAAAGCTTCGAATAAGAGTCGAACTAATTCCCTCATAATAATGATCTGCCTAACTCGTTCACTAACTATTACCTCAGAATAAGGCACCCACTTTAGAATAACCCTTCAGACCGCATTTCTTACTATTAGTTCAAACTTTCCAATTTTCAGTGGCAGACGTCATCATAAACTATTTCCATTCTTCAGCTCCGACACCATTTCACTTTACAACAATAATATATACAGAATTTGGGGTCAGACCAAGATAGGAAACTTTATTTATTTTATACTTTTTTTTGCCATTGTTCTGTCTTTATCTTCGAGCAAATGTTTCCTGTGCCAGTTATTTGAAAGCTGGTGAACAACGATAGAAAATCAAGGTAAAATTTATTGTCTGCGCCGACGCCTGTCTGGTACTGTTTTGACTGCTTGCGTTTGTGAAATAAGATGGAAGCCATTCTGCGATGGGCGTAAAGTCGAGAGTAAGATGAAAAAAAACCGTCACGCAGACGTCTGCCTCCCTGAAATATCTGTACGTATAACTGTTCGTATAGATATATACGCATATGCATGTGTATGAGAAAAAGAGAAAGACAAGGAACGTAACACACACACACACACACACACACACACATATATATATATATATATATATACACACACACGCATATATATATATATATATACACACACACACATATATATATATACACGTATATATATATACACACACACGCATATATATACATATATATACACACACACGCATATATATATACACACACGCATATATATATATATACATACATACACACGCATATATATACATATATATATACATATATATATATATATATATATATATATATATACACACGCATATATATATACACACACACGCATATATATATATATATATATACACACACACACGCATATATATATATATATACACACACGCATATATATATATATATAGTAGCGGCCATAATATAAGGAACGGAAACAACAAAGACATAAATATGTGTACAGTGTAACCCGGATATAAGAAACTCGGATATAAGAGAAACCCGGATATAAGTGTGATTTTCTCTGGTCCTAAATTAGAACCTGTGTTAATGTATATAAATTAGACCAAACCCGGATATAAGAGAAACCCAGATTTAAGAGACTTCTTCTCCGGTCCCGACAACTCTCTTATATCCGGGTTACACTGTATTACTTAAACAGTAATGCATGATTAGCAATGAAATTTTTACTGAATAAAGATTAGGGTTTAATGCATAAATATTACACAAAGTTACAAAACTTTACTTAATAGTTTTTAAAAAAAATAAAGATTAAATGGAACAAAGGAAATCAGCTACTGGACAAAAGTTAAGGAACGATGTTAATAATTTGCATAAACTTTTAATTAACATTGTTAAAAAACTCGATGGAGCTTTTTATCAATAAGTAAAAGTTCATTTATCATTAGGACTTTATTTTTAAGCAATATGGCAAATTCTACACACAAAACGCTCTCTTTTGAAGAAAAAAACTCATTATCGCTATCAAGGAAAAAAAGTCAATTTAAGAAATTTCTGATATTTTTCATAGGTTTAAAAGTGTCGTTCATCGTTTAATTAGCAGGTGTAAAACCGATAAAACGTTAGGTGCAAAACCAAAAACCGGCAGACCTCCAAAAACATCGCAAAGAGAAGATCGAAGAATTGTTAGAATATCTACAAAAAACCATTTTGAAATTGCTACATCAATTGCCAGTAAATTTAATGAAGATACAGATAATAAGATCTCAAGGAAAACGGTTGCTCGCAGGTGAAAAAATGCAGAATTGCATGCCCGTATTCCAGCTTCGAAGCCTCTCATTTCAAAGCGAAACCAAAGGGCACGTCTGGAATATACGAGAGAACATGTTGTTTGGACTGACGCACAATGGGATACAGTTCATTTCAGTGACGAGTCCAAGTTTACTATATTTGGTTCTGAGGGCAAAACTTACGTACGCCGTAGAACAGGTGAAAGACTGTCTTCTCAATGTGTCAAGAAAACCGTCAAGTTTGGTGGCGGCAGTGTGATGGTGTGGGTAATGATTTCATCTGCAGGAGTTGGTCCTATCATCCGCGTAAATCGCAATATCAATGCTGAGATTTACAAAAGGCTTCTTCAGTAGGATGTGGTACCAAGATTACACCATAATCTTTATGAATCTCATATTTTCATGCAGGACAACGCACCTTGCCACAAGGCTCAGAAGGTTATGGCTTTATTTGAAGAAGAAGGAATTGCCCTAACAAAGTGACCAGCCCAGAGCCCCAAACCTGAATCCAATAGAAAATATTTGGAAGATAATTGGAGAAAGGGCTCAGAAAAGAAACCCGAAAAACCAGGATCACCTATGGAAGTTATTGAAAGACGAATGGGAGGGAATTACTGCTGATTTTGGCAAGAAATTAATCAGATCATGTGGTCGACGATGCAGAGAAGTCATTGAAAGGGGTACAAAGCGAGCATACAATCAAATGAAAATAATACCCCGCACCCCATTTTGAATTACCTATTCAACTTCTAACTTTAGTGGTTTCCAAGTTAAAGAGAATGACAGGGGAGGGAATTTTGAAGCATGTTTACTTAATTTTATGAAATTTCGAAAAATTAAAATTCGGCCTCTTCATATTTTATATTAGTTAAAATTCGGCCTCTTCATATTTTATATTAGTTAAAAGCAAGACTCTTTGGAGAATGCAAATCATCAATTTGTTTTTGACAAAAAGAAACACCATTTACTGAAAATCTGCTCTGAATCGTAAAATAAAAAATGCAATAAAACTATGATATTATTTAATTAGAAAAGCTTTTAATTGCTTTTATAAGTGAGATATATAAAGGGTAGTATTGTCTTAAGAAAGACAATTTTTCGATGAATAATGAATTTCTACAAGAATTTTCATTTTCTTTAAAATGTTAATTAGAAAATGTTATTAAGTTTTAAAATTTTGTATTAATTACAGCTTTTTACATATATTATTATTAAGTGAAAACTATATTTACTAATCATAAATGGAAAAACTTAATACAAATCATCAAGCACCAATATTTTTTAACAAATTTTGAATTTCTTTTGCCTGTGCATTAGCGGGAGGATTTTTGTAAGTACGCGCGACCATACATGGCATTATCTTAAAATTAGAGCAATAACTATAGCAAATTTAAAAACCTATATTTCTAAAATGAATTAAAATATTAGATTACGGAGAATATTTACCTAAATGTTTAAGATTACTGAGTACTTAAAAATTATATATAAAAAATGAGATCACGTCATTTTCTTCAATTATGTTTTACCGATAAAGTTTCCATACAACAAAATTAGAATTATCATCAGGCTGTCAACACGCCAACTGTCGGGTTAAAAATGTATTTTTAAGATATTTTAAACTTAAAGTAAATAATATTTGTTTCAAATCAGATTAATTATACTTTAAATCAGCTAATATTCCTCAAATAAAGTTTCAGGAAAGTATACATTATTTTTGCCAGATTTTTTAATGAGGAAAATTACATTGCTATAAAAGACGAGTAAAAAAAGGGTTAATCAGCTATTTCAGCCAAAAAAAAAAAAAAAACAAAAAACAAAAAAATACACCTTCCAGTCAATTTCAAATATTTTGCTTATTGGAAATATTAAATCTAATCAATTAGCTTGAAATTATAGCTAAAATATAACCTTAAAAATATTTTTAATTTTTTAGGTTTATTTTAAAACTTAGTTATCGCTTTTTTCTGGAGGTATATATATATATATATATATATATATATATATATATATATATACACACACACACACACACACACATATATATATATATATATATATATATATATATATATATATAGTGCTGTGCCAAAGTAAGTGAACCCCTAAGATAATATTTTTAAAAAATTGTCTCTTTTTAATCAGATAATCAACAAATCTTAATTAAACTATAGATTCATGAAGAAAAATCTTTATTAAATCAATTAAAACTTTTAAAGATTTTTATTAAGCGAGAATATAAATATTAATTAAAAATCTAAAATTCAAGATGTGCAAAAATAAGTGAACCCTTACATTTAATATTTGGTGACTGCTCCTTTTGAGGTTACAATTTCAACCAGTCTTTTTCTATAATTTTTAAGTTTCTGGCTGTAGTGAGTGCCGATTTTTTTATCATTATTCTTGGCAAAACTCCTACAATTTCTCGATATTACCTGGATTTTTTGCATGCATTGCCTTCTTTCACGTGAATCACAGATTATCAATTTGGTTTAGATCAGGACTTTGACTAGGACGTTCCAAGAGTTTAAATTTATTTTTACGAACCCATTCTTTTGTGGATTTGCTTTGATGATGCTGATCATTGTCCTGTTGGAAATTCCAGCCCCGACCTAAACCCAACTTTTGAACTGAGCACAAAATACTTTCGTGCTTGGTATCTTGCAGAGTCCATTGTGACGTCAATATGTAATAATTGGCCTGTTTCAGATGTAGAAAAGCACCCCAAAATCATAATTCTGTCATTGCCATGATTAATGGTTGGTATCAAATTCTTCTCTTAAAAAGCCGTATTAGGAGCTCGACAGATATGCTACCTAATCTTCTTCCGAAAACCTCTAGTTTGGTTCATTCGACCATAAAACTTTTTGCCAGAATGTTTTTTAGCTTCTTAATATGAACTTTGTTATAGTTGAGGCGAGCATCTGCTATTTTGGAAGCAGTTGTTTTTTTCTAGGCATTCTGTCATGAAGATCGGCATCGTTCAGATTTTGTCACAATGTAGATGTGTGTACATTGATTCCGACATTGGTCACTTAGTAGTGTATTAGGTTAGTGCAAAAATAATGACGTAATAATGTCGTTTTTTGACGTTAAAAAATACGTCAAAAAACGACATTATTACGTCATTATTTTTTGCACCAACCTAATATTAGGTTGGTGCAAAAATAAGGTCGTTTTCTCACATAGTAACATATGTGAGAAAACGACATTATTTTTGCACCAACCTAATAGAACCTCAAAGGTCACGACAGGATTTACCTTGGCGGCTTGCTGAACTAGATGTCTACTTTCTGTTGCTGTTATTTTTGGCGGACAGCGACTTCTTTATTGTGATGTCGTCATAGCAATAGACTTCCATTTATAAATATTTTTTTGCACGGTGGAGAAGTGTACTCCAAATCGTTTTGATAACTTTTTGTAGCCTTCTCCAACTTACCAAAAAATGAACACATCATTTTAATTTTTACACATGCTCAAAAAATTATTTGCATTGGCAATACAGAGTGTAAATGTAAGGGTTCCCTTACTTTTGTACATTCATTTTTAATTAATATTTTTATTTCAGCTTGATAAACATTTTTGATTTGGCTGTAATTCATTTAGTAAAGGTTTTTCGTAATGAATATATAGTTTAATTAACATTTGTTGATCATCTGGAAAAAAAGAGAGAATTATTCTAAATATTATCTAAGGGGGGATCGATGATAAAATGACGGTAAGAACTTTTTAAAATGTCTTGAAAACCTTACTGAAATGCGTAAAATTATTTTTCTTTTTTATATACTATCTTCAAACAATTATCTTTCAAATATAACCACAATTCTACCGAAAAGGAGATATTTAAAATATTTTCAATGCGTTTTTAAAGAAATTTTGGTATGCAAGCATTTGTCGGAATACTAGCAAAGACAGAGAGTCAAACAGAAAATGATAAGATCGTTGAAGCAATCATTTTGATTTTATTGTTTTCATTTCTATTTTCTTTAAGACCTACAACGTAAAATCATTTTGATATTATTCCATTTTCTTTAAGACCTATTATTATTACCTATCTATTATTCCATTTTCTGTAAGACCTACAACATGAAATCATTTTGATATTATTGCTTGCATTTCCATTTTATTTAAGACCTACAACGTAAAAATACTCCAATGCTATTGTTAAACAGAGGTTGAACAGAGACACTGTAACCCTGGGAGATAAAATAAGTCTTTACCTTAGCACTTGCGTTTGTCTGTGTTTACACGTGTAAGCACGTGTAGGCGTGCTAGTTTTTTTATGTGAGTGTATGTTTGTATGAGTACAGTGTATATCTAGGAATTTTTGTATGTTTTTTTTTCATGAATACGAGTATGTGATCTCTTGATATATAAATCTATGAGTTATTTCATTCACATATAGAAACGTGTATGTACAAGCGCATGCGCGGAGAACGCTTTTACTTCCGACATGCGTTTAATCTCATGTCGGCTTTTGTAGCTTTTTTCCATTCCGACTCACTTTTTTCTTTCTCTTTTCCTGCTTTTTTCTCTCTTGTAATACTCGCTGAAAATATTTATCTAAATCTCTCTCTCCTTTCTCTCTCTCTCTCTCTCTCTCTCTCTTTTGCTTTCTTTCCTCTTTTACTAGTTTTTTTTTCTTCTCTTTCTCATTTTTTCCGCTTTATTTGTCTGTCTCTTTTCACCGACACTTCAGAACATCCACTTTCCTGGCTGAATCTTCTCGCCTACCGCCAAGGCTGCCAGCATTTCCCTCCCAGATGTTTCAATCTCTTATGTCCTGCCCCAGAATCGGCATCTAACTTTAAGTGACTATCTTATATCCAAACAACACTCCCTAACAAACACATTTTAATAAAAAAAAAATAAAAAAAGGCAAAGATTAAAATTGTACGATACATTCGTTTCGCTTTAATATATATATTTTTACTTCATTAATATTTTTAAGATTGTACCTGTAGGGAAATATTTATTTATTTGATAGCGTATGAGTAGGATTTTCTTCTAGAATTCTTATAGGATTAAAAACTAACGTAAAATGAAAAAAAAAGAAAAGAATTTTACTTCTGTTATTCTACCAAATTCTTTCTCTTCTTCTTCTTCTTCTTCTTTTTCTTCTTCTTCTACTTATTATTATTAGTAGTAGTAGTAGTAGTAGTAGTAATATTATTATTATTAGTAGTAGTAGTAGTATTTTTTCTATTTCCTTGGGTTTCTGCTGTATACATATTTCATTCCGGGCATCAACCAGAGACGTAAGGCCAGAATGGCTTCAGGACATTTTCCACTGATCATTTTTTGCGAAATAAGAACACACATTTTATGTAGATAAAGTTCTTCGTAGCGCGAGAACTGGACTTGTGAGTATGATTTTGTGCATTTCTTTAAGACATGGTCCTATCAGGAATCCCTTCAATGAATCTATCGGAGTCTTTTTCAATGAATCCGAAAACTCCAACTAGAATTATTGATGTCCTCATGTGCAACATTTTTGACATTTTCACTTCAATATCCTTGTGTTTTGAAGCTCTTCAAAGATACGTTACAATCTGCAAGGACTGTCATGTCAATAACAAAGCGCTTTCTGTTCTCGTGGTCTTTGATCAGGATGTCTGGGCGATTAGCTTTGATTGTTCTCTCTGTGTGTATTATAGAGTCCCATAAAATTGTTACAACTCTTATCTCTGTAACCGGCTCTGGGTGATGTTCATAACAGTTTCTTGCAGTTTCCTTCCCGTAAAAGTGGCATATTCTAGTGCAGATATTGGCTCATACTATCATGCCGAGTTTTATATTCAGTGGGTGCTAACACTACAACCTGATTATTATTATTATTATTATTATTATTAATATTATTATTATTATTATTATTATTATTATTATTGCTGCTGTTGTATTTTGCTTTGCTCTATGTCGTATGAGCTGCCTTCAAATCTCAACGGGAGACCTCAAAAGACAAGTTTTTTATGCATCAGATGAAAAAGGTGAGGTGCCATGCAATCAGAGAGAAAATGTATCATTGTTATTATTATTTGGATTCTTCCATACAACATATGATGTTGATTGCTTGTAAGAACTTTACTTTCAGGACATCTCTCGTTACTACGAAAATCATCATCGTTAAGCAGTATCCCGTACTTCTCAAACAATTACGACCATAAAGCGTTGAAACATTGGCTTCCATAGATAAGCGAAATTAAACAACTTCGAGCCTGCTCAGTAAGTAAGTGCTTGGAAATACCAGGTACTGTAAGATCTTCTTTCCCCCCAGCTATGGATAAATAGCAGGACAGACCGACTTCTATAGCCTTGGATGGCAACTGGTCTACGGCAAAATGAAATGGCAACCTACTGCGGGAAAAAAATTTGCATCTTATCGAAAGATACATGATCGCCTAAGCGTGTATCACTCATGGCACATAACTGACTGACCTTAATAGCATATTTTTCTCATATTTTCTAAAATTCAATAACCCTTTTCGTCTTAATGACTTTATTGCCTTGCTTGGGGTGAAATGATTAAAAAAGTATGTTTCCTTATTATTGTTATTATTGTTGTTGTCATTGTTGTTGCATGCTCACACTAGATGCCTTGAACTTCTAAACTTTGAACTTTGCTACTTCAATTTGATGGCGGATATTTTAAAATAAGCTGCGCTAAGGGAAGTTAGTAATGAAAAGAGCCTCAATTTATAATATAATGTAACAGCTTTCAAATATATAGTCAAATTCAGTATTTGCGAACGCATTCTGGATTTGTAGTTATGGAAATAGGTTGAATGACAATCAAAATCTTTCTTTGAAAATCTACTGCATAAAAGACATAGGAGCATATGAGATTTCTGGAGAAGTTTTAGTGCATTTAAACATGTAATGTTGAAAACAAGCTATCATGATATTACAAGACAGTCGTAAGTCTGCATTCTCTACAACATCCACACGCTCCTTCCTGGTACCGTTTTTACATGCGTAGTCATAGTAGGGTTCAATTACGCATATATTAGGAGACACATTCTATGTGCTCCCGTATGTTTCCTTCTGACTCGGAATAATTAGGTTTCATCTCTTGTCCAGTACGAAGAATCTTTCAGATGACACCATTGGAGTTCTGCAATTGACCGCATCTTACATCCTGATGTCGTCACCGTAACCCTGGTAGGGGTGGCTTCGGTGTGCTGTGCCTTGTTTTATACAGTTTCAATCCTTTCTTGAAACTAAAATAACCTTAACTATCTAATGATTTTGCTATGGTCAAAGTGTTCCAAAATTTACATGTGTACAAAAGTTCCCAACTTCTATATATCTATCAGTGTAACTCGGATATAAGAGAGTTGTCGGGACCGGAGAAGTCTCTTATATCCGGGCTTATCTTATATCCGGGTTTGGTCTATTTTGTTTAGTTAAGTATGGCTCTAATTTGGGACCAGAGAAAATCTCTCTTATATCGGGGTTTCTCTTATATCAGGGTATCTTATATCCGGGTCTCTTATATCCGGGTTACACTGTATAAAATTCTGTGACTTTCGTTAGTCCGTTTGCACATCTTCTAAAATAGCCATACATTGACCGATCAAAATCAGATTTTTGGGTGAAGTGCAAACAAGTAAGGGAATATGAGATTTCTGGAGAAAGGCTTTTAGTGCATTTAAACATGTAATCTTTAAAACAAGCTATCATAATATTACAAGACAGTCGTAAGTCAGCATTCTCTACGTTTCTATATGTGAATGAAATAACTCATAGATTTATATATCAAGAGATCACATACTCGTATTCATGAAAAAAAACATACAAAAATTCCTAGATATACACTGTACTCATACAAACATACACTCACATAAAAAAACTAGCACGCCTACACATGCTTACACGTGTAAACACAGACAAACGCAGGTGCTAAGGTAAAGACTTATTTTATCTTCCAGGGTTACAGTGTCTCTGTTCGACCTCTGTTCGACCTCTGTTTAACAATAAAAAAAAAGTTGGTTTTACTAGGGTGCGTAATTATTTGGTGTACAAAAAAATGATGATAGAGGCGCAGTAGATAGACGCGCGACTTTGCATGTTGTTACTTGTCAAGTTGCGGAAGACAGCAGCAAGAAACGAGCAAACCATGAGGGTTGTGCTCTCAATGAGGCTCCTTGCCACTCCAGACCCCAAGAGGAACTCGTATAACGATCCATCGCTAAATGATCGGTTCCTTGTACCGCACAAGAAAGTACCCAAGTTTTTCTGTCATGTTCTATCTTGACAAGAGCCAGATGAGAGTATAAATGATTTATTGCTGCTACATCTGAGCTGCAGCTGTTCAATCCTCACTTCTCAGCTTTGACAGAGTAATCGGATATAAAAGGCGTGTCATTGTTAAATACACTCCCAGTAAAAACCTTGCGTCTCAGTGGCATCAGCGCCTTGCTTACGGTGAATTGATTTAAAAAAAAATCTTATTGATGTGCATTACAGTTGTCTCTTTCGAAGTTTGAGTATGAAAAAAGGGAAGTTATAAAAAAACAATGTCCATTTTCTTTTCTATTCATAAAATTTGTACCACTTAGATACCCGCTAAATCTAAAAACACTTTGTTTTGGGAATGTCGGCCTTTTCCCAACAAATTACTAACTCCGTCATTCGTTGCTTTCCTACAGTGAATTTGTACCTTCTTTCTTCTTTTATGTACCGTTTCCATTCAGGATATAAGCAATCATGGTTCTCCACTTCCTCCTATCCCTTGTAGTTCTCAATATGTTTTGTCCTTTTGTTACTTCTCCCAGGTCATGTTCTGTCATCCACTTGCTGCTAGGTATGTCATGTGTTGCTTTCCCTTGTCTCTCTTTCCCTCTGTTCGCCCTGAATCAAATTCTTCAAGCTCTCCTTTCTCATTACGTGTCCCAAAAATTTCAGCTGCCTCTTCCTGTTAAGCATAAGCTTTCTCCTTGTTTGTATCCTTTCCAAAACCTCATCGTTGCTCACATGTTCGGTTCATGGTATCCTTAGCATTCTTCTGTAGAACCATACATCCGTTGGCGCGAGTCTCTTTTTCATCTTTGAGGAGACCGTCCAATATCCGCTGCCGTAAAAGAGTGTGCTTTTTTCTATTAGCAAGGGTAGTTTTTTTTCTCCTATAAAATGTTTATTCGTTTATGAACCATGATGAATCTGTTTACATTGGACGCACTTGGCAGAGATTGGAGTGTCGGATTAAGCAGTTTGTCTCATTTTCGATTGGGAATGGACAATCACATCAAAGTGCAAAGTTGATATATATACCCAGAGAGAATTCGAATTGATGAAGCCTAGTGAAAATGCTACTAAAGAGCATTACACTTACCACTTTCCAATTTGGACGTTGTATTTGAAGAAAATAATGAACAATTTACAGGAAAACGAAAACATAAAATCATACCGCTGAATGACAACCGCTTTTCCATGTGCTGCTCCACCAAAAAAAAAAAATCATTGAGTTAGGATAAGAAATACTTTCTCATTAAGCATATTAAATGTTTGGCGTCATCTGATTATTTCGATCTATGCAACATTCCTTGTTTGTTTAAGAATTGTAAATTATCTTTAATATTCCAAATTACAGTGAAGATTTCATTGCGCCAGAGACGTTTTTATAAAGATGGTATTCGAAAAACTTTTTTATGAAGATGGAATTCGAAAACTTCCGATGAGTTGATATAACCACATAGAATGTCAGGGAAAATATTTTGATGACTAATAAATATACAATGTATTAGGTTGGTGCAAAAATAATGACGGTTTTTTTTACGTATTTTTTAACGTCAAAACGCATTTTTAACAAACAACTTTAAAATGTTTTACACACATTTCTTATTATGGATATGATGCCGACTTCCATTATTCACAGGTGCTTTTATTCTTGAGCTAGGTCTTGGTAGTTTCATTGATTTATTTTATTAAAAAAATGGTAATTATTTTATTTTGTCTATAATATTTAATTATTTTCTACCAGTTAAATACTGACACCATTTTGTAACTGGTTCTTTTCAACGGGAATCAATCGAGAGTAAGTTTCCTCAATACTCCAGCCGTTTCTCGCTTTTGTTTTGAGCGTTTCGAATTTTCTTAGTATTTCTAATTTTTTCTAACCATTTTTGAAGACTTTTCGATGCAGTTCCAAGTGCACCAATAATAATGAGTGGAACAGTCCAACTTCTTGTTCCACTATTATTATTTGAATTTTTCCCTGGAGATCAAGTGACAGCAAGTCTCCTCAATATTCCTGTATTATTTTTAATATTTTAACTAATCTTAGCAATGCTGTCATCTGGATGATTTCAAGTCTTCCTCGTATTTCCAGTACTTTCATCCGCTTTACAAATCTCTTCAGAAATATTCCAGGTAAACCATTGAGATGCACAAAAGTCGCCTTCAACTTCAACAATTTGTTTTTCAGTTCTCTGACAAAATCAGAATTTTTTTTTTTTAGTCTTTTATCATTTGCTCTGATTTGTGATTGCCAGAATAGTGACATCCATATTTTGTCATTTTTTTCTCTTGGTTTAGAATGACTGTCTGGTCTTCTAGTTTCAATCCGTTTGAATTTTAAGGCATCATACAACTTGTTCATCTTTGGTGTTACAAAGAGATTTGTTGGTCTCTCGCTCAACTGCGTCCCACACATAATAAATCAAGGGTGTTGCAGTCTGGGGAGTTAGGTGGCAAGATGTAAGGGGTGATGTGGATGCAGAAATTGTCTGACGGCCATGACTGGGCTCTCCTGCTTGTGTGGCAAGGTGTAAAGTCCTGTTGCCAGTCATAGGATCTTCCAGCATCCAACCTTTTGACCCAGGGCAGCACTACCTCCTCAAGACACTTGATTTAGGCCGTCGTGTTGAGTCTGAGACTTTGTGTGAAATGAATGAAGTACTTCTAAGTTTTACTTAACTCATTAATGCCTACCCTCCCATGTTTTTCTGTGTGCTATGTCCCTTCAGAACGAGGGCAATCATGGCTCTCCACAGCTACCTATCCTGCTGTCACTCATTTCGCTATCCATGCATATCAGCTTATCAGATAGATAGCAGCGGGCCACCTATCTGATAAGCTGATATGAATGGATGGTATATTATGTGAGGGTCAAGTTCTCCAAACCCTCTTTCCTCATTACCTGTACAAGAAACTTCAATTGTTTCCTCCTGATTCTGATTAGAAGCGTTCTTTTTGTTATTATTTTCTTTAAGACTTCATCGTTGCTCCGCCTTTATTATTGCTAGCATCCTTTTTAGAAATATATTTCTGCTGTTTCCACTTTCCTCTTTAACTGTGGAGAGATTGTCCAGCATTCACTGCCAAACAAGCGAGTTAATACGAAATATTAGTTCGACACTCTTTTTTTTTTCTAATGAAATTTTTCTTTTCCTTAATACATTGTTTAGTTTTTGGAATGCATCTTTCGCTTATCCAATGCACCTCCAAATTTCGATATCGCATTTTCCATCCTCTGTTAACACACTTCGCAGTGGCTTCCCTCTGCCTTTTCTATAAATACTTTCATGATAATTTTTCGGATCATCTCTTGCTATGGTACCTTTGTTACACACACTCTCTCTCTCTCTCTCTCTCTCTCTCTCTCTCTATCTATCTATCTATCTATCTCTCCCCCTCCCGGTCGGAGGTCGCTAACTGTTTGGGGCCCAGATATGAAAGGCATCAAACACGAATAATTCTAACATCTATTTTTATTAATGTCGACATGTACTATCTAGGGTGCCGTTTCAGACACGAAAGAGAACACGTCTACATCGCTTGACGGTCAAGAAACAACTCACAGATAAATCTTTCTCTATCTATCATTCCCAAGCTAGCTCAGCCAATCGTCTTACATCTAACTCCGAAGGTCAATCTCCTGAAGTCGGAGCTGAGATACACTTCTCCGTAAAAATAATAATCTACTAAACTATTATTTAACACCTAGGCTTTATAAATTTAAGCGAAGCACTAAATTAGCAACTTGGTCTCACGAATTCACAGTTGAATTGGCTAGATTTTACCATAAGTTCTATGCTAACAGTTTCTTTTATCGCACTTCTCGCTTGTGGAACTCTCTTCCGGATTCTTGCTTTCCAGCCAACATTGATCTTCAAAAATTTAAATGCAATGTCAATTGCTATCTACTGTCTTCCTGATTACTATTTGTTGTAGCATACCTACGGACGATAATGGTATACCCCTTATTCCCATAAGTACAGTAGTAAATACTGTATGTGTGGGCCTGCAGTCTGCAGTTGGAGATTCATTGTGGAATTCACTTGACTTACTTCTAGCAGTTGACTACTTCTACATGCCGCTTTTGAATCTTATATGTGTTGTTCTTGTCCTAAGTATTATCGTTCATTATCAACTTCCGTGTGATTATTCTTTCCCTAGATTACAACACTATTCTATCGTTCTTGCTCTTTAATAATGTTTCTGTTTTCTAATTTTTTCACAGCTAGTAACACATTGCTTCTTAGTGGCTTTATTGCCTTGCATGGAGTAAATTCAAGTTCTTTTTTTACCACCCCCCCAAAAAAAAAACAACCAAAAAGAATATAGTTAAAGTTTCACGTAAAGGTAGAATTTATCTATGTACCCCCATCTTACCTCATCAGGATACAGAGACCAAAACCAACATGTAATTATTGGAGACAAAATTACACCAAATGTGACATAAGACCAAGAAAAATAACATTTAATAAATCTTTACCATTATATATATATATATATATATATATATATATGTTACTAAAAATGTTTATTAGTTCTGCTATTTATTTTTTTAATTCAAACTTTAAAAAATCTCATACATAAACACTGTTTCTGTCAATAAAGTTTTATTTTTGAATTCATCGTGATTTTCTAGAAAGAATTTATATTTGCCTTGTCAAAATTCAGTCGTAAATTAGAAAACCTATTAGGTTGGTGCAAAAATAATGACGTAATAATGTCGTTTTTTGACGTATTTTTAACGTCAAAAAACGACATTATTACTTCATTATTTTTGCACCAACCTAATACAACGTTCATAATAAACCTTGCTGTCGTCTGCTAATTCACATTACGGTCGAATGTAGCTGCAAAAAATGTATGAGATTAACTAAATAAGTTTAAAATAATCTATTTAATATAGTTTTCTTAAAAATGTACTGAATTTTTTAACTCATAAAAAATAATAAATTTACTCAAATAGTTTTAATTATTATTAATATAGACATTATAAAATAATCCAAGTGTTTCTTTTATAGTCAGCTCTAATGTAGCTATGTCAAGAGCAGGAAACTCAAGTGGACTTGGCATATTAACAAAAAGACCATAATAAATAAAAAAAATATATTCTTTAAATAGATGTCTTTCTGAAAATATTGTTTATACAGAAATATTAGAGAAGGTAAGTGAACTTCTAAGACAACTTATTTTTCTCTGTTCGTATCTAGAAGGTAAAATCTATAATTAATAACTGATTTTTATTTTTATAATTAACTCGCCAAATAACCCGCGCCTTATTGCGTGTCACGCACTTTTTGTAAGAAAATGATAATTGATTTTAAACCATTGTTATAATTTGTGGAGAAAAATGATGTATTTCACTATTACTGAATGATCTTGCCAATGTAACCTCCATCTTCTGGCTTTCTCCTTCTATATTTTGGATAGGAGTCATTCCCGTATTTAAATTTAAATTTAATTTAAATCAAATAGAAAAATTTGGGGACCCCCTTTGATCAAAATAAAATATACTTATCCAAGTACCCTGGGTAATTTAGTTTTAGACTATATATGGTCAATGAGGTCAAATCTCTATGAGGAATTCGATAACAAACAGTCCTCATCTTTGTCGCCATATTTATTACAACGTTTCGGCCGTTGTACGCTCCGACCTTCTTCAGGTGGTTGGAATGTCAAACTGAATCCTTTATTTTGCTCACTGGAGTAGACTGTTCTAGTTCCACGTGCCATGCCTAATGTATGTCAGTTATCAGTTATCTCCTGTTAATTCCCCTCTCCAAGTTCTCTACTGCCTTAACTGGATATTGAACTCGCACTCTTTGGGTCTTGTCACTGGATCTAACCAACGCCTTTATCAACTGTGCCATGTGTCCTTGAGCCGAAACGTTGTAGTAAATATGGCGACAAAGATGAGGACAATAGTCCAAATAATGCAAATAGTGTGCATAATACCTCATCTCAGAAACATAGACAGACAGACAGCGGCTACAACTTTATATACAGTGTAACCCGGATCTAAGAGGCCCGGATATAAGAGAAACCCGGATATAAGATAGATTTTCTCTGGTCCCAAATTAGAGCCATACTTACCTAAACAAAACAGACCAAACCCGGATATAAGAGACTTCGTCTCCGGTCCTGACAACTTTCTTATATCCGGGTTACACTGTACAAGATATTGAATATTACAGTCAAAAATGTCAAAAATCTCATTGAATTTATTTTATTTAGTGTATGTATAATTTTTTTTGTTTTTTTTTTTGTTTTTACTATTAATAATACAGTATTTTTTGTAATTTAAATTTGATATTCACGACATTCTGAATTTTTCAAATAAAGTAATTTTGTGGCCCGATGAATATACCTAAATTTCTAATTTGAACCATTAGGCAAAAAGGTTGAACAACCCTGCTTTAAATGAAAAGGTCAAATCGCAATTTCCATATTTCATCGCGTGTTTGGCCATATTGATTTTCGCTCGTAGACGACATAGAGGATATTTCGAACTGTCCGCACCTATTAGATTAGTTAAAAAGGTCGTTTAGTACTTTTCATTGGATAGCATTAGTAAGATTTACTTCGTCTTCCCGCTGAGACGTGATAGGATACAAGGTCGGGTTTACTGTGGGGCACTCGAACACGTACACTCGAGCCAAGGACAGAAATTGCAAGCGGTCGTACGTAACCGCCGGTTGCGCTGGCTTCGGTAGCGACTACTGATCCCTGCTCTCAAGTGCAATAGAGGGATGCAGCCTCGGACAGTTCTTTTCTGGGAACGGGCACCTCGCAGTATTTATTTTCCTCGGCTGTGTCTCTTTCCGCGGACAGAGCCACAATTGAATCGCACTCTGCTCAAATACAGAGACACAACAGAAAGATGATAAACCCTACCCAGCATGTGTCGGATGGGTATGTATTGTTTAGTTTAGATGGCATTGGTATCGTTTAAGTGTGGCGTACAAATATGACAATGTGCAACAAAAAAGGCGGCGAATTGACAAGGATAAATCCCCACAACCGACAACCAAAAGCTGAGTTAAAGAGAAAAAAAGGTCATGTTGTGCATGTTTTGGGATCATCAGGTCACAGGCACGCACACAATGAGAATAAAATACGGATATCTTTCCTGGGGTGTTTATAAATTGTACACTCTTCAAAAATTAACGTTAACAAGGAAATACTTTAAATTACAAAATTATACTTGGATTAAACGAAAATTACTTACAATATATTGCATATTGCTTATCAATTTTGACGGCACGGGTACACTAGTGAGGCAAATAATTTGAGAACTCTGTTGGTCTGTTCTACCCCACATACACATGAACACACACCCCCGCCATAATCTCCTGACCTTGCATCCAATGCTTTAATAGGGAAGACATTTTCTAATGAAAACCAGATTCAGGTGTTCATTGAAGAACTTACACATTAAAACCTGCGGAATTTTACTTCAAATTTATCGAAGAGCTAGCGAATAAGTGATAACAAATCATTGCAAATAAGGCTGAAGAAAATATAATTATACTTTTTTTTGTTTTTTTGTTTTGTTTTTTTTAAGAATGAGGTTGATAAACAAAAAAGAAAGGTATTTATAACTCAAACCAATATTAAAGAAATGCATAAAAATATTTTACTGGAGCACTTCCACATGGTTAACAAGATTGTCTCTCTAGATCAATTACAAGTGAGTAGTGAGGTTGACCCTCACTGAGCGCTCCACACTTTCGGCCATGTGCCACATCTAAGCTACACTTAGAAAATCATTTAAGGCATTTCGACGTGGTGTAAGTGTTACAAGCTTGTATTACCCGATTAATAACTACTGAGTAGTCATTTCGATCATCACTAGGTGGCCCATATATTTGCCACATATAAGCAGCACTTAGAAAGTTATGCTCACTTCGATGTGGTGTAATGGTTAGCGAGCTTGTCTCTCTAAATCAATTACGACTGAATAGTGAGTTCGATTCTCTCAGAAGCGTTCTTGTTTACAAGAAAATGGAGCTAAAAGCACTAACCTAGTACAAATGGAGCTTGTTGATTTAACCATAAAATTTGGGACCTAAATTTTGTTCACGCATTTTTCGACTTTGAGCCCTGCGTTCCTGAACACTTTTAACCCTTCTGCCTGAGCTCCTGAGTCAAAATTTGCAAATAATTGGTATGTAATGTTTCATGCTAGATATAAAAATAGTTACAAGTGTTTAACCACCGTTCAACCGATGGTCGGGCATTACGTCATTTTTCTCTACCACCGGTAAAGCGGTAGTTAGGGCACAAAGGGTTCAAAATAAGAGGAATTTTTACTGCTTAACAGTTTATTTGCCCTATTTGCATGCGGAGTATTGTCATCATCTTTGTTGTTGTTATCACAACGTTTCGGCCGTTGTGCCCTCCAGCCTTCCTCAGGCGTATGTCGATCCGGGTAACGCTATACAATAATCCCTCATCGCAAAAATTCAGACAGAAGTTAAACACTTATGATCTTCTGGAACAGTGATGCCGACGATCCAAATTATTAACTTATTTTTCTAACTGGAAGGATTTATTTAAATTATATTAAAATTTTCCATTACCTACTAAAGTCAGTTTTACGACATGTCAAACGTTATTTATCGTATTTTACATGAAACATCCAGTGAGGATCGAACTCACTACACACAGCCATCTAGACTAACCTCGTTAACCATTACCAGCAACCAAGAAATGCTGCTTGGCTAATTCTACGATATGCCAACTTTCTTGGGGGTATTTAATATGGATTTTTGTATGGGACATTCTGTGAGATACGAAGTTACTATTCACTACTAATTGGCACGTAATCGAGTCTTGTTAACCATTAACAAGATAGAAGATTAACGATAAACACAGCTGTATTATGGGTTAAGAATGCATTAAAAATTCACATATAGTCATTTACTAAGCATGGCCAAAAGTATGGGGAACCCAGTGAGGACCGAACTCGCTATTCTGTCGGAATTGATTCAGCGAGACAAAATTCCTAACCACGCCGAAGCACCTTATTCGAATCCAGATATAGGGAGACAAAATGTCAGCTTTTTCACATCGCTGTCTGCTTAATTTACTGTAACAGCCGTTGTACAGTTTTTGTCATGTTCTATACAAAAAAAAAAAAAGGGCGAGACACGGTGGACTAATGGATAGTGGCTGGGATTGAGGAATCGGAGAGCCGAGTTCGAATTTCAGTCGGATCCATTATAGTCACTTACGTGCTAATACTCTTCCGAAAGCTATAAATCCTCTTCTTCCCACACCCAGCTATGAGTAAATAGTAGGACAGACTGGGCTCTATAGCCTTGGGTGACAACCGGTCTAGGAGAATTTGAATTCAAAACCGGCCTGAAGAAAGTTGGGTCCCGTCAGGCCATCTTACCCAAGAAACACCACTTCTACTGCGGCTGCAGTACACGTGGTACTTCTACCAACCTCCCGGTCACAGGGTTAAAAAAATATGTCTAGCAACAGTATGGAAAATAATGACTAAACTCAGATTTTTTTTTAATATTTTTTTTTTAAAAAAAATCTCAAATAGGTTTTAGGAAGTTTCAGCTTTCAACCTATGTTTTGTGCGTTGAAACATCAGCAAGACAGATACTACACACAGTTATTTGGAAGAAGTGTTGGAAAGTTATTTAACACTTAACACTTAAAGGAATGTAACACAAGCCAGAGTCTAATGTGAAAGTAAATATTAGGTTGGTGCAAAAATAATGACGTAATAATGTCGTTTTTTGACGTTAAAAATACGTAAAAAAAAAACGACATTAATACGTCATTATTTTTGCACCAAACTAATAGGTCTAGATCCAAATTTAATTAGCACAGTTAGTACTTCTCTGTGTATATAGGGACGGTTCAGACGCTAGGAATTAGATGTAGCCTCGTAGCAAAGATAAAGTATTGCCTGAAAGGACGCCCACTTTTGAACTGAGCGTATTATGTTTAAAGTTCTCTAAGCAAGAAAGCTACACTTTCTAGATAGAGAGCATGTATTTTGATCCTGAACAGAATTTGATCCTGAATCATCGTTATTTTTTACGTGTACAATGCCAATTCTTGGTTTAATATGAATGCATTTCAAATGATTTCACTAACGAAAAGGCATCACAAATGCTCCTACCGTGGGAAAGCATTAGAAACAAAGACATGGGATTGTCAGTAAAAAATTCAAAAAAAATGTTAAATAAAGCGTTGTTGACAGGACAGAGCTTTTATAGGCATAATTATTGTTACTCATTAATGAAGGAATTATTTCGCTACAGTTTGATGCGATAACTTTTCATAGTGGGAATACAAAAAAAATAGCAATAAAGTATTCTTCTTTCTTATCCAATGTAACTCACAGTAAATTTTGTCTTTTCGGTATCTCTCGTAATCCTTGTTCTGCCAATCACTCACACAAGCTCGTTAGGTAGGTTATGCACCGATTTACTCTTTCCTTGGCTTTAATATGTCTTGTGAGTGACAAATTTTCTAAGCTTTCTTTCCACATTATGTACTCTAAAAATTTCAATTCCTTTTGATGTTAACTATAAGTGTCCTTTTTGTTTCCAGTTTCTCTAAAATTTTGTCGTTACTCACATGTTCAGTCCATGGTATTCTCAGCATCCTTTTCTGTTGTTTGCTGTCTTTTCTTCATCTGTGTTGAGATTGTTCAGCATAGGAGAACCGATATTACATAACAGTTAAATACTCTTTTCTTTGTTTTTTAAGAAATGTTCCTGTTTCTTAATACATTGCTTAGCTTTCGGGAGGCATCTTTTGCAATCCAATGTGCCTTCTGTTTTCGGTTTCGCACTTTAAAAGACAATCTCGAACTAAACCGACTAATCTGCTCTTGCTCATTTGCAAAAAAAAAATCGTTTCTAGTCCCTTTGATTTCGGAAAGTGTTACCAATGAGACGCGATGAGATTTAATTTAATTAAATTTTCCTCGTCTGTCATATTTAACGAAAGATGTTTAAAAGAAAAGTTGGTGCATTATATATACATTAATATATATATATATATATATATATATATATATATATATATATATATATATATATATATATATGAACATTGACTTGATACTTCAAAATTGTATTAAAGTCTTGAATATTACCGATGAAAGCATCTTAATACTAAAAATGGCAAATATCTCTAAGGAACCTATCGGCCAACCACCCTTCTTCAGAGATCAATCGTTGGCGGAAACAATTTCTTTTTATTAATCCTAACAAGAACAACAAAAATCATTCAGGGGACAATTAGGATAGCAAAACGCAATGGCGAACGATCAAAAGACATAAAATCGTTTTCTAACAAATTTAGAAACCAAATTATTTTGCGTAAATAAAGCAAATGAAATTAATCAGAAGCATGAAAAACCACCAGAAATGGGCAAAGAAAAAAACTAATTAGTGTTCTCCCAAAATAACAGTGATCATTTTCCCCTGCAGTATTAAGATATTTTCATCGGTACTATTCAAGGCTTAAATTATATATATGTATATTCACACCTATATATATATTCATATAATTTAAACATTTTTTATTTTATTTAAAGTTCTTGCTACCTAAATATACTTTATTTAAGTATATATTTATATACATATGGCTAAACAAGAGAAGCTTTTCCACTATAATAGAAAATAGGGTCTTGATCAAACTATGACATTCTTCGTAACCAAGTGGTAAAGCGCGCCGTATCACACAGTGGTTTCTCTTACAAAAGAGGGCACAAGTTCGATTCTTCCTGAAGAACACATTTTCTTTATTAAGATTTATTTATTCCAAAAGATTTATCCTCATCACGCCGATAGCTTTTATAATTTGATTGTTAAAAATCGTGAGATTACTTGGGATTAATAGTGGAGTAGTTGCTTTCTCCACTGCGATTTATTGAGACAGTACCTCTAGTTCGCTGAACACTGACTCGTCAAGAGTTCTTCCGTCTTTTTGATAGGTCTTATTTATTCATCCAACGGGGTTACTAATAACCTGCTTCACTTGCAAAAAATTGGAGTGGGATGCCGGTTTCGTCATCGACCATCTGATAATAGAATGCATACATATACATACCAATACACACGCCCATATATATATATATATATATATATATATATATATATATATAAGGCAGGATGTGTGTCTGTGTGTGTGTGTGTGTGTGTGTGTGTGTGTGTGTGTGTGTAACGAATGCACGGCCGCAATTTTCGACGGATTTGCACAAAAATTTACATGCACATGCTCCAAGTTTACGGGAAGGCCAAGAGCCAAGACCGACTTTGCATTTCCCAACTCCCATCGATAGTGGAAATAATCGATTTTTTCATGCTTCTACGGCAGGTTTCATGTAGTTTGCAACCATTTTGTACTGGCTATAGTGAGAGCCTATAGCTGGCTGCCACGAATAGGCAGGAAGATTCTACTGGCCAGCGTGAGAGCCAACAGCTGACTGACACGAATGTTAACTTGCATGCTAGCATGCAAAAAAATCGATAGCTGCATTCGTCACAAGTGGGAAAAATTTAAATCTGCATGGCACTTTACTCCAATTGGCTCATTCGCTTGCTTAAACTCAACGTTGATTCTGATTACGCAGAACTGGGTTGGGTGTGAAAATGTATTTGTTGTTAACATTCTTTTTCATTCGGTTTTTCCAGTTACGAGTCCTTTTTTTAAAGCTGATCGTTTTGTGTTCATTTTGTTTAGTTCTTTTTTCGTAACAGATTTAATGTTTAGTATAGAGCTTAGAAAAAATTTGCAGTGCGAGATAGGCAAGAAGTAAGGCATGTAGCAACATCAGCACGGCAAAGGGAACTCCTTTAAAGGCAAGGAAGGGCAAAAATATTTTAAGTCAATTGATAGCGATTGCTGTATGAGTCGTACGATTTTTGAAAAGCACGGGCAACGCCGGGCCATGCTGCTAGTATATATATATATATATATATATATATATATATATATATATATATATATATATATATATATATTAACTTAGTTAAAATTCTAAGCAATATTTTTTTTTAATTCAAAAGTTTGGGTTACTGCGGAAGAATACATTTTCTTTATTAAGATTTTTCGAATACGCAGAATATAGACGTAATACAAACTGCTTAAAGTAAAAATAAAAATGGGACGTCTATTTCAGATACGAGTATCCACTGTAATATCGATGGAAGTGTGTGTGTGTATATGCATCTATATATAAATATAAATTCATATAGAAGTTTTTCCAATATATATATATATATATATATATATATATATATATGAGAGAATATAAAAAAGAAAGAGTGTAAAAATAGGTCGATGGTTGTTTTCTGTTGATGGTGTTATTGTTCGTCGCCTCGTATCGCGAGCGCACCTGTTTCCTGGGTCTGTTTCGAGATACAAGATTCTGTTAGTTTGGTTTGGCGCCTGGACACTGGTCTTGTGTCGCGTGGGCCTGCATCATACTCTATGCCGAGAATTCAGCCTCATAATAAAGAACAATGCGGCTATTATTTACAAGCTTCACACGGACAACGAGTCGAGGTCAGATAACACTGCATTGTTCTTTGGTATCAGTCCTTGCAGACTTGGTATGTTCGTGCGAGCGCGCCTTCTCTCCATCCCAACCTCCCTTGTACCTTTATACATATCTCTATTTTTTTTTCTCTTTCGATCTGTCTGTCTGTCTCTTTTTCTTTTCTTCTTTTCTTTGTGTTCCCTCAATCCCATTTTTTTTCTCTCAATGTTTTCTTCACTTTCCCTCTTTCGATCTTTTTCTTTTTTATAGCTTTATCCTGTCATTTTTTTTGTTTTCATTTCATTGACTCGCATTACTTCTCTTACGTACAGCATATCCTTTCCTTCTCTTCTCTCACTTTTCTCTTCTGTAGTTCTCTCTCTCCATCTATCTATCTCTCTATCTTGGTGTCACTACCCGCTGTTATCTTTTCTATTTCCTCTTTTCCTATCTTTCTTTTTGTTTTTTCTAGAAATTTACAAACTATATTACCCTGGTAAAAGGTTATATTTCGTGGGTACCCACTGAAAATCAATCTCCTGTAAGTACAGTATCATTTAAGTGTACAAGACGTAGTTTTTTTTTATTTCCAAAGTTTTGATATCAAATGTCCTATACGCCACATGTGTGAAGAGACGAAAGTGTTCCGATATTAGACAACATATGTATGTATGTATATATGTATGTATGTATGTGCCGGAAAGCAAAGAGATTATCGAAAATACAGAAAAAAAACTTTAACCAAACTTGTATAAATGAAAAATACCTACCTAAATACACCCAATATATATTATGTGCATTTAGGTGTATTTCTACCCAATATATATATATATATATATATATATATATATATATATATTAGGTGTATTTAGGTGGGAATCATACATGCTTCATTAAGTAATATAGAAAAGTTTGTCTATCAATATTTTTAAAATTTTTAAAATTTCTGAATTTAATAGAAGAATTAATTACAAATTAATAGTCAGAAGTTGTCTATTTTATTTAGCAAAACATTTCTGAAAGAATTATTGCTGCCCAAACATATCTCATGTATTACCAAAATCAAATGCTCCACAATTACAAAAAGTCGAAACAGCAATACACAAAAATCATGCTTCCATAGATATATAAAACTAATTAAAAATACACCAAATTCATTATTTACTACAAAAAATTTTAAAAAAGCAACTTATTTATTAAAGATAATATATCTCAAACTTCCAACTCATATACAAAAACCAATGTTTTGCATGAATATACTTGGCCACACAGTGAATATTTCTCTGAAAATAAAAAAAAAAAAATGCAAAAGTCTGACATAGGATACACCACAACCATATTCTCACGCGGACTCACCTGCCACCTATAACACCAGAATGCCATCAGAAAACAGATTAATATGCAGCTTAAAGGCTATAGTAACATTTAACAGCTACTCACAAACAATACCAACATGCTAGCAATCATTAAAAAACAGACTTATGATTCTCTAAGTGATACTTATACAAGAAAAACAATCATCTATAAATATAAACAATTCTAAGAACTCGTATCCTCAAATTTATATAAAAAATAAAGAAAAAGAAAAATAAAGAAAATAAAAAATAAAGAAAATAAACACGCTTATACACGTCACACTTTGTCCACACCATTGCACTCTTTGCCCACATCATTACACTAATCATTTCTATGAGACTACACTGATTAAGAAAATCGAAAGCTTAAACAATATTTCTTCCAAAATGAACTTTCTGGCGGAATTTCCCACATATCTGAGAAAGATTATTCGTAATTTGGAAAAGTCGATCAATAAAATTAATCGATACAAAGCGTATGTTGTCTCACTCTCTCATTCAGCCACTCTTTCTCTCTCTCTCTCTCTCTCTCTCTCTCTCTATATATATATATATATATATATATATATATATATATATATATATATGCGTATTTTTCGGCAGCATGTTTTGATTAAGACATGTTTCTTTGAATAGTTTAGACATGTTCTGTCTACTTATTTTCGATAAGATCCTTTCATACTCACATTTTGGTGTCATTATTGAAGAGCGAGAGAAAATCGCCGCGTTGATACATATTTCTTTTATTTCCAAGTACTTTCGACATATCAATGTCGCCATCGGGGTATTGTTTATTACAAAATAAATAGTGTAGCATTCATTATAGTCAAAAACAAATTGCTGTGTTATCTGAAAGTTAAATTTTCTTACAAATGGAGTGAGGAACGCTGTGCCAGTGCGTGACCGCTGAAACAATTTAAAGGGAGGTAA
The DNA here is from genome assembly GCA_963932145.1 of Acanthosepion lycidas. Classification (NCBI taxonomy): domain Eukaryota; kingdom Metazoa; phylum Mollusca; class Cephalopoda; order Sepiida; family Sepiidae; genus Acanthosepion; species Acanthosepion lycidas. The sequence goes on along the minus strand of OZ010577.1, from coordinate 96,143,690 downwards.
TTAAGTATGGTTTGGAGAGGGTTTTTTTACGAAATGAGTAGTTAAGCAACATTGAGCCTGGTCAGTACCTAGATCGGTGATCCTATGGGAACCGCTGTTTCAACGTGATATGACCGTAAACTATTTACACCTCACGCATAGCCAAGCTTACAGCCCCTGGTATTCCG
>OZ010577.1:95888523-96138523 GCA_963932145.1 Acanthosepion lycidas | reverse complement strand
TAAAGACTAGAATAACACATACCAATCTATTCCAAATCGTCAACTTGAAATTTAGACATAACAATATCTGACATGTTACCTTGTTTTATTATTTCCTACAAAGCAAATGAAATGACTATTATTCGTCTCAAAACTTCCTCTTGTGACTTGGACATCGATAGTTTGAAACTAACCTATCTTCTATTACATTCCGGACAGATTCAATGCTGAGTTGCCGAAAGAGAATTTTCTAGGACTTTCTAGAAGTTTCAAGAACTTTCGAGAAGTTTCTAAAAGTTTCAATAATGTCTAGAACGTCCTGGCAACATACATGTCAATATATATATATATATATATATATATATATATATATATATATATATATACAAGGAACGTAAGCTGAATAGGTCATCTTATTTCTATCTGTCCAATTGCAGACAAGTCGTCATTAATAGATACATTCGTCACACATGGCGTCAAGAGATTGAAAGCATCCGGCAGACGTATTTTGATTAGTCTGTGTCGAATTTATCAACACAAGAGCGTAAAAGTACTATGTAGCAATATCTGCTAAAATGCGTAAGGCCTACAGGACATATTTCGGCATGCCCGTCCAGGATCAAGACAAACTCCGGGTGCCTCTTTTCACCTTTAAGCTCTGTAAAATAACTCTAGAAGGTAAGATGGAAAGTTTGGATAGTGAAATTTTTAAGTGTAAAAGTTTTAGAATTTTTTTTTTTTTAGTTTAAATATTTTTACTTTTATTTCTGTTAAACCAGTATTATTGAAAAATATGTGTTAAATGTTTTTCAACAATCGGTTATTAGTGTCCACAGTACCATGGATGTTTCCTATACTGGACCACTGTCAAGAGCCTTAAAAATATGGAATATTACGGATGTTCGGTATTCAAGATTCTGTATTTTTGTGGCATTTGCTACATTAATTGGGGTCAGAATTTTACATATCCAGCGCTCAATTTTTAGAAATTGCAAAAATAAGAAATTTTAAAATTTAAAATTTTTTTTCAGTAACACTCAGTGAAATTTATTGTTATTTTTATACTTATATTTTTATTTTGTTCTTTTACGGGATGGTATAGATGGCCACAAGTATTCGAGGTTACCCATCTTATTAGGGCGGCTAGCCAATCTCTATTGCAGACGCTCACGCATTTGTGTTTGTTCAACAGCCACATAGCCCACATGTGCTTTATACTGCAACTATGCTGAGCAGACCTTAGTTACGGTTTCTGGGAAAGAGCGTGTTATCTAGCGTGATCAACAATTTGAACAAGGCCAACACACTCAAGCCCTCGTCCACGATGACTTGTGACTTCGTACTAGCACAGCTAACGACGGTCCCCAAGGGTTCATCCTGCCCAATTTCACTCAAAAGGCTTGGGTCAAACCGTGATATGATTTTCAGGAGCTTTCCAAAGATGACCAACGCTGGGATCAATCTCTCCAGTCCGTTAACATCAGGAAGTCTCCTTCCTGACAAATCGACCATGGTGAGGTTCGAACCCGGCTCTCGTGGTAAGAGTGCGAACGTTTTAATCACACGGGGACGTATCCCCTCTGTACCATGCAGAATCGTACAGAGGAGAAAATAGAGTCATGAAATTAGCAATCCCACGAATTTGGAAGGATCCATCTGACAACTCAATCAGTTGTTTCTTCTGCATGGTGGATCTTTCTAAACGTCGAGCTGACAAGAATACATCCGCTATCATATATTCAGAAATTCTGTCGATCACCCCAGTGCCACACCGTACCCACTCGTCCAAAAAGAGAACAGACATCTTAAGATAACATCAATTCTTTATCGACAGTTCATTCAGGAGTCTCAGAGCCGTCCTCATTCATAACGGGAACACGTATCCATCTCTTCCCCTGGCTCACTTCGTGAAGCTCAAAGAGAAATACAGCAGTGTCAGGATCTTACTAAATGCCTTGAAATATGAAGATTTCGGTTGGGAGGTTATCAGAGACTTCAAAATGGTGTCCTTCCTGATGGGTCTCTAAGGTGGCTTTATCAAGTTCCCATGTGATCTTTGCCTTTGGTACAGCGGAGAAATTGTGGCACATCACTACAGGTGGGACTGACTGGCTACAGCGTCCCGAGTTCAGTGTGGGGAGAAACAACGTTAAATCGAAGCCATTGTTGGACCTCCGGAAAATATTGTTTCCTCCACTGCACTTAAAAACTGGGCCTTATCCAACAATTTCTCACAGCTCTAGATAAGAAGTCTTCAGCTTTCAAATATCTTCAAGACTTCTTCTCTCAGCTGTCTGCAGCAAAATCCAAAGCCGGTATCTTCGTCAAACCACAAATAAAGATCAGAGAGTGCAAAGAATTCCCTGATAACCTTACTCGGACCAAGAAAGCAGCGTGGAATAATTTTTTCTCGGTGGTTCGGGGCTTCCTGGAAAATCACAAAGCCCAACACTATGTAGGGCTTGCTAGGACCTTGTTCTTTTATTGTTCTCTCTTCTCAGTAATGTTTTTCCGTATATTTTCTAACACTCAGTAACCGCTTGCGACTTAGTGGCGTTATTTTCTTGCTTGGGGTGAAATTATTAAAAAAATAAATAAATAAAAGATACGAAAAATTCGTTGGGAACAAAGAAAAGAGTGCTAAACTACTATATAATATATAATCTCCTATACACTATAGATAGTGCTTGGTGTGAGCTGTATAATGGTGATGTCAAAATCAAGCAGACATAGAAATATAACTCTCTGAGTCAGTCAGTTATGTGCCATGCATGAAAGACGCTTAGGTGATCATGTATCTTTCGATACATGACTGACGAGGCAGATTTTTTCTCGCAGTAGATTGTCATTTCTTTCTACGGTAGACCATTTGCCATCTAAAGGCTATAGAACCCGGTTTGTCCTGCTATTTACCCATAGCTGTGGGGAGGGAGGAGAGGATTTATACATATCACAAGGGTATTAGCACGTAAGTGAATGTAATGGATTCGATTGGAATTCGAACTCGGCTCTCTGATTTCTCAATCCAAGCCGCCATCCATTACTCCACCGTCTGGGTAATGTAGTAAAATAAAATGTAGTAAATTAAAACAGAAAATGTGACAGTGAAACCTAAAGACGCATAGGAATAGTGAAAGATGTCTTTAAGAAAATAAGCAAAGTATTGAGACATAGGAAAATATCATTCAGTAACAAAGAAAAGTATTCTGAACTGATATGCAATTTCTAATCTTCTGTATGACAGTGAATGCTGGAAAATTTCCTCACAGATGAATAAGAAACTTGAAGTGACAAGATGTGGTTCTACTGATGAATGCGAAGAATGTCATAGACAGAACATATGAACAATGAGGAAGTCATAAGGAAAATGGGAACGACAAGAAAACGTATATTTACAATCAGAAAGGGACAGCTGAAATTTCTAAGATAAAATAAGGCAAGGGGGCCTAGAGAGTTTAATACTCACAGGGTATACTGAAAGTAAAAGAAATGGCGGATAACATCGTGTAACCTACTTAACGAGGTGTGTCAATGGATAGCAGAACAGGAACAAAGAGAGTTGTCAAAGGATCAAAAGTTAGAGATAGTAATAAAAGACAGAAAGTTATGATCTCCACGTGCTGAAGGTCCATGGCACATAAAAGAAGAAATGTCAAATAAATAAATAAATAGAATAAAAATAGAAAAATCAAACAAACACAAAGTCAATATAAAAAAAAAAAATCAAGACGGAAGACACTATGTGTGTGCAAATGTCCCTGTCATATATTTCTGAAAACTAGAAAGATTTTTTTAATGTTATGTCCTTTCAAAGCGAAGTTAATCGTAACTCTCCATTGCTTGTCGGCGTTTAGGTCCTGATCAAAGCGTGATCATTTTAGATAGGAGAACGCGCCTTGTTGCGGGTATTCCAACCCTGTGGCAGCACCTTCCTCATTACACTAAATGGGGTCGATGAAATGCTGACACCACGTAACACAGGTCACAGGGACTGGGAGGAGTCTTCCTTTTCCTTCTTCCTCTCTCAAGCTCTCAGCCCCCGGGAGAAGAGGAACCCAAACAAGGCTATGCCGAAGGGCTGAATCTCGTTTGCAGAGGTAGACAAACCCGACCCCGTGTATACGGGGTCTACGGGCAATTTTTACCCGAGTCTACGGGCTCGGAACATGGCACGTTAAAAACTGGCCTTCTGCCACATCTTGCCTTGTAGGGAGATTGGTAAATAGAGAAGTCACAGGGACTGGGTTATTTTTGTACTTTGTGTCACCTCCTGTCTTAGTGGATGAGGCCAAGTATATAACACTACTTGAGCTTTTGGCCTGGATCAAAGTGTGGTATCTGATTCGAAAGGACAAACTACATTTTATCTCTCAACTGTGTTTCTGTCTTCGGACATAACACAACAAATAAATGAAGGAGGCCTGATCCCGGGGATTCCCACCCTGCGACAGCACCTCCCTAATTGCATCAAGGAGAACTTGAACTCGGCTCGGCTTGTAAGTCAGAGTTTGAACTCCGCTCAGAGATTCCATTTTTATTCGACGGTAACCGTTCATTAGAGCAGTGTTTCTCAAACGGCGTTTCCAGAAAACTTAGGCTTCTGCAAGAGGTCGCTAGAGGTTTCGCGAGAAACAGTAAATAGGCATATGCATTTTTGAGTAATGTTTAATTTCATATTTGCCCGTACGGCATATTCTTGGAAAATCTTTGGCTATTATAATAAAGGCTTCAACTTATGTTATTTAAAATTATAATAATCATAGAGAATGTATTTATTAATGTTTATATGACATCAGCGTGAAACCGCCTTCTTTCTGGTTAGTGGACAGGACCTGTACGTGACGGTTTCGTGTATCATTGAGTGACTCACTAGAGTAAAGGACGCATGCGCGGTGTCCATATATTATGCTTACCACGTGAATTACGATAAAAATATAAAAGATAGATATTAATAATGGTATATAATAATCAATTTTATTTTTTTTATTTTATTTTTTTATTTAGCAGACGTTACCTGAGACATGTAAACTATTTTAAGTTTTCCACAAGGGTAAAAAGGTTGAGAAATGCTGATATGGAGAGTGAATAAACAGTTGAAAATCAGTTTTTGCTGGAAACTTTTGTACACACATTATTAAGGAATAATATTTTTTATGTTTTTAAATTTAATACATTGCTTGAGATTATTTACTCATAAAATTTCTTATATAGATATTAATTTTCTTTCTTTTTTTTTTTTTTGGCCTTATTTTTAATATCGTACCTTACTCAAGCAGAGAGAGGATTCGAACCGTCAGTAGCAGTCTCCACCTTTCTTCTCAGAACGAGTTTAATTAATGAACGAAGATAATGTAACAAGAAACGGATAAGGGAGAAAGAAGAAGAAGAAGAAGAAGAAGAAGAAGAAGAAGAAGAAGAAGAAGAAGAAGAAGAAGAAGAAGAAGAAGAGTGACGGATGCGCACGTGGTGATACCTAACACCGTTCCAACGATTCGGGACTTGGTTGACATAATTGCGGGGGCATGTTTACATGAGAACGAGGCTAAATGTCGTACACAAATGCGGGAAGTGGTGACTGTTATCCCCGACGGCGCCGACAGTGGGGGCGATGGCGTCGACCATTGCGACAAATAATGCTCGGAGCCATGACAGGTGCCGCTAAGATGGCTCTGACTCTGGCGATCCCTCCTCCTCCGCGTTTTTTATTTCTTTTATTTCTTTAATTCCGAATCTTACATTTATTTTTTATTTAATATGGTCCGAGGCCCAAGAATACTAGTAAACTCATTCTATCCTTGAACTTGCTTAGCTCTGTTCACTAGTCTGGGAAATAAACATCTCTCTCTCTTTCTCTCTCTCTCGCTTTCTTTCTCTCGCTCCCTCTCTCTCTCTCTCTCCCTCTCTCTCTCTCTCTCTCTACTTTTTCCTGGCTTTAAGACCATATGCTTTTTAAGACCTTGTAAGAAATAATACTCTTATTAGGTTGGTGCAAAATAATGACATAATAATGTCGTTTTTTGACGTTAAAAATACGTCAAAAAACGACATTATTACGTCATTATTTTTGCACCAACCTAATACTTAAATATTTCCCAAATTCTTGAAGCATTGCCATTAAGGCACTATCCGGTCAGAAACACTCCCAAGAATTAGGGATAAGAATTGAAATCTCATTGAAAACTTGATTATTATATTATATTATCATGAAAAAAGTGTTTATAGAAAAGACACAGGGAAGCTATGTTACATGGCAAATTAGAAAATACGTGTGTCGTATAAGACAGAGCTTCACAGCACTGAAAAATGAAGATATAAAATATTTATATGTGTTATTATCAATTAATGCATATATTAAATAGTATACACTACTACTAATTATAATAATAGTTATATTAATAAAACAACATTAAAGTCTTACATTTATCATAGAAACCTAACACTATGTCATAGATGAACTTGCCATTTATTGAAACTTAGTGCAATTCATGCACCTATCAATTATCATATTACAAACAACCAAAATACAACTATAACGACAAATATTAGTAAATAATATCAAAATAATGTATAGCACTCACTGCAAGGAAAGACTCAAAATACACGAAACAACTTGTATTAAATTAAATATTTTTCACCACAACAAAGGAAATTTTAGAATAGGCATAAAATAGTTTAATGCGCGGACAAATCAATAATAATATATTCTTATACAAATGCTTTCAAGCCCTATGAAATCGTTCTACACATGACGTCACTTACACGACACGCGTAAAGAGTAATTTGAAATGCAGCGTTCCCGATAATGCAAAAATGTCGCCAACAAAATATTGTCTACCGCACTGACAGCACTTAGTTCTTGATAATTACTGAGTCGTCTGCAAGTACCCGAAGGAAAAACCAAAAAGCATGAACTTTTGACAGTTTATCCACAATTTTGATTTAGATATAAACATATTCAGAAATAAAAAATAAGCAGGCAGTCTTCGTCGCTTGAATTTAACAATGCTTCTTTACACACACACGCACGCACACACACACACACACACATATATATATATATATATATATATATATATATATATATATATATATATATATAAAGCTTAATGATCAGAGTTGAATCAGACCAGGAAACAGTAATATTAAAAAGTGCTCAATACACGTGAGAAAAAATATAAGTAAAAATATATATAACATGCATAGATTTTAACATCAACAGTAGGCCAATTAATCATGGCCGCGTATATATATATATATATATATATATACTAAAAAACTTGACTTTATCCTCAAAATTTCAAGAAAAGCACTACCAACTTGCCCAAGATAAAGGTAAACAATTTTATCACGTCTAATAACTCGGATCTCTCAAACTCAAAAAAAATCTTCTTCTTCTTCTTCTTCTTCTTCTTCTTCTTCATCATTTAGCCGTGCCCTTTCAGGACGTTGCTGATCATAGCTCTCCACAATTTCCTGCCCTTTTTAGTTCCTAATAAATTTTGTCTTTTTATTATCTCTCCTAAACCCTGTTCTCCAATGCATTTACAAAGATCAACTTTTATGGAGCGTGTTCCCTTCAGGGAATGAGTAATCATAGTTCTCGACATCCTATCATTTTTAGGTCTAGGTAATATTTGTCCCCTTATTAAACCTCCCAACCCCTGTCCTGCAATCTATTTACACATGTAGGATGATTATGGCTCTCCACAAAAATCCGTTGTAGATCTAGGCAATACTTGTCCCCTTATTATTCTTCCCAGTCGCTGTCCTGCAACCCATTTACACAAGCTCATCAAGTAGGATGATTATAGCTCTCCAAAACTTCCTATCCTATCTTTTGCAGTTCTAGTCTGTCCCCTTACTATCCTTACCAGTTCCCGTCCTGCTATTCAATGGTTAGGTATGTTGTTCGATGATTCCTTCTACTCCTCTTACTTTCAGTATATTCCGTGTCAAATACTTCAAGCTGTCTTTCTTCATAATGTGTCCCAGAAATTTCAACTGTCTCTTTTTGATTATTCGACATCAACTACATTGTAATTAACCGCATACTACAGAAACAAATTATATATTAATGTAGTCTTTGGAAAGAATCACAAATTGCGCATAATCGTGCAGCAGACACATCAGACGCAGCAATTTTGGGAATTTCTCATGATTATCTCAGCTAAACTTAATAGATACTTCGGCATTGATTGTCTTTTTTGAATTGAGCAGTTCCCAGCAAACAACGTCTAACACACCAGAGAAACAAGTAAGCCTATTTTTTGTGATTCAACACTAGCTTTTGCATATGCTACAGTAGTAGCATCCTTATCAATTATTTTTGTCGTGTTGGTAAACAGATGCCACTTTTCATAACCTGTTGTGATGGTGCTTATCTATGTATGTATGGCACGTAAAATAAATCACAGTGATCCATAGGTCTGATAAACGAATTCGACTGTCGTCTCTCGTGTGGATGCTAAAACCCAGTTTCCCAGTTTAGTGGCTTTACTAATTGCAACCATTTAACTCAAGTTGCTGGAGTGCGTGCAGTTAAATTACTGCGCTCTACAAAATGTTTTTGTAAAAAGTCGGTTCTGTGCGGTGTTGTGTTGCAAACGCCACACCCTCCACCTCCTCCTCCAACAGAACTTAAGATTCTTGTTATTTTTTTTCCCCAGAGTTACCTTCTCTTAGGCTGTTTTTGCATGCGGGTGGGCAGATTGAGAAACGGTTAGGAGCTCGAAAAGAGCAATCGGTGGGCCGAGTTCGAAATCCGGCTGAGTTTATTACGTTCACTTTCGCATAAATACACTTGGGAATGGTGTGAATCCATCCCTACGTGCCCAAGCTATAGGCTAAAAAGTAGGACAGACAGGATAGTTTATTCTTGGTTGGTCATCAATCTAGGTTAAAGACTGCGTTGAATTAAAAGCAGGGTGTTTGTGCTTGTTACAAAGGCTAAAAAGAAAATCATATCGACATTGAAAGAGGAAAAGAAATGAAAAAAAAAACACTAATAATGTGGGGGTCTGCATCCTCATTCAATCTGATAATAATGGTCTGATTTTGTGTATTTGTTACAAAAGGTGAAAAGAAAATCACATCGACATTAAAAGAATAAAAGAAATGAAAACATCACTAAGAGATTGGGGTCTGCATCCTCACTCGATCTGATAATAATAATGATCTGATTTTGTCTGTTTGTTACAAAAGCTGAAGAGAAAAACATATCGAAACATTGAAAGGGGAAAAGAAATGAAAAAAAAAACAACTTAAAATAGGATATACATAAAATAAGGATACACGTGAGATTAATGATACGTAGATTTTCTAAAAAGAATTTTATTACATAATTTTTATGTAGAAATAAATTTTTATTACAAAAATGATCATATAATTTTTGCTGCAAAATAAGCCTTTTATTAAGTTATGCAAAAAATCAAATCTTTTCATATATTTCCTCTTTCATCATGAATATTTCCTTAATTTAATGCAAAAACAACTGTCTCTAAATTGCAAGCACGTATTTTCTAAAATCATTTGACATAAAAAAAAATCTTGTTGATTCAGATTCAAATTTTAAATGCAGCAGGAGTTTTGTTAATTTCAGAGTAATTTCTCATCATTTAATTATTTAATTGGAAATACAGGGTACGGCAGTAATACCAACCCCATATATCTCCCAGAAATGCCTCTAGCATAATGGTAAGTCATTAGCTAGATAGACACCATTGCCGCAAAATTCATATCATTATGTGGGCGGTCCTTCTGTGAGGTAAATGAAGGAGATATATCTACCTTCTATAAATTAGAAGTGAATATACATATATATATACATATATATATATATACACACACTCACTCACACACACACATATATATATATATATGTGTGTGCGTGTGTGTGTGTGTGCGTGTGTTAAGAAGGTGTTGTCAGTGATATGATGTTTTATTACCGGGACCATCATGCGTTTCGGGGGTTTTAGCATCAATCCCCCTTCCTTGGTTAACCCAGTTAGGGCCGACTGGATCCTGATCTGCATTCTAATAACTTCTCTTCATATATACTTTCAGATATACATATATATATATATATATATATATATATATGTGTGTGTGTGTGTATGTAAATATTGTATATATATATATATATATATATATATATATATACAGAGAGAGAGAGAGGTCGTTATTATAATATAGAGTCGTTCTTGCGCACTTGTGAAAACACGTAGTGATTTCATATGGGAAATCTTGTACTGAATTCGTCTCAACTCCCGCATGCGTCTTTAAGCGCGCTTGAGTGATTGGCCACGTGCCTATGTCTGAACTTAGAGGTGTGTTCGTTATAACCACTCATTAAAGAATGTTCACAAGAATTAACATAAAACCAAGGTAATATTGATTTGACGAAGCTCGAGAGGCTCGATAAATTATCGGGAAAACGGGAAAAACTTGAAAGAAAAGTGTCTCTTGACGTTAAGTGATTCGCTATTTAATGGCCGGGATTTGAATGAAAGTGTTTTGCCGATTAGGTCTGCCGTGTTTGGTTAGGAATACTTTGACAAAACGAATGTTTACACATGGACACACTCAGTTATTCACGTCCATGTGAATACACAAACACAAGAGTACACGTTCCTGTATGTGTACACTTATAGCCCAAGTTGATACACCAGTTTCCTCTCAACCATTAATGTTAAGAGATGTCTTCACTTTGCCAGAAACAAATAATCGACAGTTTGAAAATTCCGATTTTTGCGTAAATAAAAAGAATAATGGTTTTATTTGAGAGAAGGGACGATTTTCAAGATATATTCAAATTCCATGTGACTTATATACAGAACATAACAAGGTAGTGGCTGACTCCCCACCCCCGAGTATATGTGAGGGGGCGCACCTTTTCATCTGGCGAGGAAAACTTAATTTATAGCTAATAAAATACTAATTTTATGAAATAATTTTTAAATGTAGACTTCAGTAATTTTACATTTTTACTAAGTGAATTTTAATCGACTTTACATCTTCTTACTATAAACGTTGTTTTTCGTGGGTACACGTATGAATGGCAATCCCCTTTTTTTTCATTTTAAAGGTAATTTCCATTTTGCCCATGAATATATGTCTCCGTGGCCAAAAAGCTGGAGGTATACATCAGCTCAAAACGTTGGTTTCCCTGATAGGAAAATAAGAGACGCAGGTTCGTTTCCTATTTTTCTCTAATATCTTTTCCTCTTTAGGCTAGTGTTTATTAATTTCTCTGTTTAATAAAAAAAAAAAGTTGCCGCTCAAACACCTTTCGCCACAAGAGGTGGTTTCACTGATTGAAAAAAAAAAGGATGCAGTTTCGATTCCTGTCAGAGACACATTTTTTTTCTACTATCTTTTTTTTCTCAATTTATACCGGTTGTTATTATTTTCAGTGTTTAATAAAATAAAAAATAAATAGCCCCTCAAAAACGTGTCCCCACAAAAATCATCCCCTGATTGAAAAAGGGATGCAGATTCAATTCCTTTCAGAGACTTATTTTTTCTCTAATATCTGGATTTTTTTTTCTCAATTTAGGCAGGGTTTTATTATTTTCAGTGTTTAATAAAATAAAAAAATAGCAACTGAAACACGTGTCTTCACTAAAAACAACGATTGTAGAAACAATACTGTAAACCTCAGTAAATTTATAAGATCCAGTACTTTTCAGTCTGTTTCATAAATCATGAATCCTGCTACAAATGTATTTCCAAGTGAGTTCTAGAACAGGGATCAGCAACCCCCGGCCCCCGAAGGATTTTTGCCCGGTCTGCCAACTTAACACTAATTATTTAACTAAATTGTGGAGTAAGTGGAAGAAAAAATATCAGTTGAAGTTAATTGATTTACAATGCTACAAATTTTTTAAATCAAAATTTAATTCTGAATCTACTGCTGACTTCTGCAAGAAATATGTTTTGCCAAAATAAAAATCTTATTGAATAATCCGAAAGTACAACTTATTTTCGAGAATGAAATATACTAAAAGTCGTTTAAGAACAAGGTTGGGTGATGACCACCTAGATGATGTTTTGCTCCTGTCATCGACAAATATTTTACTTGGTGTGGAGAAGTTATTGAGCAATAAGCAGAAACAAGTGTCTGATTAAATAATTTGCCATTTTAACTGTATTTCGTTTGTAGTGAGAAATTTGCATTTTTTGTTGATTGTGTCAATTTTTATCCTGATAGTCTTGCAATAAAATAAGGAACCTTGTTTAAATAGTATAACATTAACTTCGTTGTTCTTTCTTTAAACCTCCAGACTAAGGAAGCCTTATGGTCGGTGCGGTCTGAGTTCGAGACAATTTATTATGGTATATTTGATATTATGGCCCTCCTCCGAGACACTGCAAAAGGTTCCTGGCTCCTGTTCTAGAACTTAGAACTAGAGATCTAGCATTGATTTACTGAAGCTGTTATATATATATATATACACATACATATATAGCGTTACAGGATGACATTACTTACAAATTATGTAAGTCTACTCAGTAATCAGGTTTAATTTAATTCAATTAGTTCCATTTTTACAATTGTGATATTAGGACTTTATTTTGGGGTCTGGATACAGTGGTAATTGATTCTTTGTTATTGTCATTCAAAGAGTAATAAGTCACAAAACGCATAGCAAAAAATTTCAGAAGAAAATCAGGTAGAGGAATCAAAATGATATTCGCCCCTGGGCTCTGAGAACCCTGGCTACGCTACTGCTTATATACACTGATAATCTCCTTTACGATTGTTCGATTTGCGATATTTCGAAGTTAAGTTCGTTCAATATTTTGAAGTCATAATCAAACTTTCTTCCATTAAAATTGAAATTTCCTCATGTAATTAGTTCATAAATTCAGAAAAGTTTTATTAAATTCCATTAATTATTAGGTTGGTGCAAAAATAATGACGCAATAATGTCGTTTTTTGACGTATTTTTTAACGTCAAAAAACGACATTATTACGTCATTATTTTTGCACCAACCTAATAGTTGAACTGTCTTATAATTCTAAATGCGAATAAATTGGCTTGGAACAAAAAGTGCGCCATTTAACTAAATTTCAAAGACAATATTCAGAAATATGTCCATAGATTTGATCAACTGCAGGGTGCCCAGTAAAAAAGTGGTAAATTCAGAAAGACTTGAGGCAACCGTTGAAAACTGGTGTCGACTGATGTGTCTGAAAAATTCTGGAACATTTCATCAATTCCCACGTCGGGTGGTCTTTGAAAAGTACGATAATTTGGCGCTCAAAATCAGTGAATTGTTTAGTCATACGAAAAGGACAGAACAAAAGACGAGAGTTATCTGCAAATAACCTTTAAATGACGAGTTACACGATCGAGCAGCAATTAATCAATCATAAAAGAACCAATCTGATTTAAGTAATTACGTGAGAGTCGAATGATTATTCAAGATCATGAATATTTATTTGTTCAAGGTTATTCAAGGTCAATTATTCCTTAAAGATAAGATGAAACAGTGATAATAAATTTAACGCTTTTTTATTTTTTACTGAGTACACCGTAGATATGTGCCATTTTGTTTCACTCTTTTTGCTTTCTTTGAGACAACTTCAGGATTCTATATTCCTTGTACTTGCCAACTTTCGAGGTGATGAACTAGTGAAAGTGCTTTTTACAGGCTTCCAGAAAATTGAAGTTTTTTTACCTTACGAAAATTTTATAGAAAACGAAATAAGTGATAATCTGAAAGTTAAAAGTCTGACGTCTACGGCGAATGTAATAGGCAATCCCAGCCAAGCTCTACTAAGTTCTGTCGGTTCTGCCAAAAAATGAGGTCTGGTATTGTTCTGATGGAAGACAACACCCAATTCAGGATGCTTTTAAACGAATTGCTTCTTTTAACCCGTGCATTTAGGAACAGGATTTGTCTGAATTCAACATCTGACATTACGAAAGAAACAGCTGATACACAAAGCTCTTCCAATCAAACCAGATACACAGTATCGCCGTCTTTGAATGCGGACTGGCATTTGCAATGATTAACGGTGGCTCATTTCGTTTTCTTCGGGATACTTTTCGCTCCACATTGTTGTAAACAATCTATTTTTCATCACCTGTGATCGTTCTTTTCAAAATTAGGTTATTTTTATTGTGTTTAAACAGAGAATCACATATGATTCATTTTTACCCGTTAAAGCACGAGGCACCCAAATATCGTAGCAATTCACGTATCCAAATGTTTTCAAATATCTTATAACGCTCATATGAAATATGTGAAGTATCTCTGCGAGGAACTGTGTCGTGTGACTTGGATTATTTTTAATCGGCGTTTCGATTTGGTAGTCACTAATGACTACGGAGATATTCTCAGGCTTCGGAATTCAAATTTCCACTTCTAAACTTAGCGGACCACTAACGAACACTATTCTCAGATATAGCACCATCTCCATAAACGGACAAATATTTTTGCTGCTTATGCAGCATTTTTCTTTTCCGGAAATTTAAAAAAAAAGTATAAAATAACGAGAAACACATTTCATTTTCTTCTGTTTGTCACTAATCAGTGTAAAAAATATACAAAGTGTACAAACAATACAAGAATCGTATTAGGTTGAAGCGTGCACTTGTTATAAGTTTCAGTCACATGTGAAACGAAATCACGTGTCCAAACGGCATTTATTTTTTTCTCCGCTTCTTTTTAATGCAATAACTTTCATAATTGCTTAAACAATTAGATCTGATATAATGTTCCGTTTTTAACACTGGCCGATGGAAATGTTGATGACAGTTAAAATATGTCTTTCATCTGAATGGTTAGTCTTTTATTCAGTCACTGATTCATTTTCTACAGTTTATTAACCTTTTTGCAGGTTATTGAAAGCTAATAAATACTGTTAGATTGTAAGAATATTTTTTTAGATAATAATGATTTCTTTAATGATTCAAGTCTTACTAATTAACCCATAGCTGTGGGGAGAAAAGGTGGATTCATACGTTTTTCAAGGGTATTTGTTCGTAATTGAATATAACGAACCCAACTCGGTTCTTCAATTAGCCATTACTCATTACACCACCGGCACATCCAAGCTTACATCGCCTGGTATTTCTAAGCGGTCACCCAACTAGGTACTGACTAGACTCAACATTGCTTAACTTCGGTGATCGTGCGGGAACCGATGTTTTATCGTGATATGGCCGTAACGCAGAATGACTGTATTGTCATTCAAGAAAATAAGCACGAAAGAGGTGTAAAATGTACATATTTAAAATCAAAATCTAATGTTTATAGTAGGATAAGAAATGTAAAATTATTCATTTTTGAGAAGATCAGAATCTTTACACTCGGGTCACCCACATTAAACCCGACCTTGTCACATCACGTCTCAGTGGGGTGACCAGGGTAAATAAATTTTTAAAAGTCGAAAATCTGACATAGACTCTCTTACTTTCAACTTCAGATTTAGTACCCACCCCCGACTTTTATTTTGTGACACCGCACCTGATTGCTGGGACAAAATGAATTTTCCCGTTGATTTCGAGGGCCCAACTGTTCAGTTGGGGAGAGCTACACAATTTGACTACCCACACTGATGATTTAATTATAGTGATGAAAGATTGCGTAGAAACAGCTGCACAATTCAAAAGAACCGATAAAGGAGAAATGATGCACATTGAACGATGAAATCTTTGAACAGATATCCTTAGTTTTGAATTCAGAGTTTTTACTTCTCATAGACTGGCTGCCAGCCAAGGCAGGAGATCTACACTGCTTTTAACCTATAGATAGGAGGAAAAATGGATTCATTACTTTACCAAGGCTTTCGACGCGGATTGAACCAAAATGAATCGTTCGGAATTTGAACTCTGCACGCCGGCTCCACTTTTCGTGCCGATAACCGTTATACTACCAGCATATGACGACGCGAGAATAATGCTATGAATATACATGAATAAAAGATTTTTACGAGAACTCGCTTTGAAGTTTTGTATTGATGTTATAGCATTTTTCTCTTTCTTGAATTTGATTGCGTATATTTTAGCTAAACGTCCCATTCCAGGATTTTTTTTTTATTCTGTACACGTTGTCGACTAAAACGGAATAAATAACAATTGTAAATGGTGATTTTCTAAGAGTAGCTTAGATGTGGCACAAAGCCGAAAGTATGGCGCACCAAGTGAGGATCGAATTCACTACTCAGTCGTAATTGTCTTAGCGGGACAAAAGTGATAACCATTAAACCACGTCGAGGTGCCCAAACCAAATTGTAAATGATTCTGTATTATCGCAGATTATCTATAATTTTAAGTAAATAAACTGAAAATTATTGGGCAACGTCCTGCTCCTTGGAAACATCTATGAGAAAAAATATGACAGTGCACATAGGAGCGGTAGTGTGCGGACTACTTACGTCAGTGATTGTCCCGGATATACGAGTCATCGCTGTATAAAATTTCAAAACCTTTGCAAGAGACTCCCAGGCTTCTTGTAACGCAAAGAGATGACCATTCCTCGCTTGATTTCAATAAACACAGTGCCGATATGGCTTCCCGTACCTTGCCAATGCCGCATTTCTTTCTTTCTTTCTTTTTCTTTTTCTTTCTTTCTTTCTTTCTTTCTTTCTTTCTCTTTCTTTCTTTCTTTCTTTTTCATGTCAAGCCACTCCAGCGCAATCTCATTATGAACGCCAAGTATCATCGCCCTGACGCCACTAGGTCATCTCGGCTAATTTGCTTGCTATGACTACGACAGGAACTAATTGTGTGAGGTTATAACTTGACCTAAGGGAAACACTGATAGCTTGACTCCCGTGGGGTTTTACTTCCGTTGCTCAATGTCGCAATAACTATACTAGACGTTGATCACTAATGGGTTCAAGAAATTCTCACGCATCAAAATCACACTTTGCCGTGTCAAACGAACGGTCATTCAGACTGGCATTTGTTGCTGCTGCTGGCTCTGTTAGTAGTGATAAGATTACAAATGGTAAACGTGGTTGATTTTATAATGAAGAGGTGATAGAAGTGATGGTGATTTTAGGGGTCCTCTTCTCGGAAGCTAAGGTGAGAGTTTTCGTGGTTTTGTGGCCGTTTGCTCGTATTTAAGAACATGGCTGCGGTCAGAACGAAAATAATAATATTGGTGAATTAATCGTAATGGTCATAATTGTAGCGATAAGGATACTTAGTGAAATAGTCCTAACTTCAATGGAGGCGTCCTGTTACTATTAGGTTGGTGCAAAAATAGTGTCGTTTTTTGACGTTCAACTTCAAAAGAAAAACGACATTATTTTTGCACTAACCTTATATTAATCTCTAACTTTCTCCTTACGCGCATAAAAGTAGCACTTAGTTTTATTTAGTGCAAATGGTTAATCATTCAGTTCACTTCTTTCGTTACTTAATAAATGTTAGTCGTTACGCCTGCAACAAATCTTGTTAAATTATTTTTAAATTTCCCTCCGTCGTAAGTCAAGACTATAAAATTATTGTGAGCGCCATGCAGGTGGTGTCATAAATTAGAGAGTTCTAATCCCAGTAGAGCCAATTGTGAATCCATCTCTTCTTCCCACCAACTATGGGTTAAATAGTAGGTCATATTTGGCTCTCTAGCTGTGACAACCAGTCTAGCAGAAGGACAGCTTTGAATTAAAAAGCGTATGTAACCCTGGAATCTCGCATACTATGCAGTCACCAACAAGATCATGGGGATGCAAAAGTAGATATACAGTAAAGAAAAGCAAAACATACGCAGAAAAAGGTATTGTATTAGTTATACAAATGTATCTATAATAATGCCTTTCGGTACTGTTTCAAAATACTTTGGCGCCCCTTTGTCGTTAAATTACTAATTTACCGGCATAATATTTATTATATTATTATTCTATTTCCTTTGTTTTCTGGTGTGTACATATTTCTTTCTGGGCACCGAACGGAGACCTACATATTTTACATAGATAAAGACCTTCGTAAGGTGTGGGCTGTACTCACGAGAACAATCTTTTACATTAAGGCATGGGCTACCAGTAATCCCTTCAGTGAGTCTATTAGAATATTTTCTAACCAATCCGAGGGCTCCAACTACAACTGGAATTGTTGAAATTCTCATTGCCACATTTTTGAGATATCGACTTCAAGTCCTTGTATTTTGATAGCTTTTTAAAGATCTTCAAAGATACATTGCAATCTGCAGGGACTGCAGTATCAATAAGGAGACACATTTTTGTCTTTGCGGTCTCTAATCGCGATGTTTGGGCCTTTAGCTTTGATTATTCTCTCTGTGTGTATTGTGAAGTCCCATAAAATTGTTACAGGTCCTATCTCCGTAACCGGATTTGGGTGGTGTTCATACCAATTTCTTTCAGTTTCCTTTTCGTAAAAGTTACAGATTTTCCAGTGTAGATATTGGCCCACTCTATCATGCCGGGTTTTATATTCAGTGTGAGCCAATACCTTGAAACCTGATGCAAGATGATCAGTTGTTCTGGATATTTATCATAGAATATGCATTTTGGACTAATAATTTTTTCAGTATGTGTGCTTGATAATTTCTAGTTAGCGAGCATTGGTCATGTGCAGCAAGAATAAAACCTTCGCTGTTAGTTTTTAACCCTGTACTACGTAGCCCCTGAGTACAAGCTTTATCTACATCAGCATGTGTAGTATAGGCAGAGTATTGTCCGTGAAGCGGTTTATCTTGTCATCGTTTCTGTATCTGGTCGGTTGCATCTGCCTTTGTTTTCTTTTTTAAGTATTTTGCAGCTTCAGTCGGTGTATTGTGCTTTACTTGTATTTCTTCACTCATTTGAAACTCCATTTGGAACTTGTTGGCTTCCATTATTACTAAATAAAGTCGGTTAATATTTTCATGTTCTTTGACGCATATCATCATCCAGTCTTCTGTCGTTTTCAGGTATCTTTGAAGGCCAATTGTTTTGTAAGACAGTTCTAGTTGAACTATTCCTCTGCCACCTTTGGATCTGGGCGCATACAGACGATCAAAATCACATTTGGAATGACAGTGGCAGGTGAGAAGCTTTCTCGTTTTGACGTCCATTCGCTTAATGTCAGCGATGGTCCAGTTAAGGATATTGAAACTGTATTGCAGTACAGAGACATCCAAGATGTTTATGGCTGATATTCTTTGTTAAAAAGTAAAACTAATAATAAATGTACTGTAATAAAAAATTATGAAAATAAATTATTAAAACATATCTTAACGAATTAATTGAATCCTAGAAACACTATTATAATAGCGGCAATACTAGTGTAATACTTACTGTACACGTACATTTACAGCCCCCACTCCTGTATATATATTTAGCAATCTAAAAATTTATTAATATATATATATATATATATATATATATATATATATATATATATATATATATATATATATATATGTGTGTGTGTGTGTGTGTGTGTGTGTGTGTGTGTGTGTATTAATCAGTTCACCCCAAGCAAGGAGATAATGCCACTAAAACGCAAGGTGCTACTGAGAGTGAAAGAGAATGAGAAGTCTTTAAAAGAAACCGGAAACCCAATCCTAAACAGGAAATAAGGGATAGACCTCCATTCCTGTTCAAAAGATCCTAACAATTAGTACCAAGTTCAACAAACCCTACTATTGGATAAAAATTGTTGCCAAATAAATTCCACTATAATGCAAGGAGCTAATGGGAGTGAAAGTGAATGAAAAGACTTCAGAAGCAATGGGAAACCCAATCCTAAACAGGAAACAAGGGATAAAACTCTCCTGTTCAAAATCCCCTAGAGGAGTGTGAACTGGATTATAGGCGAATCTATCTACTCCCAATACATATATATATAATTTGAAATACTGTTTTTGAAGCCCAAATTTCTGGTTTTCAGTGATTTGCTGATAAGGAGTCATTTAATGCAAGCAGACTTTGTGGTAGAGTGTACAATATCGAAGACAGGGATAGAGCGTTAATAAATTAATATAAAAAAGTGTTTTTTACTTAACTCATGTTTACTTCAGAGTTTAGTGGTTAGGTTTAACCACTCGTTGGAGCAGATTAATTCTATTCCGCCAAGTGGTTATAGCTATATAGCCACGAAACTCCAGTTAAGTGAAAAGAAACATTTCAATATTATATATATGTGTGTTTGTGTATATATGTATCAACACGGCGATTTTCTCTTGTTCTTCAATAATGACACCAAGAAGATTATCCTCTAATCTGAAAGGACCCTATTGAAAATAAGTAGACAGAACATGTCTAAATTATTCAACAAAACACACACACACACACACACATATATATATATATATATATATATATATATATATATATATATATATAAGTATGGAAGTATAGATGAACCAGAAAGTATTGAACTCATTACACTTTGTAGTAGTAAAGTCAGCTGGATTAGCTTGGTTAACAGTTACATTACGGCGAGGCGGAAAGTGAAAAATCTATATAAGTTGTAAGGCTGAAATGTTCTCCGTCCGTCCAAGTAATATTTCCCAAATAACTTCTGAGTTTTTTTCCGATTTAGAGAAGTAAGTCGGTTCGAGAACCTTTTACCATTATTTTGTAGATATTGGAAATAAGGAAAAAGAAGAAGTTGATATTTGCTGGTGATATTGAAAGATCTCTCAAAAGGTAAGAATCGAGGCTACACATTTCCAGCCTGCCGGACATATACCATCAACATTTAATAGCCAATAGTATTTTTTCTTCGTCAATCAAGGATAGCAAGGCAAATAATTACACATGAAGTTCAAGAAGTGTTTTTCTTGTACTAACGCCACATCATTGAAAAGAAGATTATTAACTTTGATGTATGAAGTGAAAACAAATGTTCCAAACATGTTTAATTTCTAACGAGCACAAATAGATCTGATCTACAGCTGAAAATAATAATTCAATCCCTGATGTCTCTTTTTGTTTCTGAGGGGTGGGAAGTAAATGTTGTTTCCCTATTAGAAAGTTCGATCCCGGGAAATGATATATGATTTTCCATTACGTTTGCATTTGTCAAAATAAAGCACTAGCTGCTAACAGAATAGTAAAATAGTGATGTATTATTGACATGAATCGAGGTATTTACTAACCTCGCATTGGTATACAGAGAAAGAGAAGACTATGAGTGGAAACTGGTGCCATTTCTGTATCCAAGCAAACCGCAATGTACATGACTTCGTGCCGAATTCAACAAAGTTTAGTAAACTTTGTTGAATTCGGCACGAGGTCATGTGGTGACCAATAAGAACTAAAAAGATTGTACTGCGTTCATCTTCCAAGTGGGGAGGGCCATTCTGTAGGCATTGAAAGTCAGCATTCAGCATTCTGTAAGTCAGTTAATTAATACATTTAAATGCAGAAGCTTGCCTGATGGTTGAAACAGTTGTGTATTTCCCATCGCTGCCACAAGTCAGTGTTCGAGTCCAGGTAGATTTTTAAAGTAACGATCACTTTCACAGAAAAAAAAATTTTTTTTTAGCTTTTCTTTTTCAGTTAGTCAGGATTATATGAAACGGCAAATTATGAAAACAATAGGATAATGGATAGCGGGTAGTGAGTTCGATTCTTACTGGGTACTTTCACTCTATCAGCTAAGCTTAGTATTTTGGTTTCTAAAATGATCTGGCCCTTCAGAACTTAGGAGATGATGGCTCTCCGCAGATTACTTTTTACTTATTAACCTTTGAATTGTCATGCCTTCTTGAAAAAAGATAGTGGTGTGGTTTCCCGCTGACTTCTCTACGGTTAGGAATTTAGAGTTTTCCTTCTCTTAGATTGGCTGTCATCCAAGACTATAGCGTCCAATCTACCCGCGATTAAACTCATCGCCAGAAGGTGAAGAGATGAATTCCAGTTACCCCCAATGTTATTTGTGCGAAATTGAATACAACAGCCAAATCCGGAATTTGAACTCGGCTCACTGATTCCACGCCCCACGCCAATAACTCTTGCACTACTTGCACATACAGTTTTGACGCAAGACAATCATATGACCTTTCATTCGAATACATTGACAATTACTTTTTCAATGGGACTTAAATTTGTTTTCTTTCCCGGTCCGCATCGGCAATTTCTAGTTCTAATCATTTTTTAAACTTCTGTCTTCTTCTTCTATGAGCAATGTTCCTTCAAGACACAGGAGATCTCCACAAATTCCTATTCCTTGTGGTTCTTAGCAGTTTTTTTCTACTTTTGCTAAGACTCTCATCCACCGTTCCGTTATCCATTCTCGCAAGCTCGTCAGGTAAGTAACTCGCTGCCTTCTCTTGCCCTCATGTTCTGTGGGGGTTAAGTTTCCAATCCCTCATTCCTAATTATATGTTGCTTCCTGATTCTGAGCATGTATTTTTGTTGTTGTTGTCATTTACTTTAAGACAACCTCGTTGCTTACTCGCTCCGTCGATTGAATTCTCAGTATCTTTCTGTAGAACAACATTTCAGTTTTGTCCGCGTTCGTGGGGAGATTGTCTAAATTTTTCTGTTTCTTCGCATTTTGCTTCACTTTTGTAACGCCTCATTTGCTAGTCTAATGCGAGTCCACATCTCAGCGTCGCATTTTCTATCCTCTGTTAAAACACTTCTCAAATATTTAAAACTTGCTTGATGTTGACATCTCCAATATGTAACTCACATCTTGGGCCCACTCCTCTTGCTGACGATTATACAGGGTGTTCCCAAAATCGCATTAATCTTGATAACCCTGTAAATTTTATATTTATTTACCAAATGAAATCATGTTTCTGTATGTGACCATATATTATTAAGAAATTTTATTGGTCGAATTATGGAAGATGATTTCTTGCAAATTTTCCTTGTTGCTATTTCACAAGTGCATGTTTTCTGCGAAATGTTGCGTGACTTTTGGAACACCATATACATTCTATCGTCTTAATTAATGGTTAGGTGTTTCGCCTTGTTTTCTTTTACTACGCTGTCTAGTAGATCCTGTAGTTTTCCTTCACACACTCTCAACTACGTATATTATATTCTTAAGATTGCGCCTACCTACAATAAATTCTGGTAGGAACTCTAACTCCCTTAGGATAGCCTCGCTGTAGAAGTTGAATAAATCTGTGAAGTCACACCGTTGTCTTACACCCCATTCTACTTTTGTGTATGTACTAAATTAATTGTCTATCCTTATGCGGGCAGTTTACTCCCTGTATAACATCTGAAATATCCTAACATCCTTTCCAAATAGAAGTAGTTTTCCTAACAGCTCAAATAGATCCCTGTACTTCCAAATGCTTTTAAGTAATCTGTAAAAAAACAAAAAACAAAAAAACAAAACAAAAAACACATTTTTCAGCATTTGTTTTGCGTTCTCTGATAACATTCTGATCATGAATATCAAACTTCTTGTTCCAGCGTCCTTGACTAAGCTGCACTGCTCTTGTTATATGTACGGTCTAATTCTGCTTCGTGCTCTATTCATCAGGATGCGCTTCATTAGTTTGCTTATGAGGCTCATTAAACTGATTGTCCGATGGAGCTCACATTCATTTGCAACTGGTCACTTAGGTGATGTTACGAAGATCGATTTAGTGGGGTCTTCCGGAATGTCGCCACTGTTGTATATTTACATCAATACAAGTAATCAATATTGTCCTGTTGCCTTTTTTATGTTTTGCTAATTGTTCTGGTTTATTTGTAATGTTTAACATAGCTGAAAGAGGGAGTTAAAACGGTGGGTCAAAATATACAGCATCCCCACTCTATAAAAAAAATGTTACACAACGGGAATTGTCTGATTTGACTTTGTCATTGCCAAAAAATAACAAGGAATCTTACACCGTCGGTGAAGGAAGGGTTGCTGAAACATCGACGCCAGCATAACAGTGGTCGCAGGGCCCGGATCGGGCAATTTTTGTCCTTGGACCATATGTACGTGTATGGGCACCTTACATTTAAAAAAAGAAAAAATCTTGTATCACACCCTACCAATTGGAGAGGTGGGCAAATGCCAAATGCACCAAAGATGTATGTTCCAACGAAGAAGTGAGTGAAAAATAAAATTGAGGTTCTCAAAAATCCCCCCCACCCGGCAAAAATAGACAATTAAAAGATCTTCGAAAAATACAAGGATTTTATAAAGACAAAAAATAGGCACTTTGACGTTGTATAATGCATAATAAGCTTGCCTCGTTGGCTCAATACGCATGAATAGTGGGATCGATTCTTACAGGGTGCTCTATACTTGCGGCCTTGTGCTACATGTAGGCTACGCTAAATAAATCGCTATAATGACAACTAACATTTGACTGTGTCGGAGGTCTTTAGTACCATACTAGCGCCAAGGACATTATTTCTCGTGACATCTGCTTTAACAATCAAAAAGTTCATATCAATAAGGAATATTTCGAAGAGGCGCTGAAAGCTAGCAGTATTCTGGTACAATATATATATCGAAGAATTTGGTTACATTTTACCCGATATAAAACGGATCATGACGGTGGTACCTACTCAGGTGACAGGTACCATCGTCATGATGCGAACTCTAAAGCCTCAAACGAATAACATGGTTAGGAGAAAGATAAAAACATTGTGAACAACGTACCAATGGACCATCTCTGACATCCACCTGGAATCTTTCTCCCGATTTGAAACGGGTGCGTTCTTTTGGGATATTAAAGTATATATGTCTCAGTGAACAGAAATAAAAATCACTTCAAGACATCCCGAATATCATAATCTGTTGGGGTCGTCAATTAACAGTAATAATAGAAAGTCAGCAACCTCTTCACTGGTAATGTGCGCAGGCGTTGCATTTGCATAAACCAATCACTGGCAAACTGCGGTTCGTTTGGCTTTCTGAATGTCACGCCTAATTTTGGGAAGAAAATAGCGTTTATTTAAATTTTGTTTCGCTTCATTCTCACTTTCTCCTCACATTTTCTCAGACATAA
Source organism: Acanthosepion lycidas (assembly GCA_963932145.1). Classification (NCBI taxonomy): domain Eukaryota; kingdom Metazoa; phylum Mollusca; class Cephalopoda; order Sepiida; family Sepiidae; genus Acanthosepion; species Acanthosepion lycidas. The sequence goes on along the minus strand of OZ010577.1, from coordinate 96,113,665 downwards.
CTACAACCACAATGATTTAGTACAATGTTTTTTCAAAATTTGTAACGCTTCGTTGAATGTAATGTTTTTTAGCATTTTAAAGCATTGATGATTTTCACTAAGGAAATACGTCTTTTGCTTTAGAAACAGGCAAACTTCTTACTGCGTATGTTAACCACTCTGTCACGAGTGATGATATTATACTAAGTCTTAATTTTTTTAATTTTAGAAATAATCGAATTTTTTTCTAATTTCAGTACGGCCTTCTGTAGAGAAAATTGTTGTAGTATCTTCAACGAAAAATGACCTTGAATTGTTTTTTAATTAGTTTGGCTCGCCTTATGACGAATGGTACCCATTGTTCGAATAAGTTTACCTATACCTGTTAAAAACAATGTTTCATGAATTTTCAGCAACTTTAAAAGAGTAAGTCCAGGAAAATCTGTATCTTCATCACCAGCGATTACGACGGACAAAAAACAGTAGGTATTAACAACTGTTGGAAGTTGATGTGGATGAAATCGGAGGAATAAATACAGTCCCCATCCAAAATTCAGGATCCAAATGAAAATTAGTATCTGCAACCAATAGAAGTGAGAGTATTCTCTTGAAAAATAAATAAATAAAAGAGCACGTTAAAATAAAAGGCGTGAAAGTCAAAAGAAAAGCCGGGTAGATATGGCCACGAGCCCCTTACATCAACCGAATAAAAATCCCTTTCCCTTACAGAAAAGAAGGATCAAATCTAAGTTAGTTCTTCTTCACTAGTTAAAAAAAATCCCTGTCAACCCCAAAAAGAGACTTTCTGAAAAAGAGGGGGTAACTTGTGAGGTGGGGAAATATGTCCGAGAAAAGGACCTACTTGGACGCCAAAAACATTCATAAAATATGAAGTTGTGAAGTCGTGATAGTAGAAGAAGAAGAAGAAGAAGAAGAAGAAGAAGAAGAAGAAGAAGAAGTGGTGGTGAAAAGGATGGGTGACTGAAGGTATGTCTGCATATTCTTGAAGTTATTAAATTCTTCAGAAATACAGGTATTCGCTTTGGGTTGAGGGAAATGATTGGATCCGCCTAGGAAGTGACACCAGAAGTAAAAATTAGCCCCATTAGTATTTGTGAAGTTCCCACTTTGGTTCACCTCACTATATACGATATTAAATTAACTTTCCTCACAGTCGTCAGCAAAATCGTTGCGACTGATTCTGGCAGCCTATGACACATTGAAAGAAATCTATCCCAATCTGACGCAAGAGACCGAAGAAAGGCGGCTTGCCTGCTCCGGACTTCGTGTTCCTCGATATCAATATGGATTCAATCAAATAAATTCAGCGGTCCCGGACGGTGTGTCTTGGCTGAAAGATTAGTTGTTTCTTCAGCATACGGATGTACAGATGTGAAGCGATTTCTATACCTGAGGGTTGATCTTGTCCACGCAAACGCGGATGATGAACAAGGCTGGTCATGGCCGATGTTGTCGTGAAAGGTTTCTTTCTTTGGTAACTGAGGCTTTTACTGTCGGATTCAAATTGGCTCGTATCAATTGGCAATTCGAATGCCATCCTTGATAGAAAGCGAAAAAGAGACCTAATCAGGTACACTAATGATCATACTCTGATCGACCGGATTGACGACAACAATCTTCTCGATAGATATCAGGTCATTCACCCCAGATGGGAAATATGGACTCCGTGGAAATTTTCCCTCCACCCAAAAAGTCAGCAACCTGGAAAAGTGTCCGAAGGTTTGACGTAGATTTCCTGAATTCTACCACGTTTCATGGTTACGCCATTCAGGCTGCAAACTTATTTAGGCTCCGATTCGCTTAGAAAACAAGCTTAGACCAACTCGACAATCGAAGTTCAATGTGCCTTGACAGGTTAATTTTGATTTTCGGCAACTGCTAGTAGATGTTATTAAACGAGGAATTAATTGGAGTCGTAGAATCAAATACTATTCTATACTAAACATAAGTTGAACGACTTTTTTCCGAGTCACGCTCTTAAACAGACTCGTCAGATCAAGATTTTTATATGTATATCATGCATGGCGCCAAATCTGTTCAGAAATATCTAAACTGTCAGTTGTATACAACCGCTTTCTATAATCAATGATTAAAAATCGCTTCAAGCGGACAAAGCCTGTGGTTCTTGGCAAAGACTATCCTTCTTCGAACATTACGGATTGACGCTACAGAATCACAAACAAATAACTTTACCAGATGACAGAAATACCACCACCTGAGGAGTTCCAACAGAAGCAACAACTAAAATAGATATCACACGTAGCTCGAAGAGAAAATAATGACATAATCCGTATATTGATTTTCCATATTAATTCAACTAAAAGGTTAAGAAGGAAACACCCGTCAATACTGGAAAGAGCGATGACAGTGCACTTGAGAAACGTATTTTCCTGAAAAAATTCTTTGAAGAGAACGATTCTATAAATTTCAACCAAAACTATTACTGGCTGCTGGGCCAATGAATGCCAAATGTTTCTTGAATAAGGAAACGGTTAATATTATCATTACTTTTCAGGCATTGTATTTTTTTTTGGTACGGCAGGTTCATTATATTTTCAAACAATTTTCTTCGCTGTACAATTATTTTGTTCCACGTTTATTAAATTTATAAAATAAGTTGAAAGATTCCTCTCAGCATTCCCGATAGTATTTCTATTTGGTACAAAAATATAGGTGAGGGGCTAATCTTAAGTAAGGGATTAGATCCTTCACCGTCAAGTATAATCATCTCATTGATTCGAAACAAAACGAATACAGTGAAGATTGTGAGTATTTTTAAGTGAGTACCGTGGAGAAAATATATTTTGGTGAATAGAAATTCTAGATTGATTGACTGAATGATTTGTTTTTTACGGCTTATCAACCTCTTTCAGATTATATAAAACCAGAAAATATTTTTTCCATTGTAAGAATTTTTTTCGAGATAATAAAGATTTACTGTACAAATCCTACTAATTAACCCATAGCTGAAGGAGAAGAAGTTTCATATCTTTTCCAAGGATATATTCGAATAGGTGAATATAATGAATCCGACTGGAATTGGAACTCTGCACTCAGATTTCTCATTCTGAGCCGTTATCCATTACACCGCCTACACATCCATCCTGGTGTTCCCAAGCGGTCAACCAGCTAAGTACTAACCAGGCCCAATGTTGCTTACATTCGGTGATCGCAAGTGAGCCGGTGTTTCAACGTAATATGGCCTTAAGTCAGAGATTCTATACGTAAATGATGGACTCTTTTAGTGAAAGGAATAATGTAATATCAATAGGTCCCTAATTAAGATTAGTTTTGATCGTTGATGACCTGCATTTCTTTATCTCTTGGGAATATAGAAATAAAAAGATGTTAGCCGAGTATTGTAATCGACTAACAGCAAAATTGTCCAAATCGCATAATTGTTCATCCTCACAAAATATTTAATATCTAAAAAATCACTAAACTAACTGTTTCTTTTTTCCAGGTTTTCAGATAAGGGGTTTAGCCAACTTGACACCATTTGTAAGAATCATTGAAAAACCCTTTGAATTATTCACTTAGAAAGAGAACAAGTCAAAATCGTTTTGTGTCAACCCTACTATGTCTTCCCAACTGAGCAATGGTGAGAGGATAAAGATCATTCAGGACTTCAGTGATGATACTAACATTCATATTCAGGCTTTCATCTTCCAAATCCATTCAAGAACCATCAAGAGAAAGTGAATAAATTTAAAAAAAGAGGGAACAGTAAAGAGGAAAACTGAATCAAAGGTCATAACAGGAAGAGGGGCCATCATTTCAATTTAGAGCTAAAGAGATCAATTAGAAAAGATCCAACTCAATTCATAAGACGTTTGGCACGTGAGAGAGATGTTTTAGCAATGACAGGTCAAAAAGCAGTAAAAAAAGACTTGAAAATGAAATCGTCTGTGAAACATGTAATGCACCTTGTATCCAGAATAATGACATTTAGATTATTATTTTTATTAATAATAATAATAACAACAACAGTATGTCTACTTAAACACGTGTATCCAGAAAAAAAATATTATTATTATTATTATTATTATTATTACTATTATTATTAATGATAATAATAATAAAATAACAGGGCGTCTACTCAAACACGTGTATCAACAAACATAACGTTTCGAGTAATAAGAAATAGTGTCGGATTAAAAATAAAACCCACTAATTGTCAACCATTATTATTAAATTTGGCACCGATGTTTTTTATTTTTTAAGTGAAGAATTTAAAAAGAGAAATTCGGTCACGTTCTCGTACCTTGGTTATAGTAACTAGACTTTTACCCACCTACCCTAAAGAAAAAGGGGCGTCAGTTCAAATTCCACCAAGAGCTTATGTTTTATTTCCAATCCGGCATTGCTGCGGAAAGAGCTTACAAGTACAGAGCACTGAATGAAGAACGAGACGGCTAATAGTGATGGTCAACTAGACTAGCTCACTGAGCATTACTTTATCCCGAGGCACTCAGTGACCAGTTGGGTTAGTAATCTGTGCACCCCTGGATATAAATGAAATAGCTGTATTATATGATCTAATATTAACTTTGAAATTCCGACGTTGTATATATTCCGTATAGCTCGTCATTTCCCGCGGATATTGAGGGAATCTTATTGATTTCATAAAAAAAACAAACTCTTGTGACAACAGTTGTGATATTTCTTATCCGCAGACAGTTGGTAAAAAATTGAATAAATTACAAAACCTGCAAACAATAGTCATTTCTCCACATCTACTTTTGTTGATGTTCAATTGCACCATTATGTTATTATGTACTTTTTGAATCATTTCACCCCAAGCAAGCCAATAAGGCCACTAGGACGCAAAGGGGTTATTGAGTGCTAGTAATTATGAGATAAACTACAATGAAAGAGAAAGAATAATAAAAGAACAAGAATTAAGAAGATAAAAATAACGATTGACGCTGCATTTAAATTTTTGAAGATCAAAGTTGACTGAAAAGCAAGGAAGAAAGAAGAAAGAAGAAAGTTCCACAAGTGTGAAGTACGATAGAAGAAACTGCTAGCAAAGAACTTATGTTTACATCTCGCCCTTTCAACTGTAAAATGATGGGACCTAGGCGCCAATCTAGTAGTGCGCTTAAATTCATAAAGTCTAGGTACCATAGTGTAAAGTTCATCTGAACAATTACCTCGAAATTATTTATAGAAAATGCACAGGGAAGCTACGTTACGACATTGGGAAGGTGACTGAAGCCGAGATGGAATTAACAATAGCATTGCGTATTCTTCTTTGGATTTGTGGCAGCAATATTCAAAGCAAAGACGAATGGTTGACTTCTAAATGTTTATGAGGGGTTCTGACAAGAAAAATTATCCAGCACGACATACCGAACTAACTTTCTTCGCTGAAGACTTTTGCTATTAATTAACTTCTCGGCGAGCAGTAATCATCTATTTGTCAATGACTCTTCTATTAAACATAATCTGACATGTTTTGTACACTACCAAGAAACCGACATTGGCTTTTATATGGAGATTTTTTTTATCTATCACCTCTCTGAGAAACACGGGGATTTTTTATTTAACTGTACAAGGAAATATATTAAAAGAAAGACATTCGTGTTGGATGTCGGCATCTTTATTGGATACTTTTTGTTTGTTTTGAATAAACATAGTTTATTTTATCAAATTATTAGCAAAATGCATTATTCTTTTGTTGCTTTTCACCTGCGTTCCATCTTGAATTGTTAAATGCTTCAATTAGGGCAAAGCTTCAGGTGGGATATACTAATTACTAAAATCAATAAACCTGTTACAAGGCTGTTAAAAGTGTAGTTGAGGAATTATAAGAAATGTCAGAAAGATAATTCAAATTTAATGCCAATAGGAACCTTTTCTTCGAGTATGTTCTGGGTTCATCCATAGAGATACCAAAGTAGGCATTGCATCCAGTATCCCAACAGAGGATCCAGATGCATCAGAGAATTGGTTCATAATCAACAGGTGCGGAACCGGGCTTCAAAGGATATAAGTGACTGCCTCTGATATGTAAACAGGAAGTCGAGCAAGATGAGCTTAGGATGTGTACATGCGGGACAACCGAACGACAGATAGTTATGTGCCCTGGCAGAGAGGAAAAAGCCAGAATCACTCACACCCGTGAACACAGTACCCAAAAGCGCATACCCTCATATCTACATTAACTGATGAAGTCTAGAAGAGAATAAAAAAAAATTACGTAAGAGAGATTTAGAATGGTGTTCTCTTTCGTCGGTAGAACGATCTTGTTGCAGAAGAGCATCTACGAAAAAAAAATGAATCTATTGATTGTTAGACAGTTTTAAGCACATAAACCGATACGTAAACTTCGTTTGACACAAAATCAGCTATGGTTCACTCAGTGAGAAACGAACTCATTACACTAGCGAATTTGATCTACTCATCTTCGAGCTACTAACAGTCGCTACATATTTGTGGTCTTATATAAACACTAATATCACCTTCGTAAATATCTATAGGAATGTATTCAATTGCTTGGAAGTTATACCTATTATTAGTTACTGCTAAGGTTAAATCTGAGAGAAAGAGCTTTCTGTTGCTGCTGCCTGATAAAGTTAATTAACTTTAGGAGTGTGGTTTTGTGTGTTTACTCACTCATATACACTCTTTTCTTCATCAACTATCATGGCATACTAGTAACGAGATATTTTGACAATATATCTGGAAGAAGAGGATAGAGTACAGGAAGAATTAGATTCATGCCTTTTTAAATTGGTTTAGCGTGTAAGTCGAAAAAGCTGGCTAGTTTTATATATTTTAGAACAGCCAGAATGCCAGGGTTTCTCTCTCTCTCTCTCTCTCGTTATTCTTTTCTCTGTCTCCAAAATCGTATGGCTCACAAAGTGACTAAGCAATTGGTAATTGGTCAGTAATTGGATTTTATCGCAGGCTTTCAAAGAAAGAGACACGTTGAGTGAGAGCCTTTTGGCTTACGACTCGCATTTAGAAGTATACAGTGAAGTTAAAACACGTGCGACGCATAACTTTCTCCGGCTGGGAAACAAAAGATGCGAGGAGAGCCAAGATGGGAAAGAACTTCTCGTAACGGAAATGATATTGTAGTAGACATGAGTAACGACATTTCGCGTGTGAATAGATTGTTATACGGGGATCATTTAAATTTAGATATAGGGTCATAACAGCCACATATATATTAAAGTGTTACATACATATATATATATATATATATATATATATATATATATATATATATATATATATATATATATAAATAATATTTATTATAGAAGATTCAAACAAAAAGTGTTAAAAATCCCTACACAATAGCTTTCATAATTCGGCACCATGGACTGTGGAATTATACTTCATTCGTTCTTATCTTATACCTATATATATATATATATATATATATATATATATATATATATATATATATATATATATATATATATATATATATTGTGAGTGAAATTGGGTTGACGGAACACTTGGAGCCATCGATAGCTGTTCTAGCACAAAAGTCATCGTGACCGAGGGTTTGAGTGTTTTTCAGAATGTTGATCATTCTAGATAACGCGCTCTCTCCTAGAAACTGTAACTAAGGTCTGCTCAGCATAGTTGCAATATAAGCCACAGGTCGTCTCTGTGGGTGTTGAATAAACACAATTGTGCCTGAGCAAGAGTTTGCAATAGGGATTGGCTAGCCCCCCTAGTAGAAAGGGAAGTGTGGATAGAAACTAAATTACGAGCCAATAGCAACTGTCTATGCGTACGATAGCGTGCATATACAGGTAAGCAAATAAGTATTTACTTCATTTATGAGGTAAGCAAAACAGTGTTCCCCGTAGTTAAACAGAACTATAAAGTATATTAATATATATATATATATATATATATATATATATATATATATATATATATATATATAGCGAAGCTTATAGTGCAAATCAGGTTTTCAAGTTTTCCAACTTGCCAGGCAGCACGAGCGGGGAAACTATGAAACTGAGTTGCACGATAAGCGTAGCTATATGTCTATTTATCAATATATATATATATATATATATATATATATATATATATATATATATATATATTTAAAAAATATGATTCCTTCGCTGCATAAGAGTTCTCATGTTTCAAAGACAGGAGCTAAAAACTTCAATGTAATTATAAAAATTAAATTGAATTAAAGTATCAAGCTCTGTTTCATCTTCAAGCGAATTTTTTGATTATAAAATTTTTTTGATTCCAAAAATTTCGCTTGAAGATGAAACAGAGCTTGATACTTTTAATTTTATAATTAAATTGAAATTTTTAGCTCCTATTTTTGAAACATGAGAACGCTTATGCAGCAATGTAATCATATTTTTAAAAAATAATTATAATTTAGGCTCTACTTTTTTATTGAGCACATTTTTTTTTTTTAAATTAAAACAAAAATAATAAAGAACTTCGGATTATTGACCTGACGTGTTCTTTCCTATTTTTCTACATATTTGCACACACACATACACAGATATATATATATATATATGTATATATATATATATATATATATATATATATATATATATATATATATATAAACGATGAAAATGACAAATAACCCTGACATTCTATATGTACGCTTATACGCGCAGACGAGCGCACACACGCGAAGGAAATACACGCACACAAACACTATGAAAAAAACTTGCACCAATGAAAAGTGCATATTAAAAAAAATCGAAAAATATAATCCGTCAATTGCTGATACCCCTGACGAGTGAACGGATTGATTTCCCGAGGGTCTGTCTACGAAAATCTTGATTCAGAATACTGAAAGTAACATCAATCAGCTAAGCGACAATTCTTTTACTTGTGTTAATTCAATACAGTCATTCTCTCTCTCTCATTCTCTCTCTCTCTCTCTCTCTCTCTCTCTGTATATATATATATATATTATTTTATATGCGCAGTAAGTGGAAAGTGCTCAATATCAATGACAGAGCTAACATATACATTTGTATGTATATGAGTTTGGGTTTAGCGCATTTGCGATCATCAGACAAAATGATACTGTGGCTAGGCACAGATACACTTCCATGCATTTCAGTACACATGCATATGCAATTGCAGTGACCCAATGCGAGGCTAGGCGCAGATTGTTTATACAGACGTTTTTGTGTGAACCAAAATGCGTACAACTGTATGTATGTGTGTCTATGCGTATGAGAGTGTCACTCCAAACAAACACGTAGATTCCCCCTACCATCAACAAACAAGCACAAATAGATCCAATTTTAAAAAATAAACCAGTTTGTCTGATGATCGCAAAAAGGTGAAACCCAGGGTCACAAACTCATATCCATACAACTGAATATACATGGATTTACCATATTACAAAATTCATATAAAAATTCTCACTTGAAATTTTGAACTTTAGCGTTGCGACTCGCACGTTCCGAGATTGTACAACCGTCAATAAATAGCACATTCTTAAAAAACACCTTTCGGTCTACAAACAATTATTTTGTCTTCAAGTTTTAATTTTAAAGGAAAAAAATTACAGCCTGATGATGAAGACATGGATCTTCGAAAGTACTTGCTTAACTTTAAAAAAAATATACACTAGAAACAGCTGACAACAGTTTTATAAATGAGAATCACATCATTCAATGGATTAACAGTATTTTAATGCATACATTATGTTCTACTAGCGAAGTGATTTCACCATTAATCGCATTAATATTGCTGATTGATTCTATGTATCATTATTTCTTTATATATATATATATATATATATATATATACATTTGTGTGTGTGTGTTGAAGATCCAATCTTGCAATATAGATCAGATATGGATAGAAATCCGACACGATGATAAAATAACATAAAGAGCATGCTGCCAATTTTCTGTCTCTGCTTCTTTCACCTCTATTCTATATCCCAGACGAAGCCTTAATAAAACCTCGCGTCCATTATCATTCTGCCTGCTCACGATCCTGCCATTGTTAAAGGAACACTTCTCAGTTAACTCACGTTAAACGTTGGAGACATACTAGCCACAGATGTACACGAATGACAAATGTAAACTAGTCTAAATGGCAACACAGCGACATCTACCGTAAACTTTCTTTAGACTTAATAACTCAAAAACGAAGGATTGTTTATATGTACTTTTGTCCTTGGTTTGATATGAAGGACCCGTCTCTAAAGTTTGTAAAAGAAGTTTTGATACACCATTTATATATATATATATATATATATATATATATATATATATATATATATATATATATATATATGATGTAATTTGAAGTCGTTATTGAATGAGGGTTCAACAGCATATTCCGCCCTTGATGCCCTACATGTGTTTGGGCTTTCAATTATATTAAGGTCAATTTGAGACCCACTCAACATTAACATATAGGACAAAGAACAGAACCCTGCAGGAATGTTTGAACGGAATTCTGGCTTGTAATCCGTAGATGTTCAATGCGTGACCTCTCAAAAGCTATATTGCCTTTTATTCACACGCTACGGCACTGGACACTATCAGAAGCCACTTCCTCAAAGGACGGCTGAAGGATACAATATGTAGAAATAATAATAATAATATACAGTCGTCCCTCGCCACTTCGCGCTTCGACTTTCGTAGCTTCACTCTATCGCGGTTTTTTTTTTCAGATCTTTATAAATCGTATCGTGTTCCTCGCTGTTTCGTGGTTGACTACGTTCTACTACAGGGTTGGAAAAAAGTTCTTGCCCAGATCTCAGGAGCAGACACACAGCGATCATACAGTTGATCAAGACAGTGAAAATAATAGAGCTTGCGTTCGTTGCCTGATCATTTATACACCCCTGTATTAAAATTACTCTAGGCCTATTTATTCGATCAACCCTGCAAATCCTTCAACGCCAGCTACAGCCACTCGGCCACTCTTTGTGTGTGGGCAACAACTTTTTTCCACGCCTGTATTATTCAAAAATCTGGTGTCGTGAAACCAAGGCAATCAGAATGTGGTGTTCACTGATTGGTTATTGTTGCAGGTGTGTTTTGGCCCACTTGTTGGTACAAAGAAGTCTGCAAACAAAATTGTACAGAAGATACTAAGTTGACAACAAACCGAGTACAAAAAAACAAGGCAATAGTATTTGATTAAAAGAAAGCCAAATTTTATTTTTGGCAACAAAACCAAAACTACATACAAAAATATTTATGCAAATAGGATAAATGATTTCAAGGATGAAAACATCAAATTATGCTTATTAGTCCTTCCAAGGTACAAAGAATTTTTATGCAAATGACTCAAAGGAGGAGTAAGCTTTGTTGTGCAGTACATCTCTTCATCGCTTCATCATCGAACAAGTTGCATTATTTTCCTAGACTCACACTAACCTAGGAAAATAATGCAACTTGTTCGATCATGAAGTGATGTGCTCCTAAGAACTTTGTGTGTGATTTTAATGCATAATAATAATAATATATTTGTAACGTCTATTATATCTTTTCTTTTATTTTGTCTAAAGAGGTATTATAATGTTAAAAACCGTTTTTAGAAGGTCTTAAACAGGTTTTCTGTCCACTAACTAGGAAAACATTCGAGTTATAAATAAAGAATAATTCTTTGCGGAAACTCACTTATTGCGGTAAAGTCTGGAACTGATTAACCGCGATGAACGAGCGGCACATAAACACACACATACATACATATATATATATATATATATATATATATATATATATATATATATATATATATTGTAATTATTTAAAAAAAAAAAGATTCCTTAGCTACATAAGAGTTCTCATGTTTCAAAAACGAGAGCCGAAAACCTCAATATAATTATTAAAATTAAATTGAGTAAAAGTATCAAACCCTGTTTCATCCTCAAAAATTTTCGCTTGAGAACGAAACAGGGCTTGATACTTTAACTCAATTTAATTTTAATAATTATATTGAGGTTTTCGGCTCTCGTTTTTGAAACATGAGAACTCTTATGTAGCGAAAGAATCATATTTTTGTCTTAAATAATTATAATTTAAGTTCTACTTCTGTATGGAGCACTGTTTTTTAAAAATAAAAACAAAAATACTAAAGAACTCCGGATTATTTACCTAACGTGTTCTTTCCTAATTTTCTACATAGATAGATAGATAGATAGTAGTCATCCGTTTAAATCATATGATAATTGTATCGCCCTGTTTGATTGAAATTCAGTCCTGTTATGAGCAGAGCATGGGGTAACTTAGCAGTTCGATCTTTGCATGCCAGACTCTTCTGTTTGCGTGGCAAAGTTGGAATGTAAAATGAAAATCTGAGATTGCTCTCTCTCTCTCTCTCTCTCTACTCCCTTTGTTTCTTTCTGACTTCATTTTTTCTTGCCTTTCATGACTAGCGCCATGTTGTTCTTGAACAACATGGTACTAGTGGATGCCTGTGATTTTCAGGTTCTCTCTGGCAGACGTCCTTGTAATCTTAGTTCACGACTGTCTACTATCGTCAGACATGATGTCTTTGGCTATACGGCTGTCGATAATGTAATGCACATGTCCCAACCATGGACAATATTGACAGAGTAAGAGATGCATGCCCTGAGAGTCAGCTTGCTCTCTGTATAGCAGTGTTGATAAGTTTATTACGTCATGTAATGTCGAAGAGAGGGTCGTAGGCAGCGGAGATAGAAGCTTATCAGGTGGCTTTCCAGCCTGATTATGTAGTCCAGGATTCGCAGTTGTAAAGCAGAATACTAAGGACACATGCTTGGAATACTTTGTGCAAAAAAAAATCAAGGAATCCACAGTCCTCATCGAAGCAATGTTGTTTGTTGATGACGCAGTTCAGACTACACACACCGAACAGACCGCTCAAGCCTGTAGAAATTCGAATTGGATCAATAAAGCAAATGTCATGGATCAGAAAGTGACTGAACCCCCATTCACAACGTGGGGTTTGAAGTCACGGGTCACTGTAATTATCAGTGATTTGTCATCACTATCAACCTATCGCTTACCTGGAAATTGACAAAAGCATCGTCAGAGCTGCTGCAGTGATAGTCAACAAGAGCAAGAGAGTATAGGAAAAGAGTTCACCTTGTGCACCAAGATAAAAGTATTCCAGGCATGTATACTTAGGGCTATTTTAAGACTTGCGGGTCGAGTTGAATATCACGCCATTCATTCTGGTTTATGTGTATGTAAGTTCGAAATGTCTGACAGCGAAGTTCTGTAAGATAGAAAAAATGTCTGATGGTGAAGCTCAATATTAATGGAAAACAATGTCTGACAGCGAAGCTCAATAGAAGAAAATGTCTGACGGCGGAGCTGGATATATGTAGAAAAGAGTGCCTGTCGGCGACACTGAATAGAAAAGAATGTCTGGGGTCGATGCTAAATAACATAGTAAAGAATGTCTGTCAGTGAAGCTCAATAGAAAAGAATGATTAACATCGGAGCTCACTATACACAGAAAACAATGTCCGACGTCGAAACTCAATAGAAAATAATTTGTGAAGACGAAGCTCAGTAGGAAAGAATATCTAACGTCGAAGCTCAATAATATAGTGAAAAAAAAGTCTTAAGACGAAGATCAGTACATAGAAGAGAATGTCCGGCTGCGAAGCAGAAAAGAATGTCTAACGGTCGAATGAAGCCAAATAGAAAATATCTCACGGCGACGCACAATATACATAGAAAAGAATGTCTGACGTGGAAGCTCAATAGAAAAGAATGTCTGGCGGCGAAATTCAGTAACATAGAAAGGAATGTCTGACGACGAAGCTTAATAATATAGAAAAGAATGTCCGACGATGAAACTCAAAGGAAAAGTATGTCTGACGGCGAAGGTCAATAGAAAAGAACGTCTGTGAAGTTCAATATACTGTAGCCGGAATATGTACATTGTTGCAGTTTGGGAAACACGTGTCTCTTGGAATGTTTCTCGGCCAACAACAAAATGGCGGACTTTCATATGATTCCGGGTAATAAAAATGCAAAAGAAACAACTAAAACCAATACAACTAAAACCAAACAAAAGATAATGTATTATTAACAAGACAAAAAGTTACATTATTGAGAGCGACAAAGACATTGATATTGTATATGACAAAACAATGTACATGTATGAAAATATTTAAAGACTAGGGAAATGTTTGTGTATGTAGAATTTGTGTAGAACTACTAGAGAAAATGAATTAAAATGAAGTTGCATATGTACGTGTGTGCGTGCGTTTGTATGGGCGTTTCCCAATGGGAAACGCGTTCTCACGATAGACCTACATTCTAGCGTATCTAAGGAAAGTAGGAAAAAGAACATGATAGAAAATATTACAGTGTATTTATAAGTCCAGAAAGCGTCCTCTAGTGGCGGTATTTTTCGTTAGGAAAGTAAGTGGTGTAACTACAAAATACATAGGAAATAATGTCTGACGGCGGAGCTGTATATATAGAAAAGCGTGTCTAACAGCGAAGCACAATAGAAAGGAATGTCTGACGGCGAAGCTCAAAGTGCAGAGAAAAGAATGTCTAACGGCGAAGCTCAATATATTAGGAAGAGAGTGTCTGACTGCGGAGCTTATTAAAAAAGAATGTCTAACAGCGAAGCTCAGTATACATAGAAAGAATGTTTGACGGCGAAGCTTAATAGAAAACAGTTTTAGGCGAAGCTCAACTAACATAGAAAAGAATTTCAGACGGCGAAGCTCAATAGAAAAGAATGTCTAGCGGCGAATCTAAAAAAAATCATAGAAAAGATTGTCTAATGGTGAAGCTCAATATACATAGAAATAATAACTGACGGCGAAGATCAAAGAAAAAGAATCAAAGAAAAAAAGAAAAAAGAATGCCTAACGTCGAAGCTCAGTTGCATACAAAAGAATGTCTGACGGCGAAGTTCAACAGAAATAGTTTCTAACATCGAAGCTCAATATACATAGAAACGATTATCTGATGGCGAAGCTCAATAATACAACAAAGAATGTCTTGCGGCGAAGCATAATAACAGAATTAAATGTCTGACGGCAATAACGCCACAACATAGAAAAGAACGTCAGACAACGAAGTTCAATAGAAAAGAATGTCTGGCAGCGAAGCCCAATAACATAGAATTAAATGTCTGACGGCGATACCTCCGTAACAATGTCTGACAACGAAGCTCAATAGAAAAGAATGTCTGGCAGCGAAGCCCAATAACATAGAATTAAATGTCTGACGGCGATACCTCCATAAAAATGTCTGACAACGAAGCTCAATAGAAAAGAATGTCTGTCGGCGAAGCCCAATAACATAGAATTGAATGTCTGACGGTGATACCTCCATAACAATGTCTGACAACGAAGCTCAATAGAAAAGAATGTCTGGCAGCGAAGCCCAATAACATAGAATTAAATGTCTGACGGCGATACCTCCATAACAATGTCTGACAACGAAGCTCAATAGAAAAGAATGTCTGTCGGCGAAGCCCAATATCATAGAATTAAATGTCTGACGGTGATACCTCCATAACATAGAAAAGAATATCTGACAACGAAGCTCAATAGAAAAGAATGTCTAAGGGTGAAGCTCTTTAGAAAAGAATGTCTGACAGCAAATCTCTATGACATAGAAATGAATACGTCAAACTCGATGCTAGAACACATTGTTGCTTTACGCCGGTCCGAACTGTGAAGGGCACTGAATTTTCCCCGCTGTAATTAGCTACACCCTGCATGTTCTCTTGAAAGGAGATGATGATACACAACACCTGTAGTAAACGGTTGATATTATTTCGGAGCTGAAACAGATCGTTCCTGTTTACAAGGTAAAACACTTTTTGAGAAATCGATGAAGATGATATATAGTGGCATCTATTGTTGCCAGCATCCCTCCTGAAGTTGACCTACAGAGAAGATCAGGTCAACAGTGGATCTCTTAATCCTAAATTCCCACTGGTAGTCTGTGATCAAACCACTCGGGCAAAGAATTTTCCATCAATGCTTAAGAGAGAATGATACCCCAGTAGCTGTTGTAGTTCCTGCGATTGCCAATATTTTTATACAGGGTAATAATCTAGGCGTTGCGCATATTATGGAAAACTTTGCTTTCTCTTCAGCAGAAGCGCAGGGAACCATGGAGGGTTTTCAATAAAGCTGGTTTAACGCGCGGTTCAGTGGTACTGATCCTTTCCTCTGTAGGCTCAGAGTTCAGTTTTTCCAGAACTGGCAAGTTCTCAATATCATCAAATGTTTCTTTGGGAACATAATTTTCTCTAGAATAAATGTCAAAGTAGCGCTAAAGCCAATGGTCTCATCGACTTTCCTTTGTCCGTTATAAGATCCCCTGTTCTTGTTTTTATTTCAGTGGCGCAAGCTTCTTTCTTGGTGTGCCATTTTGTTTGTTTATAGCAGCTATTAGCTTCAGGCACCAACTGAAGAGAGCATGCCTTAATGGCTTCATATCCGACGTTGCAGATCATTAACGTACAGGTTGTTCCCAAAGCCTGGACACCTCGGGAAAAAATGCATATTTTCAAGAAATGAAATTTTCAGCAACATTTTATTGAATTGGAATATTAACAAATAACAAATGATATGATTTTCCATCATTTGTGATGCAAAGGTTAATGCGCTTTGCAAGATTCACGTAAACTCGTTGCAATAACTCCATATTGCCGTGAATATTAGCACATTAACTGTTTATGCGTTCAATCAAGTGTGTTGCATCTGTGATTTTCATTGAGCACACCTTCTTCCTTAGCATACTCCAGAAAAAGAAGTCACTTCTTTTTTTCTTTCGACAAAAAACATGTTTAATCTGTGGAGGCAAAAACACATGTAGTTAATGAAATTTCATATGTGTCCATGTTTTAGCGACAGACTGTATAATAATTAATATTTACTAAGCTTATGGGCACGTGACCGAGTGTTTAGAACGTTCGTTTCTGACCATGAATCTCACCATGGTTGATTTATCAGGAAGGTTGTTTCCTGATGTTATCAGTCTGGAGTGGGGAGGGGGCGATTCCAGCGTGTGGCACCTTTGAAAAGTGCAATACTACGGGTTAACCCAAGCCTTGTGAGTGGGTAGACGGTATCCTTGGGAGCCATCGGTGGTTGTGCTAGCACGAAGTCGCAAGTCATCGTGACCGAGGGTTTGGGCGTTCTGGCCTT
Organism: Acanthosepion lycidas; assembly: GCA_963932145.1. Lineage (NCBI taxonomy): Eukaryota > Metazoa > Mollusca > Cephalopoda > Sepiida > Sepiidae > Acanthosepion > Acanthosepion lycidas. The sequence continues at coordinate 96,096,549 of OZ010577.1, read as the reverse complement.
GTTCAGACTGTTGATCGCGCTAGATAACGCGCTTCCTTCCAGAAACTGTAATTAAACCACTCAGCATAGTTGCAGTATAAACTAGAAGTGGACTCTGTGGGTGGTCAACAAACTCAAATATGCCTGAAAAGGCGTCTGCAATGGGGATTAGCTAAACGCTCTAGTAGACTGGTATCGTTGGGTTCGAGTGGCTGAGCCATTTATTTACTAAGCACAGTTTTGCACAAGGCCAGTAATATAGAGAAGCTCGTGTGGATCGAAATCACTACTCAGTAATAGTAATTAACAATATAGATTTGCTAAGAATTACAACGACACTGCACCCCAACCTCCTCCCCACAACAATCTACAACATTTTTTTGCCATGTTCATTCAGGTTGTGGGCGATCATGGCTCTCGATATATTGTACTCTTTAGTAATGTTTTTTCCTTTTACTATTCCTTCCAGTCCCTTGTTGATCGAAGCAATATTGTATTGATCATCTTTTTACGTCATTACTCGGCTATCCATCCACTCAAAACTCACTGAGTGTGTTAATCGTTGTTTCCTTTTACCTGCTTCTTTCTTCTCTGGGTCCGTCCTGTGGGTATTACTTTCTCCAAGCCCTTCTTCCTCATAACGTATGGTAACCTAGAAATGGCTACTGAATGAGAAATAACCAAAATGGAGCTTGGAAATAGTAATCTTTATCAACAAAGCACAATACTCGCCAGCGCCGTGAAGTAGGCAAACCACTCTAGTGGTGGACTACATAAACTGCATATTATCACCACTTACAATAGAGTCCAACGTATTAATGAGGATTTTTGTTCATAGGTATGGTATATCACATAACGTATCCTACAAATTTCAATTCTCTTTCTGATTTTAAGTATAAGTTTTCCTAGTTTACATTCTCTTCGTTGCCCTCATATTCTCTCCATATCATTCTCAGTATCCTTCTGTATAGCCACATTTCTACCGCTTCGATTCCCATCTTCATCAGTAAAGGAATTGACCAGCAATCATACAAGAGAATAGATATGACATAGCAATTCAGTACTTTTTTCTTTGTTTCTAACCCAATTTCCGTATATCGATTGGTTGCTTTTTTACGGGTCATCAACCGTTTGTCATTTAACGCTGAAGCATTTTGATTTGGAATTTTTTTTACGTGCGAATATCACATCAACATTTTTTTAGAATGACAACGTTTTTTTCCAAACAGAAGTCATACTTTTTAACCCATAGCTGGGAGAATAGACGTATTTACACCTTTTCCAAGCGTATTTGAGCGTAAGTGAATGTAACGAACATGACTGGAATTTGAACTCGACTCTTCGATTTCTCATTGCAAGCTGTTATCCAATACACAAACCGCACACCCACCCTATTTCTAACGAAATTTTCATATAAATGTCACAACTATTATTGAACAGTAATATAGTAAAATATTTAAATCTAAACTATGTACAATATAAAACAGGTAAGCCATATAATTGGGCGCATGATTACGGCATCGATCAATAACGTTCGATCGCAAATGAACTTTCTATTTACTGATAATCTACCAGTTGTACATTTATATCAGATCATTGCAAAAGTTCTTGTCCGATTTTCCTTGTTAATATAAAATGACTGCAACATCGGCATTTGTTTTGATGCCGATTTCTGGTGTGTTCTAAACTGAAACCTTGCATCGTTCAGTTACGTGTTAGACTTTGTCGAATGCTATCGTTTTCTCCACAAATGAATGCCTTAAAGATGGAGGTTTGCACTTTTGCCATATTATGTTCTATGAATTTCTGAAAGGAATAAGCATCGGAACTGTGACAAAAAAAAATCCAGATTCTTTATTTGAGTCCCGCTCCATATGGTCAAAAATTGGTTTGGCATATTTTGCCAGATTGATTTTAACCTAAACGATCAAACACACTCCGGGCGACCTTCCGACGTCGGTGAAGATGTTCTGCTTGCGTGGGGAATAAACCGAAGATTTTGACGGAAGAGATTGCTAAGAGTTTGAAAAGTAATGTATCAACTGTCTTTTGCCATTTGAACAGTCTTGGGTTGAAGAGAAACGGCTGATTTAGGCATAGGGGAAAGGTGTCATTAACCCCAACGACGACGCAAGACTGCATATTGCAAAACTAACTTTGCAGAAACTTAAAGAGTTGAAATGGGAAACCCTTCACTACCCACCTTATTCTCCCGACATGGCTCCTTTGAATTTTTATTTGTTCTCTGTAAAACAATTTAAATGACAAAAATGTTAATTCTGTACAGTCAGTCAGTCAGTCAGTCGATCTCGGTCGACTGGCTGATCGGCTGAACTCTCTACCTTCGGGCGGGGAGGAACCCGAAGGAGGCTACGCCGAAGGGCGGAGTCTCTTTCGGGGAGGTAAACCGACCATGAACCCGTTTATACGGCTTCAATGGGCATATTTTTGGCCGAGCCCACGGGATCGGAGATCCCACGTTAAACCGACCTTGTGCCACATGATGCCCACGTGTGGGGGGGGGGGTGACTAAATATAGTCAGTCAAAAACTACACCACAACTAAAAAATTCAACAAAAATCACGGAGTTTCTACGAAAAAGATATCAACAAGCTTGTAGAACGATGCAAGACAGTATTTAAAAAAAAAACCCAAAAAAAACAAAAAAACAATGGAGATGATGTTGTTGAGTAATATTTTTTTTTTTTTTGTGTTGGTATGTAAAATTTTTGTTTCTGATTTTCTCATCTGGCACGAACTTTTGCAATGATCTAATACAACGCGCGTCGAACAGAGGTTATTATTCACCTATGTTTGCCTGTCCATGCAATATCTCTGTAAGTTCTGGATGAATTTTAATATCGTGTGGAAGGGTGGAACAGATGCCGATGAGCAAGTGGTTAAATTTGCCGACGGAGAACAAGATTTTATTTTGTTCGTGTGACAGATATTTGACAAAATTACCTCGTCCCTAAATTTCATTCAGTTTTTAGTGACAATGGCGTCAGTAAGAGTTTATTCTCTGCACGGATTCTACTTGTTTCTTCAACATCTTCACGCGCAAAATTATTTTTAAAAATGAAAAATTATTGATATAATAAAATGATAGTGTGGGTTTTCTAACATGTTTACTAAGCTTACGAGACAAAGCCAAAAAATTGTGTTACACTAATTCTGCAAGGTGAAAAGAACGTACGTGGTTCGAATCCAGACTCCAGCGCCGATGAATATATTACTATCTCAGCCACGAGGCAGGCTAAAAGGGCCACTTTGCATTCTAACCATATCTGAGTACAAAACAAGGCTAAATAGACTATGAAGATTGTGTAACGCCAAGCTTCCAAGTGAAAAGCCCCTGCCTGCTGAGAAATAGAATAATCCAATTTTTTATCCGCAGCCTCCAGCGTTATTAAATTAGTTTTTTTTCTTTCTATGTTATTTCTACTATCTGTAGAAATCATCTTCCTTATCTAGTGGATGTAAGTTCTGCGGAACACAGAGTAGGGACAAGATAAGTGAATATTTAATTTTATTTATTCTTATTGACGCTCTCCCCCCCCCTCTCTCTCTCTCTCTTGATATCGAGCGCTCTAATTACAAAGACTGCTTGCATTAAAAACGTTATCTTCCTGAAATACTCTGGTCGGCCATTTGTATTTTATTAATTGACTTATTTATTTATTTATTGCGAAGCCCAATCTTTGTTATATATAATCTTTCCCCCAACCTGGTTTGATTAATAAGTAATGAGATATTCAGTTATGATAATATGAGTTACTCGTATTGAAAATGCGTCGTGTTAGCATAAGAATGTCATATTTTAACATTAGTAGTGAGATCTGTTTGATAATACATTGCTTTTAATTTTTGTGTCGTTAACTTTATTTGAATATTTGTTTATTTTAATTAGTTACCAAAGATTCGCTAAAAATAAGCATATATGATGGAAAAATGCACCAAACAAAATGTTATCGTCAAAATCTTTGTCTTTATTAAGAGGAAAAAGCTAAGGATTTTTGATTATTAAATTATATTTTTTAATCCATTTTAAAACCATCATAGTTTTGCTTATTTTTTCTGGCGTTAGCAACTGACCATAAATTAGTATAGGAAATTTTAGCGTCTATTTGCAAGGATTGGGCATTCTTGCAAACATCAAATAATTGTCAAATTTTAATGAAACTTTAAGTATTTATTCACAAATGAATAAAATTATCTTAGAAATGTGTCTTTTTTAGAAAATCTTGGTAAAAATATTTTTTTTAATATATATTTGTTGCCTCGCACGCATCACTTATTTAATTTTATCAAATTTCGAGAAATTAATTATTATATGGCTTAATGCTTATATTAGTTCTAAGAAGTTCTTTGAGAATTTAAATCATACATTTTTTTCTTTTCTCTTTTTATTTAAACGAGACCCCCACCCCGTTACAGAAAATCTGCTCTGAATCGTAAAATAAAAATTCACTAAAATTAAGACATTATTTAATTAGAAAATCTTTTAATTGCTTTTATAAATAAGATATATTATGGACACTAGTGTCTTGAGAAAAAAAATCTCGATGAATAATGAAGAATTGTTTTCTTCTAATTTTAATTATAATAATTTATAGTTTTAAATCTTTTTTATTAATTTATAGCTCTTATATGATATTGTTATTAAGTAAAAATTATATTTACTAATCATAAATGGAAAAGCTTAATACAATTCAGCGAACCCCAGTATTTTAAAAAGAATTTTGAATTTATTTTTGTGCGTATATAAACGTACTGATTTTTGTAAATACCGACATCCATATACGACATTATCAGAAAATAAAAGCGGTAAGTATAGTAAATTTAAAGCCAAAGTGTGTAAATTCAATAAAGCATTACTGGGTAGTTTAAAAACTATATAAAAAAAAGCGCTCACGTTAAATTCATCAAGTTATTTTTTACAGATATATCTCGCGAATAAAATAAGTCCAAACATAAATCTATCGAGATAGTTGTCAACCCGTCATTAAAGCACCCACCTCCAGGTTAAAAAAAATGCGTTTCTGCGTTATTTTATACTAAAAGTAAGTAATATTTGTTTCAAATCAGATTAATTAAACTTTAAATCAGTTAATTTTCCTCAAATAAAGTTTCAGGAAAGTATATTTTATTTTTGAAAGATTTTTTAATAAAGAGAATTATGACGTGTTGAGAGATTTGTAAACATGACTAAAATAAACCATTTTTAACTAATTAAAAATAATTCATTCCAATCAATTTAAATTCGTTCTGAAATACAGCAAAGTATCTTGCTTATTAGAAATATTAAATTTAATTTATTACAGGAGGTCCTCGGTTTACGTCGTAGATCCGTTCCTACGGCGCAACGTAACCTGATTTTCGACATATTCACCTACATAAGCACCCACAAGAATATATACCTAAATGTTGGGAGCGATCATGAAGGGTAAAAAGTTCCCCAAAAAACGACACAAACGAGAGAGAATGTAGAACAATCCAATATGGCGTACAGCCGGTGAAGAAACAATGCCGTCTTTCTCATATAGTGCCATGTGGCGACGTATTATATTATAGGAGATGGCGCTGTAACCATGAAACGCTGCACATTGGGTCCTACGTAACCCGAGGACCTTCTGTATCTTGAAATTAAAACTAAAAAGCTTCTAGACAGATTTGTTATTTTTAAAAATTCCTTTTAAACTTGAAATATCGATTTTTTTTAGATTCCTAAATATTCTTTTGAGACACTTATTTTTAAGAAGCGAAATTCTTTAATGATCGTCACATTTTAACAGATAGTTATAATCAAGGGAGGTAATTGTGATTGTACGGGTTTGCTTGGCATTAAATGGAACTCAAGATTGTAAAATAACATGAGGAAAAAAAAATGAAAAAAAAATACTTCTCTGCATTAATACAACTCATGGAATACTTATTACAGAAAATATAACCAAATTAACTTAGTCAATATCTGCCTGGCGTCAATTTAAACTAACGTCTTCTTTTTTGTATATGCTTGATAATTTTGCTTAAAATCTCGTATTTTCTTAATTTCAGATGAAAACTTGGAATATATATCAATTAAATTTTCACTTTACAAAATTATAGTTTACAATTATAATTTAGACATATGAAAAAAAAATGGTGTTAGTTTAAACTTTTCCTTTGAAGACATGTTCAATAAGAACTGATAAAAATTCTATACAACCAGCGATATATTTATATTATATACATGTAGACTATTGTCCTCATGTTCGTTATTATCAACATTTCAGTCTTTGTGCTTTCCGGCCTTCACCAGATGTTTGGCCGATCGGGTAAGCTTCTCAGCCCGTGAAGGTCATTTGTTGGACATAGGCATTCCCCTGATTCTGTTCATAGGGTGGAATCGGCTATTGTTGAATAAGTATTATTATTATTTCATGATATTTTTGCGTAATTTTGATAAATATATCTGTTAAAATGAGATTTATGTTTTATTTTCATTTTTTACGTAATTTAGGCGACAATTCATACATCGCACCCGGTGTATAAAATTCACTATTGAATGTGTTATAATTATTCAACATTTTAACAAGAAAAATCTGAAGTTGACGTTAAAAATTGCCGCAAAACATCGTTGATATGGAATATACAATTAAGACATGTCTCTAATTTTTATTTACATATTCATATACATTTTCAATTTTTTCTAGAAGAAATCTTTACCTATGTAGCATATGATCCATTATTGTACATAATTAGGTTACAATGAAATCTGTATTTTATATGAATATTACCATAACATAATTGAGATGTAGTAGAATAAGGCGTGGGGCTGTAGTGGACCGTATGTTTAAGTGTTGTTAAATTAGGAACACGTGCTGTTTATTCCTGCTGGAAAAAGGTTCAACTACAAGAACATGACGGACTCAAGTTGAGTCCAACCGAAGATGTAAAGAAAACAAACAAGACCGATGTATATATAAAAACAAATATATGTATTAAACAACAAATTTACAAGTGACAAAGACATCAACATGTGTGTTTGTGAGTGAACATAAAGAGTTTGTATTTTGGTGAATGTTCGTACGTACGTGTGTATAATGTCCATGGCGTCTCCCACAAATGAGAAGACGCAATCTTCTGCGAGAGCTTACATTCGCTGAAATGAAGAAATGAAAAAGAGAACGAGGCAAGAAGTCGCCCAGTATTTATAGACCCCTAGAGCGACCCCTAGTGAACAATTAGGGAATTAAGGAGAAGTTAACTCCGACAGGGACGAAACTTTTGCACCGGCTCTGTTAGACAATACAAGTTAATCACTTTGAAAACAGTTAATATTAAGGAAATGGTTTTGTTACCAATACCAAATGGAGGAATAACGTCCATAGACATTAGATGAACAACCATAGTATACTTGTTGAACAGCAATATTAAATGAAAATTCCACCATTCTCTGTAAAACTTAAAATCTGGGAAATCATATTGATTTTCAGTGTAGCTTCAAGTCGAAACACCTCTCATGACGATGATGAAGGATGCAAGAATTTACGTCCAGCAGACTAGTTTTGCTTTAAAAAGAAAAGTGGCTGAGAATTTCTGGCATAATCCGCAAACACAAGAGAAAATCGGGCGAGAATAATCAGTAAACTCCATTTTATACTATTCAATAAGTTTACGCAGCAAATTAAAACTTTCTCCTTTTTCCGCAAAAACTTTAATCCATATAAGTTCCCAATATGATTATTCAGTTTAGTTTGAGATTTTGAAGGTTTTCTTGGCACTAAGTGCAATTTTCCTTGTTTAGGATTTTGATAATAGATCCATTTTTCATTGCCATTGATAATCTTTTCCCAAATTGATATTTTTTCTGCGTAAAACAAGAGAATAGCAAGTGTTTAAAAGTTGATCAATAATTTTTTTCATAAGTTCGTCTAGAATTCTTTTGTTTCGAAAACAAGTGAACAAAACACTGCTGGTGACCACACAAGCAATAAAAGATTCAATAAACTCGAAGACATTTCCAAGCTTTCACTAATGCTGGTGATTCTTTTATTAAGCTCGTAAAAGTTTAGTCCTCTGTCAGGGACGGACATTTACGTTTCTGGCAATCTGAGAAGAAAATGTTTTAAAAACTTCATTGTTTTTAGTACATTTTAGCGTATACATTCTTCTTCAAGTTCGTTTCTACAGCATATAACCAATTTTTTTAAATCAGGAAATTAGGTGTTCGTATTGAGAACGAGAGACAAAAACAAGACTGGGATTCTTTTTCTGTTTAACTCTTCTTGTGTAAAATGAGTGACTAACTTTAAATGCTACAAATATAGAATTGATTTAGGTATCGCCACGAACTCCTGACACTGAAAAACGTATTTTACATAATTTAAAATGCCTTCTTTTAGCTTAAATGTTAGTTTTGATTTGAAAAGTAATAACATAAAAGCTAATCTGAATTAAAAGAAAAATTAATTTCTATATCTACATAAAATTTTTAGGCATCGTCACTCATCGACTCATCGAACCGCCATTACAGAGGAAACAACAAATTTTAAAATCTCTTAAAATATCAATATTTGTCCTAGAGATGTGTTTGGAAATCAGTTTGTAAATTTAATTGACTGGTAAACGTCATGCTTACCTTTGATATAAAACATAATAAAAATAACGTTTATTTACCTACGGTACAATGTGGTGTCAGAGGTCAATAACTATAAATATCTCTTTCAACTACCGTCTTAAAAAGTGAGAAAATGTTTTTAAAAAAATGGAATAAAAGCAATACGGAACACCAGCAGTGCAAAAATCAATATATTGGTATTTATGTTTAAAAATAAATTATCTTTAACTTCATATAACTAATAGTTTAAGAATATAATTCTTTTATTCTATAAAACATAGTAGAATGAATAATTTTATTTTTCATACAAATTTAGAAGTATTTTTTAGCTAAATGATACTTTTGAATGTAATACATTGCGTTTAGTTTTTAAATTATTTTCTTACCTGTTTGATGTTATAAAATGTCTAATTGCACCCAGTGTGAACTTTCTTAATTATTCTGAATTTAAAATTTATTAAATTATCATATAACCCTTCCAACAGCGAAAAGTGTTTAATCAAAGGCGGTAATTCAGAATTATTTCCTTTTTGATCATCCATAAAAAAAATAATAATCTAGCAGTTGCTAAAATAGGAAAAAATTGTTTTCAAAAGGTTCACTCAAAAATGGCAAATTTTATATTCTTTGGATCTTCAAACATGTCTTATATATTATATATATATATATATATATATATAAGAACAATTGTTACAAACAGCAACGGGCTGAATTTTAAAATCACACTGAAAAATTACAAGTAATTTAAAATAAATATTAAGTGTAGCTTTTTCATCTGTCTATTCTGAAAGAAAATGATGCTTTATTAAATTATTCAAGCAGTGACACTCCGAATAATTTATTTTTTGTGTTTTATTTGAATTATTTTTGGTAAAGTTTGAGTTGAATTCTCTGTACGTTTATCGGTGATATTGCATAATTTTTTATTGAAAAAACATTTTCACCTTCTGGGATTTTTATTCTCATAACTGTAAAAAAAAAAAAAAAAAAAAAATCACGAACACCCCACCAAATTAAAAAGGACACACGAGATATCGAAAAGAAACAGAGCCCCGATTATTTTCTAATAAAATAACCTATTAATTAATGATAAGTACTGAAAATTTCGTTTTAACCGGATAATTCCCTGATTTTTTTAGCAAATATTTTAAAACAGAGTGTAGCGAGTTTTTGCTTTCACTTCGAAAACAAAAACGCATCCATTTTGGTGGTATCTTAATTTATTGAAACAACTGAAAATTATATTTATATTTCAAGAGAAATAACTCTAAAATAATTTTTATATTTTTATTAGAGTTATGCCCCTTAGACTTAAGCCTATTAATAACGTCGTCGCTACTTTGTAAAATAATGAAGTTATGAGGACCGAGCCGTTAAAAATGGAACAAAAAAGAAATCTGCCTAAAAGTTTTAAAGACAAAAATTATGAACTTTCAAATATTTTCTTTTGTGTATCAATACTTCTCCGAATATATCAATAGGTAACCCTAGATATAAAGTGATTTCACCATTGAAGAAAAAGAAAAGAAATCTAACAGCGGAGATGAACAAATATATCTCCCATTTTAGCGTCCAAAACGATTTTTGCATTATTATTAATACTAATAATAATACAATACTTAGAGAAGAGCGCGATTTAGGAAAAGCAAAAGAAAAAAATTAAATAAAAGCTTTTACGGCCACCGGTTTGATGTCTGACACAACAATGTGACATCAATGGAACTCGTAGAACATTTTATTCCAATCGACTGTAATTTCGAGGAACATCATAAGGCATTCATTAGGAAAGAAACATCCAGAATGCACTGACCTTTCGACCCTTAAAACGCATGAGAATAGCTACATACGCAAACAAACTACTAATGTCCCGCTGCGGGGGAATGAAAAGAATGGCGGGAGAGTTCCATGGTTTAAACTGTTCTTAAACTTAAACTGTTCTTTCAAGATGAGCTCTATTACCATATATTTTCCTAGCCGAACAATTATTGTCATTAAATATAAATTCTGGCATTACTTCATCGATTTCCATTAATGGTTTATCACCAATCATTTTAACTTCCAAAAAGAAATTATCTTTCATTGACTTTTGTATTTATTTCTTTTCTTCTGAATGCAAATTTAACACAAGATTGTGGAAAAATGTTAGGACCTCACGCACACGTCTCAGTAGATGCCCAAGTCATTTCTTCAGTCAGACGGCCTATGCTATATAATAATAACAACACCTGGCCACTCGTATTCGAAGATACCCGTCTATTAAGGCGGTTAGCCAATCCCTATTGCAGATTGTCGCTCAGGCAAATTTGTGTTTGTTCAACACCCAGAGCCAACCTGTGGTTTATACTGCAATCCTGCTGAGCAGAACTTATTTACAGTTTTGGGGATAGAGCGTTGTTACCTAGAATGATCAACAATCTGAACACAACCGGCACGCTCAAACCCTCGGTCACGAAGACTTGTGACTTCGTGCTTGCACAGCTGTCGACGGCTCCTAGTGTTCCGTCTACCCAATTTCACGCACAAGGCTTGGGTTAACCTGTGGCGTGGTTTTCAGGCACTGGAATCGTCCTCCTCTAGACCGATAACATTAGGATGTCTCCTTCTCGGACAAATCGAGCATGGTGAGATTCGAACCCGGGTCGCATGCTATATAAAGGCATCAAAACAAACCACAACTCTTCTCTTTTAATGAAATGTTGGGTGGGGTACTATCCAGGAGTTGGTATCTCTAGGTACCAGACTATAGCGAAGAAAACGGCGACTTACCTTGTCAAACCAAGCGACAGCGCGTCGCGTGTATACTACGACGGAAAATATGGCGAAAAAGAAAATTACTTACCAAACAAAAGGGCACGTATTCCGCATGACATGCTGAAAATGGAATATTTTAATTAAAAACCAAGTCCGTCGCTGGAGTCGCTATAAAAGTATTTTGATATGCAAAATACTGAATATCCTCTCCCAGCTGTCGATGAATGGAAAAAATGTCTGGCCGATAAAAGCAGTTGGTGTTCTTGAATCGGGGGACGAAAAAGTCGGCTATTTTGGCTGCCACGTCTGTTGGAGAGTGAGTTATTTTTCTGACTGGTGGCGTGCATTGGGATTTGTGAAATCGTGCTTGCGAATCGAGTTTTCGGCAATTTTTTTTCTGTCCCCGAGTTTGAATTTAGTGATTTATTCTTTGTGACGTGGTGGAAATAATCTGCGACAAACATTTGCTTTGCAATCGCAGATCGCTTACACAGGCACAGTTCATTTGTGCCGCAAGTCATCTTCGTTCGAGACTCGACTGATCCAAAGCAAAGACAATTGAAGTGATTGGCTTAAACTTAAGCACACTGTTTTTTTCAGTTACCGTATTTGACGGTGTATAAGACACACCCCAATTTCAGCAGGGAAAAATCAAGAAAAAATTAGTAATTATTAAAATTATTAGTAAATGTTACAGCCTAGGCTATATTTATGAGCAATTATTTTGGTTAAACAAGCCATGATTACAATTAAACGAAAAATAATAGTAAAAAAAGAAAGAACGCGAGCCTATAAAAACTTTATTATATCCTTTATATGATATGTAAAACCTGCGTCTTGTAAACGTCTTATTGGAATAATTAGGATATAAAAATTCTGATTGTATTCATACCAATGCAACTGGAAGTTATCGCAAGAAAACTATTAATGAAATAAATATATTTTATAATATATAATTTGAATTTATTGCATATAATATTAATATTAAACGTGATGAAGTTAATATGAGGAATATTATCAATGATAACACTTTTAATCTGGATAATAGCCTTTACCATTTGTAAATAACAACTAAGTTTAATAACTCTCTAAGCCAGGGATCGAATTTATACGATATTAACAGAACACTCCTAAAATCATTTTTATGATTTTTTTCTGATGAGTCGAAAAAAATTGCAGTCTAAAATATGCTAACCTACATCAATTATTTTTTAAAAAGATTTCTTTTTTAAAAACACACACACACGCGCGCGCGCGTAGATCGGTCTATTTAAATAGCCCCTCCATAAATTTCCTGTTTAATCTAGATTATATTTTTTTTTTTTTTTTTTTTTGTAGGCCTCCAAGTGTAAAATGTGTTATGGACACGACTCTGGTCCTGTCATTTTCCTTATGTTCTTGATATATGACAGATTTCATGACGTGAACTATGTTTAAAGTACATACTGGCAAAACTAAGTTACCTCCCCTGCATAACATTTATCTCGGAACCGATTTTCATTGAGGTTTTAATGACAATATAGAAGTGCGCAAACTGAAACATGGTGATGTGATGTGACAAATTAATTTCACGAGGGTGTTGTATTTCTAAGACAGGGAAAAAAGTGCTCAGTCCCTGCTCGCATTGTCATAATGGCGTCATTACACCTCCCAACACTTAGTGCAATGAGGATGGTGCTTCCCTGTCAGAGGAAGAGAACAGACTATACAAGAACCCCTCGATTAATGCGCTAAAGTTTTTACATACCAAATTTCGATTAAAAAAATACAACATACTCGATTAAAATATTCTTTAATCATAGTAACTGAATTTGTTTTTATAGTTACCAATGTACAAATTCGCTGCACCTATCAAGGGAATCATGTATTTTGATCACAGCTTTAGTTCTGGTAAAAGGCCATGGGTTGAATTCTCAGTAATGATTAACCAGATTTATTAACCATTACCACAAACCAAAATGGCTGAGTGCACACTGACTGCTGTTGCGTTATTTTATTTAATTAAAATCTCTTATGAATTCTATTCAAAGTCTATTTCTAATCTTTGAAATTCTTTTGAATTAGTTTTATAAAGTCAAAACTAATTAGTGCGAGTTTGTAAAGCTTATTTTCGTAGAAAATTTTGTACATTATCAGAGGATATACCATGTGTAACAGCATAATTGTCCATCCCACAAAAAAAAACACTAATTGAATTTCTTATCAGGTTTTCAAATAAGCCATCTCATCATCATTTGCTGTAAGAATCACTGAGTTATTCAGATAGAAAGAGAACAGGTCAAAATCGTTTTGTCAGCCCCACTGTGTCTTTGCAACTAGCAATGGTGAGAGGAAAAAGATCATTCAGGACTTCAGTAATGGTACCAATATTCATACTCTGGCTTTCATCTTCCAAGGTTAGAGTGCAAAAATCATCTTGAATAAATTGAAAAATGATCCTGGAATGAAAATTGTATGTGTGTGTGCGCGCATGCGTAAACTTTACATCAATCCTTCATGAGCTTACAATCCTTAGATATGATTAATTAATTAATGAACGCGTCATTTTCGTTTATGATCAATTTCAAGATTCTTCTGTTAAGCTTAGAGAGTAATTATACATTCTTATATCTTTAATCCTTTCTAAGATACAACAGTTCACAGCTTAATCTAACTGGATATAACAGCATGTGGTCATAGAGGAAGTTTCTCTCCTGTGCAATAACCCTATGTCTCAGGTGCATGTCAATGCCCAAGTATCTGCATGATCTTCCAATCAACTGTGACATTGTCAGCCAATTTTGCCTGAAGAAGAATCCTTTAATGACAATAGAAAGATTGTCACTTGACATATCCATGCCATTTCAAAATTGATTATTGATATGAAATCTTCCAATAGGTCCGTTTCTTCTTTGATGAAGTCTCATAATTTCAGAGCGGTTTGGGTGTGGATTTTGAAGTAGTTACTAGGATGCTTCAGCAACATCTCATTTCTAATGCTTAGATTCTTCACTGACAGATTCATCTTGCCCTTGAATTATATAGAAAGAACTTCAAATTTATTTATTTTTTTTTTTTTAAACTTTTGCTTAATGTGCCAATGTCAGTTCAAAAAGTTTTTTGGTTCATGAAGAATAAATTTACCAATCACATATACCATATTTACTTCCCTTACAAAGACAAATGTAATTTTTATCATCAGAAGGAAATGGATTTTTTTTTTAATGCAATCTGATCTTTATCAGCATTTATTGATGAAACTGAGAAAATAGTAATGGGAGGTTGAAATTCCAAAATCTGGAGTCATAATTCAAAAAGGTCTAAATCAGTCTAATGTCAAAAATTGCCCGGGGGGGGGGGGGGGGGGGCATAAAATTTGTATCCAAAAACTTGCAACCCACAACTACCATCTTCACCTACAAAGAAACCAAGAAAATCCAAAGTAGCAAATTTTTTATGGGTGCGAGGAAAGTTTTGATTGTTTGCACTGTGGCATCCAACCGTTACGTCAAATTGTGATGTCAGCCGATCCCGGGTCTTGTCCTGCTGTCACGGCACCAATTGTGGCATCCAAAACCGATCCAGAGTCTTATCCCGGCCGCGGCGCGAATTGTGATGATCTAACCTTTAAGTGATTCGGATGGGAATCTGGTTAGATTCGATATCAGCCTCGTCATTCCCAACTCGCTTCCAATGTCTGGTTACTGAAGTAACTACCTTGATCTCCAGTCTGCCTACCCACGTTGTGAATTGATCTTAGGCAGATGAAATCAATCAGCGTTGGGGCCGAACTGCAAGCTCGAGTTCGAATGAGGGCTGTATCGCACAAGTACGGGCAAAAGAAAATAAAATAATCAGTCGAAAATGGTATCAAAAAAAGGATAACAATACTTTATATCTGGTTGCTGGATACATAGGACTGCGTCCATCTCCCGACCCGCTATATGGATTGTGACTCGTGGTTTTCAGGCGAAATTCACAAAGCTTATTTTGGTGGTGTAAGTCTAAGTCGTCCTTCAAAAAATAAATTGTTCTTGGTTTGAAGATGAGTTCGGAAGTTGCGCGAATCTGGGTCAGCTCTTCGTAGCGGGGCTTCAGAGCTCTCAACTGGAACTCTCTCTCGAACTCAAAACTAAACTCAACTGAAACTCTAACTGAAACTGATTTTTGCTCGCTGCGACTTTGCTTATATGGACACCGATTCAAAACCGGGGGTGGGCTCGCCGGGGTTTGAGGTTCCTTGATAAGTCTAAATCCATAAACCCCTTCTTTTGTCTTCGGTCAGGAAAAAATTCATTATTTCCATTTTTGGAAGTCTTCTCTTACTCCCACCTTCTCTTATTTTCATATGGACATCTTCCCACTTCCTCGTAGTAATCCCTCATACTTTTACTCACTGCGGCTGCCTCTTTGCGTCACATGATCACCTTCGCCTGGCTGGTTAGCGTTCAACCAATGGTCGATCAACAGTGTGGGCGTGACTAGACTAGCCTTGTTCTTAAAAAAATATATATTTTGTTCAAAGAAAAAAAAAAAAAAAAAAAAATTATCTTTTTCTTTTTCTTTTCTTTCGTTTCTCTCTTCTTCTCTGGCCGCCAAGAAGACAATACGACCCGTAGAGTGACAATCTCAATTCTTATCCTAACGTCACGGCATATGGAATTCTTCAATCAGATCTTTGCCAAGCACCAAGAGGCTAGTCAACCAGACACACTCATTCTTCGGTGCCAACAAAATATTGTTTCGCTGTCATATTCAAATTCCAACACAGCCCAGATGTGTTGTCTCTCAATGACACCTCCCATCGACAAAGACCCAACCTAGAGATGACTCTTTGTGTGTGGTCAACAGATGACCTATTAAATTGTTTTCAGACAGCATCATGGCACAAGTAAACCTTTATCTATTTAAAACTCTGTATCACCTGGTGTTTGTCAATTAGCTTTATGACAATGGCCGTAAGAATTTTCACCATTCTTCATTTATCAAAACAACATTTTCAAATGTCTCTTCTCGTAGGTGACTTTATCTTTAAAATTTTCCTCGCGGAATAATCCGCTTGTCACAAAGACACAGTTAATTTTTTTATCTATCTAAACAAAACAATGTATTAACCTGAAGACAATGGCCGACAGAACCCTCACCAGTGTCTTCCATTATCAAAATAACATTTTCAAATGGTATTTCTTGTGGGTGGCCACCTGTTATAAGTTAAGTCTCGCTTTTCTTCATCTCTTTTCCCTTTCCTTCTTTTTACGCCCCTAAATGGTGTCACACTTCCCTACCAGATCTGACCAATTACCATATTTTGTGGACGACTAAAGTTAACCCAATCTTGAATCAGATTTTCTTTTTCAACAGCACAGAATCATTGTCCAGACAAAAATGAGTATTCTCTTCTTAATGAGCAACTTCTTCCCACAAGTCACTGACTGCCCCCTCCACCTCTGTAGAAGGAGGGGTTTCCCCAATCACTACAATCTTAACCTATTCAAGGCTAGAGTTAATTATTATCTCTCTCACCTATATACACAAATGGCCTCCTAACATAACCCTCTACCTCAAGTGGCCTCCAGGCCTTGTAAAGGGTGACTCTCAATGTAAGATAAAAAAAAAAAAAAAAAAAAAGTTACTGTACCAAGTCTTTGTCAATATTTCCATGGTGTTGTTCAAATTAAAAAGTTATTACTTTTAAATAGCATAGAACATCAAATCTGTAGTCTTACGAAGACGGAAAAAGTATTTATTTGACAAATATTTTCCAAGGTATTCATCATCCTGTAATGGATATTAGTTTTAAACAGATATTGAAAATTTCAGCAAACAAATGTATCAGGTTGTGTTTCAGTTGGTCTGATTAAAATCCAATACAAGTGGAGAGGTGATTGTTTGGAGAGAGGAAAAAAAAAAAAAAAAAAAAAAAAAAAAATCACCATTAATGGAACAGTCATTTAAATCTAAATATTTCAGATCAAAACTATCACAGGAGACTAAAAAACAAAATTTAATAATTACATGAACTTGTACCACTATGCCAATTTTTCTACTAAGTAAACCCCTCCCATCCAGCCACTACAATTCTATAGCTGCTAATAAGCAATATGGATTTAGGCCGAGTTTCAAGCCAATGGGCCTTAACATGACAGCTGCCTTACTGATTAGGGTATGAAAACTCATTTAAATATTTACACATCTTCCTTGAGGCTTTGTCATGATGGAATATATATATATATATATATATATATATTCCGAGAAATAGCTTGAAAACCAACCTCAACCATATTAGGTTGGTGCAAAAATAATGTCGTTTTTTGATGTTAAAAATACGTCGAAAACGACATTATTTTTGCACCAACCTATTTAAACCTGCATTAGTCGCATTGAGTATTTTGCTACCCCAAAATTTATAAAGTACTTATAATTTCTAGCATGTAACACATAGGGTGATAGTTTTCATAAGAAGGGACTACCAGAGA
Source organism: Acanthosepion lycidas (assembly GCA_963932145.1). Taxonomy (NCBI): domain Eukaryota; kingdom Metazoa; phylum Mollusca; class Cephalopoda; order Sepiida; family Sepiidae; genus Acanthosepion; species Acanthosepion lycidas. Next base: position 96,078,762 of record OZ010577.1, on the reverse strand, counting down.
ACTATCTATTTTCACAAATCCGATGTGACTAATGCAGGGTTAAGTAAGAGAATTTAAAAAAAAAAAAAAAAAAAAGTGGGGTAATAACCTTATAGAATAAAACAAAAAAATAAGGAAGGGAGTGTTATTATGATTTTTATTTCTTTAACATTACATCACCCAGACATGGCCTTGGAAATCAAATAGACGGCCTGTGTCCCCTACATCAACATGGGTAAGTCCAAGTAATCTCTTACCCCCGCTCGTCTGGCGCGATAATAACTAGATATTTACAATGTAGTAGTTTGGTTTATTTTAGTCTATCCAATCTATTAGACAAGGAGCACAAAGAACTGAGGGAAATTTGTCATTTTTTTTTTTTTCATCATCAAATGCAGCATCAGAGATTTGAGTTCCTAGTCAATTTTTCATCAATACACCTGGCACACATAATGGTTCTTAGAAATGGGAGGGGGGGTGGATAATTGGTGCAGAAAATCTTTCACTTCTTGCCTACTAAATATGAAGATTAATTTTTATCTTTTTGCTCCTCTTGTGAGTCTTCTGTTTTATTGGCGCCACCTTCTCTTTCTGAAGCCATCTGCAAAGAAAGAAATGCAAACTTTCAAATTGGATTATCTAAAACAAAAGCTAATTTGGAGAGTAATACAGGGTGTCCTTAAAGTCTGGCCAATAGAATTTCATTGACAACCATATATTTCTTTAGATAAGACAATATCAAATATAAAAAATTTTCATGAATTTATCTAATAGCAGTAGTAGTAGTAGTAGTATAAGACAACTGCTTATTGATTATATAAAAGGTGAGGTTATTGGAAATGTTATTTACTGTATCCTTAGAAACTCAAGATAAATGAAATAACAAAACCAATTGTGTATCATGTTTTTTCTATAAACATCCCCTAAAAGGGGAAAACATTGTTTTGTTTAAGTTTCATCATGTGATCTTTTGCATATTATTATTATTCCTCCCCCTCTTTTCCCATATCTAAACAGTTACAAGCAGCAGCCTGGTGCACTAGTTGTCATTTACTTATATTTCATAGTCAATCACAAAATGCTGCTAATAACAGCATGATAAAAGTGCATTCTATTTACTGTGGATGCAATCATAACTCAATGCTTACATTTTCTCAGCTGAGCTTACATGGGCAACAGATAATTTCATTGAACTGAATTACCCTTTGAATAGGCAATTTATTATGAAGTTATGCCAATAATAAAGGGTAAAAATGATTTTGTTACTTTTATTATAAATTCATTTGATAATGTGAATCTTCTCCTGTACATTGGTTATCACACAGAATTTAAAGGTTCTTTTTTAGAATTGTACTACAAGTTGGCCCCCAATCTTTAAGGGTGATTTTTGAGATTTAAAGGTAGTCTTATATGCAGAAATATATACAGTATTTTTCTTTTTTTTTTTTTTTTTTTTTTTTAAACCTACAGATTAAATTTGGTTTTCTTGAAAGAAAGAATTGAATTTTTTTTTTCTAGGGTATGCTAAAGGAGAAGATGTACTCAATGAAAATCACAGATACAACACACTTGACTGAATGCATAAAGAATGAATGTACCAAAATTGACTCAATTGCATTGAGTTCATGTGAATCTTATAAAGTGCATTAATATTTACATCACAAATGATGGAAAATCATATTGAAGATGTTATTTGTTAATATTCCAATTCAATAAAATGTTGAAAATATCTTGAAAATATGAATTTTGCTATGTGTCCAGATTTTAGGGACATCCTATATTACGGGTGTAACAAAACCAGTTTCAATGTAACTAAATAAAATTTACTTGACAAACTCATCATCACCTGTTTGAAGAATTCTAAATAAAAAAATAGATTAGATTCTAAACTGGAAGTTGACAACTAGAAAAAGGTCAACTTACTTTCTTGTATGCCATTTCAAACAATTTCAATGAAGCCTGTTGGAGGTCATTGGTAGCTGTCTTTATACTTTCAGCTGTTTCTTGCTCTTTGTTAGCCAAAATAGTTTTCACTTTTTGAATATGTTCTTTCAACTTTGTGCACTGCAAGATAAAAAAGTTCAAATGTGTAACATTCAGAAGTATTTCCATTAACAAATGCTAAAAAAAATATATACAGGACATTTATAAATAATCTCAACTTGTTTTCCAAACTTTGTTTTTAAAATCATTTCACCCCAAACAAGCCAATAATGCCACTAAGTTGCAATGGGTTACTGGGAGTAAAGAGAATAAGACTTTATGGAAAAGAATAAACCACAAGGATTAAGCTTATAATCCTGTTCAAAAGATGAGGAAGGAATGTGAACTGGGCAATAGACAAACCTTGGAAAATTAGGATATTTAGAAAGCTGACATGTAATTAATTACTCAAGATGATATTTCTTGAATGTAATACAAGTGAGATCTAAAAATGCACAACTCCTGTAGATAATCAAGATCATTTGTTACAAATAAAAGATTTTTCAGCAATGAGAAGAACAGTCTTATCTAGGTATCCTTATTTTTAAATTTTGCATGTTTTGGGGGAGGAGGATCCCTTAGTAAGTAGGATCTAAAAATTATTGTACAAGTTATAAAGGATAATTTGGAACAAATTTTATCTTCTGATACAGTTACATCAAAAGGCAGGGTTTTTTTTGCAATACAATAAAAGGAACTTAAAACAACAGAGAGGTATTTCAGCTAGCATAGCCTTAGGCTAAAAGTTAAAGACTAACCTAAAATGTGAAAAACTAGGAAAACTTATAATAAACAATGGCAAAAATCTGATTTCATAATATATAAAGACTCCCAGCTGGGGTTTAATGACAAGATAGCAAACAGTAAAAGCTAGAAGACAATGAGAAATCACTCCACTATATTTCTCCCCATAAGAAGCCATGGTAACTCAGAGGTAAAGAAAAAGAATCTGTGGAAAGCCATCATTATTTACCTTCTGAATATATATATATATATATATATATATATAAAAGAGAAAGAAGAAACTAACAGAATGACTTGACATTAGGCACCCACTTTTGTTGATAAAGTCTCATCTTTGGTGAAAAGAGTAGCATTCCACTAATTCCAGATAGCAGTTCCAGTTTGAGAGAAAATGAGATACAATAAAATTTAAGATAAAGAAAAAAAAAAAAAATTCTTGTTGGAACAGAAATTCTAATAAGATAAAATTCTCTACTATTCATTGACCAGCCAGCTCCCCCCACCCTCTCTCAAATTCGTATGTAACATCAAGAAATCAGTAAAAGTGTGACAAAGTTTTTTCAAGGTGTGTGACACTTTTTAGCTATGCTAATTGGCTAACTAATTAAGTGTGGAAATTAAAAGCGAGAAATACTTAAGGCGAGAAGAAGCTATCACGAAAGACATACTGAGCGATGTTATTTTTTTTTAACAAAAGAAAAGTGGTAAAGATTTTATTTTCATTTGCAAAGAAAAGTATTTTTTTCACAGAAGATGGAAAATTTGTAAGATCTTGGATCTGTCAGAATTAATTTATGCCATGACACGGAGAGGAACGGCAGAGTGCAAATAAAAGATAGCAATCTGCCCATGGCAATAAGGAAAATTTCAAATTGGTCAAGAGGCTTACAAAGCAGAATGCTAGAAGATAATTGGAAATTGGGTCAAGCATGCGACCGAGAAAGAATTAGTTGAGACCACCCCAAAGAAAAAGGAAGGAAGAAGAGAAAAAGGAAAAGAATAAGCCATTAACTATCTTTCGGAAGGAGAACCATCTGTTTTATGTCCAGAACTTGCCATGATAAAAGTTTGTTACCTGGATGAACTGTTGGCGACAGAGTGCGAAGATGTTGAGGAAGACAAAGAGATTCAGTTGACCACCCAGACAATGAGAAAGAAGCGAAACCTGTTGACGCCCTCTGAGGGGACTGGTGTGAGATACCAATATGAGAAAGGAAGAATTTGGGAGGACAATTCCCTTCAGAACCCCTCTAAAACAGAAAGTAATCGACTTCCAAAAAATGGGAAGTGATAAATTTTCCTGTTCGAAAACAAAGAAAATCATTATTGCAGATTTGGAATTATCAAGGAACCCAAACCACGACAGGCCCCCACCCAGTTTTGGTTAGCGTCCATATAAACGAACGTCCCCAGAGCAAAAAAGCAGTTAGGCAGAGAAACGCAGTCACAACACAGTTGGTGACAGTTGGAGAGATGTAAACGCAGTCACAGAGTTGAGCTGTGAGCTCGAAGACCAGCCTCGCAGGAGCTGACTGAAAGATTCCACGCATTCCGACAGACTTCTAACAATTTTTTTTTTTAAAGAACGACTTAGACTCACCACCAAAACAAGTTTTACGAATATCGCCTGAAGATACAAAAAAAAAAAAAAAAAAAAAAAAAAAAAAAGTGTCATGCATCCATAGAAGTGGTTTGGGAGAAAGATCCAGTCCTGTATTCAACAACCAGATATAAAGATACTTGTTATTCTTTATTAACACATTTAAATCTTTCGAGTCGTTACTTTATTTTCTTTTACATATACTTGTGCGGTATCACCTTTGCCCCGATTTCGACTTGCACTACAGCCTGACACCTGATTGATTTTGTTATCTAAGATCAAATCACAACGTGGGTAGGTTAGACTAGAAATCAAAGCAGTTACTTCGGTAACCAGACATTGGAGGCGAGCTGGGAATGACAGCTGATGCCGAATCTAACCAGATTTCCATCCGAATCAGCCAAGGGTTAGATCGTCACAGGATAGCACGGGAGAGACCAGGGTGACATCACAGGTGTCATCTAATCTGCTCTCTTTCAAAACCACCACAACCTCTCTTTAATGGATGGAAACATTGTTAGGTTTATAACCATGTCAAATTTCACATATATTTAAATATTTTTACTTAAAACAAATTAACAACAAGAAAAACCTCACCTCTTCTTCTGGAAGTTGGTCCTTGAATTCTTCCATCTTAGACTCTGTATCATGGATTATACTTTCTGCCTGATTAATGGTTTCTACTTGTTCCTGGACAGAGGGAAAAAAAAAAAAAAAAAAAAAAAAAAAAAAAATTAAATTTTCAATTCTGTTTACATAGCATTTTAAAATTTGTCAAAGATTTAACAATCCAGAAACTTCAGGATTTGTTTTTCTTCAAATGTTCAAAACGTCAAAATTTTATAACTTCATGTCAGAAATATGACCAATTAACAAAAGCCTTTAACTAAGCTAGGTTATTCATGCTACCATGACAGCATAGGAAAATAATTTTTTGATTAAGTTGTCAGGTTTTCACATTTGAGTAAGTATTTCTCTTAAAATCCATCTTGCTCTTTTACAGTGTCTTTTCACTTTGTCAATGGCAGATTGAAGATGTTTGCCAAAGAGACACACTTGGTACAATCAATAAAAAGAAAAATTCACTTTTATAGCAAAGTTATAGATAAAAATATACTAATGCCTATTACACAAAAAAAAAAAGTTTATTTTATATCTTTTCTGACTCAAGCTGCTTAGGTAACTTTTTTGTTTTGTTCTTTTTGATAATCTATTTCTTCAATGAAACAGCGTCAAAAAATGGTTCCTGGTACACTGATGTTTCTTGATGTACAACTATATATTTACAACACACAAACATAGCTTTTTTTTTTTAAATTTATATATATATATATATATATATATATATATATATAGATAGATATTATTTTTATTGCATCTTGCTCTGCATTTGATGCCATTTTAAGTTTCATAATTTATGGAAAATTGGAGGCAAATATTAGTTTTCATGACAATCTTTCATTATTAAGAATTTTTATTTCAATCCTATTTAAGAGAGGCAAAAACTGTTAGTAAATAGTCATTGAAATTGCTTTGCAACACTTACCTTTCGTCTTCTGTCTTCCTCAGCAAATCTTTCTGCATTCTTTACCATATTTTCAATTTCATCCTTTGACAAACCACCAGAAGACTGAATGACAACTGGAAGAGACATTTTTAAAAAATTACTATACAATAAAAAAAAAATAAAAAAGGTTTGGATTTTATATTAATAATCAAATAATTTCAAGTTTAAAGAAACATGTTCTGATGGATTCAAATTGCTGGAGGTTGGGAAAACAATTATAAACAAGAATTTTCCATTCTTAAGACAAGTCTGATTCAAGAATTTAAAACTGATAAATAATTAGACAAACATTTTTTGCTATTAAAAGAAAAGTTTGCTGAAAAGTGATGGCTTGAAAATTGTTCACTTGGAAGCTTCCAAACTTTGTCTGAGCCTCTAGTGTTGGTTAAATTTTAAAAGGTGGACATTAAATACCTACAAGATAAAACACACGCACAATAAAACTGCAACACCATAAAGGAAGATAATTTCGGTTTGAATACGATATGTACAGGCTAAATAGAAGATATTCTGATAAAATTGTCAAAGTCTTCAGTCATCCAGAGGTGTAATAAGTCCACACTGCATTGTCTATATTTAAGCTTTACATGGTGACACATGTTGCAATTTGAATCTCTGGATTGGGTCAGATCTTGTACGAAAGTCACGTATTCTACTTAAAGAAATGGACAAGCAACAAAAAAAAAAAAAAAAAAAAATCTAAGAGAACTGACCAATAGATATTCCCTAAGCACATAGCTAAATAAAGTGTTCAGAATTCTGAAAGGATTATCAAGCAAGAAAGACATCCGATAAAAGCTACAATGGCCAAAACAATTTCAGCAAACAAGCCAAACGTGCTGATCTGAATAGAAGAGAATATAAACCAGTGCATGTGTAATAGAAGATTTGATATGCAAATTTCTATATTGGAATAATAGTTTGTAAGTGAATGACAAGATGGGGAAAAACTAGTTTGCGACTTCATTTGTTGTACAAAAGTTTATCCTGTGCTGAAGATGACTGATCCATGAACAATAGTGTTTGAATTTCATAGTTGTGTTGTGTTAGTTGAGTTGCTATGGCAACAATAAACAAATTTAAGTGAAATTAACAATAAGGAGACTGCAATTGAGAGCCCTTGAAAAAGAATTCCGTGGAACGTTTGAGTTTGTTTAAAAACTTAACGACCCATCGATCAGCAAGAGATCATTTAAGGTCAAAGTCCGTGGAACGGGAATTAATATTAATAATGCAGAATGCTAAAGGTTAAAGTGACACATCTCTAGATCTTTAACATTTTCCATGTAAACTAACCAGTGTTTCTTGCTTCACCCCAACACATACAGAATAACAATAGTAAAAAAAAAAAAAATTCTGTGCATTTCCTCCTACCAGCTTTGCTTAACTTCAATTATTTTCAGCACTAATAAAAAATATATTTACAATAGAACAAAAGGAAAATTTTACAAGGTTTTTAAGTTCTGATCTGAAGTTTTTATGATACAAATCAGGGAGAAAGGGATTGTCAGTGATCATTATTTTCTGCAAGGATTGGGTGTATAATGATTTTTATTTAAAGCAACCCATTCACAATGGGGAGAAAGGGATGATAGGCAGCACTCACTCTGTTGTTCTTTTCCTGTTCCCTTATCCCGAGCAGATACATTCACTATACCATTGGCATCAATGTCAAATGTGACTTCAATCTGAGGAACACCACGAGGGGCAGGTGGGATACCAACCTATTCAAGGAGAAATAATAAACTCAGTATTCTATAACATGTAGCTAATAAAAAATAAGTAAAACAATTAAGATCACAATTTACATTTTCATCAAATGCAGACAGGTAATCAATGAGTGAATCTCTGGTTTTCACAAATCACAAATACATAAGTGAAACCAAACAAAGAAAATGGTTAGCAATGACAATGTTTAGATGATTCTCTTTAAAAAACAGATTCAATAATAATCTTAAAGAAAGAAAGAAAAATACATTGTATAGTTTGATATTTGTCCCTTTTTACTTTAAAACCAATGCAAAAAATTCAATATTTAATACTTTACTAATTTTATTAGCCTTTCAACTACAGCATCACAATTTTAAACACTGAGCTAATCTATTCCAAATCCCTAAGATTATTCTTATTACCTATTGTATTTCAGAATTTAATGCTTTCACACCAACTTTAGCTTATTTTCCTATTGACAATATGACCCAATGTGAAAACAAGAGAGAGGAAAAAAAAAAAAAAAAAAAAGATTTCAATTTAAAATTTGAAGTCTTAATAGAGAAAACTTAACCTTTTTAAAAAAAGTTTCTCCTTGCATCTAATATACAATAAGTTGAATTAAATTTATAGCAATAGAAAATAGTTTTTTTTTTTTATAGAATTGGTACCCATTGCAAAATAGACAAGTCACATGTTAAACTATATTCTACAGAAAATCTTAAAAAAAAAAAAAAAAATTCAAAACATTTATCAGATTATGAAAAACATTTCTAGGAGTTTCTTACTACATTTGTGCTCTTTGATGTTCAGGACTTAAATTGTCATTTATGGGCCCCCTGTACTAAGGGGTGACAGTCTCTAAGAGAGTGGGAGGTAAAAAAGGGAAAATACTGATACCTTGAAAGGAGACTAGCCTGTTGAAAAAGCAGAGTACCAATCACCGAAAGCAGATCGCGGTCTTGATAAGACACATCAGAGCGCAAACTGTTTTCGGTGACTGGATTCCAGGTTTGGGGAAGCAGCCATTCTCTTGACACAAGCCTATATTGAAAAGGAAATCTTCCTCACAATGGCATTTTGGCTATTCATAGCAAATATTATGCCAGAGGGAGGTAGACAACACAGATTACAATTAAAAAAAAAAAAAAAAAAAAAAAATTAAAAAATAAAATATATAAAAAAGCCAAATGCTCAATAGCAAAAATGATTTTCCATAGTGTATAATTTATTCTTACCATCAAATAGAAAGGAATTTCTCCCAACCCCCATTTTTATATATATATATATATATAAACATTGTTCTTTGTCATCTTAATTAGGTGTCAGGGGAATGAACTAAAAGCTATATTTATAATTTATAGCTAAAAAGACGGATGGAATAAGGCCAAGTAAATGTGTTTATCCTAACCTAATCATTTCCTATTTTTACATACATCTACACTTAATACCCTTAAAACTTGTTTCCAATTTTAATCAGAAAAGTATTAAGCAATTTTTACAATTGCTTTTATGATTCTAGTCAACGTTTTTCATCATATTTTAATGGCATTTGGAAAAATAAGTGAACCCAACTCAAAATTGTATTACACTTATCAATTTGTTGTTAGTTATGTCTATAATTAATATACATACCAATTGGAACTGTCCAAGAAGTTTGTTGTCCTGTGCCATTTCACGTTCTCCTTGGTGAACTTTAATCTCGACTTGTGTCTGGCCATCAGCAGCTGTAGAAAACACCTAACAACAAAGTATTAAGTATTAGGTTGGTGCAAAAATAATGACGTAATAATGTAGTTTTTTTTATGTATTCTTTAACGTCAAAAAAAGACATTATTACCAACCTAATATTAGCATTGTAAAAAAATCAAACTTGGATGCAATGTTGGATTAGTATTTTTTTTTTAAACTAATGTTCACCCTATTCAAGGTTCAAGGGGTCACTCAAAGAGGGCTGTTGTGTGAATAGTAAGGATTATGGGGACACAGTTTGTTGGTTATATAGGAAACATACAAATTAACCATAGACTTGAATGTGAAAATTGTAGCAGTCAGGAAAGCATCATCCTGGGAGTTTGCTACACAAAGCAACAGTTCTTGGGAAGATGCTATCTGAGTGGAAAAGAATATAAAGGTGGTTTGCCTCAATGTACACATATTGCAAAAAATATACAGCTTAGTTTGATTCAAATTGAATTAAAAAGAAAGTTAAGTCTTTCAGAAATTGGGAATTACATTTCTTAGCAATGGAATCTACAGTGGAAGTTGATCAGAAATTCTGATATTTGCATGCCAATCATTTTACCTCTGAAAAACCTATGAAATGAAACCCACTCCTGTGAGTTAATCTGGAAATATCTTACACAATTTATTTGACGAGAATCCTTAGATGACATATATACAATTATTTTATTGCCAACAAAAAGGAAATCTCGATTGCCATAATGATTAGTGCTCAACTAAGATTTTCTAGTTTCTGCAAGTGAGAGAGGGAAAAAGAAAAAAAAAAGTCTTTAGTCTGGTTTGAGAGTTTATAAACAAAGCATCTTTAATGCCTCTCAAAAATACATAGTCAATGGGGCATTATACGGCATAACCAAGTGACATTTTTGTGTGTGTGTGTGTGTGTGTGTGTGTGTGTGTGTGTCTGTATGTGTGAAATTAGGCTGAATATTAAGAACGAGGGCAGGTAATAAAGTTAAACGAAGAAATTCAATAAATGGCAAATAGTTCTACTCACCTGACTCTTTTTTGTTGGAATGGTTGTGTTTCTGTTTATAAGCTTGGTGAAGACACCACCCAAAGTCTCAATACCAAGAGATAAAGGTGTGACATCCAGCAGTAATACATCTGTAACATCACCAGCTAATACACCACCCTACAAGGACAACATACAATGAATGTTAATATATCGATGCTTATTATGTATTTAGCAGTTCACAAAATGGTTTTATTGAGGTTCCTCAGGATTAAAACACTTTTTCCCTTTCTTCAAATGGTTTTGATATAGCCAAATATTATTCTATTTATTTCAAACAGCAATTCCACACTTATCTAAGCACAAAAATATGGTGACAGGATAATGTAAAAAAAATTCAGATTTGCTACCAATTATGTGATTACTAACTACTCTGGATGCACTTACATGTCTTTATGAATATGCATTCCCAGTTGTTGACATATTTTCCAGATACCATGCAATGCTGGCATTTATCATGTACTATTTCAAAAACCAACAACATACAATATGGTCCATTTTGTGATATATTTTTGTTATATAGTGTGCAGGGAGGGGAGGATGTTTAGCTTAATCTGTACTACAGAGTAACCCATCAAAACCAAAATGCCCACAAGAAATCACCATGAGCAATTTTATAGTCATTTATTTCCTGTAAATTGTAATTAACTTTTCCCCCATCAAATAGGCCAACACAGCCAGGCAACAATATAAGAAGAATTCAGCAGTGAAACTAAAATCTGTTTATACAAGGTTCTACTGAAAAGTTCAGTAAATCTGAACACAATTCACACGGACTGAATATGAAGGTGATTGCGGTATATATATATTATGTACTTATATAATTTATTTTCATATACATACACACTTGTTTCTTTAAGTGTTATTTTTGAAATGGATACTCATTTGAGGAGAAGCTCCGTTTTTATTTATTTTATTAAGTCAATTTATATCCACTGCCTGAATATTCAAGAAATCTAGTAAGAAAAATATGTATCCTCCACCTGTGTCCCCTAGGGGCAATTCATTAGATCTGATGTGCCTTCTTAGATCAACTTAGCCATGTAGGGCCTCGTGATCAAACAAAACACAAATAAGGCTTTTAAGCACATATTGTTCCAGATTCTCTCTCTAATTTTATATATATATATAAAAAATTCCCAAGAGGATAGAACCCAGGTAGAACTCAATGTACAGGACAGAATAAAAAGGCTCAAACACTAATATTCTATGGTTATAATCATGATCAAATTCATCAGACCTACAAATTCAAGAAATCAGAAAATATAACTCCTTGTATAAAAAAGAAAATTTTAGTGAGTATGTGTGGACAAGTGTGAGAAGGAAATGAAAGCTCTAGAGAGAGGGTAACAGAAGAAAGAAGAAAAGGAAGGCCTAAAAGGTGAAGGTGGGGATTAAAATTTAACAGAGAGAAGTTTTAAAGAGAGGAGTTAAATAACGGTTTAAATAAGTGAGATAGATAAATATGAATTATTTTTCGATGCATAATTTGCTACTGATTTGCTGACCTAAATTAAAATTCAAAAACAGACACCAGAAATGTATGTATACATTTGTGGTAACACTACGCACAATAAAACACGATATGATCTAAACTTAAAATCCAGAAGATGAGAGAGATAGAGTGTAAAGAAATAAAAGTGAATGATTTTTTTTGGAGGGGGGGGGGGGTAGAGACAAAAATGAAAGATATTTATAAGAGAACCGATGTGTAATCAAGAAAATTTGGCAAAGCAAGTAATTGTGACACCATTTAGGGGCGCAAAAAGAGGGAAAAAGAAGAAAAGGAAAAAGAGAAAGAAAAGAAAGAAAAAGAGAGGCGAGACTTAACTTATATGATAAAGTGAGTCCACCCACGACAGACATTTGGCAATGTTATTTTGATAATGGAAAAAAATGGTGAAAATTCTGACGGCCATTGTCGTAGGGCTAGCTGACAAAGACCAGGTTGATACAGTTTTTTTTAAATAGATAAAGAATTAACTGTGTTATGGTGGCAAGCAAATTATCGGAGGTTGGTGAATATTCCCTGTGAGGAAAAAAGAAAGGAAAAGAGAGGCGAGACTTAGGAAAGCCACCCACGACAGAGATATTTGGCGATGTTATTTTGATAAATGAAGAATGGTGAAAATTCTTATGGCCATTGTCATAAAGCTAATTGACAAACACCAGGTGATACAGAGTTTTAAATAGATAAAGATTTACTTGTGTCATGGTGGCAAACAATTTAATAGGTCATCTGTTGACCACACACAAAGAGAGCCATCTATAGGTTGGGTCTTTGTCGATGTGAGGTGTCATTGAGAGAAAACACATCTGGGCTGTATTGGAATTTGAATATGACAGCGAAACAATATTTCGTTGGCGCCGAAGAATGAGTGTGTCTGGTTGACTAGCCTCTTGGTGCTGGCGAAAATCTGATTGAAGAATTCCATATGCCGTGACGTTAGGATAAGAAGTGAGATTATCACTCTACGGCCAGAGAAGAGAGAAACAAAAGAAAGAAAAGGAAAAGATAATTTTTTTTTCTTTGAGCAAAATATATTTTTTTAAGAACAAGGCTAGTCTAGTCACGCCCACACTGTTGAACGCCATTGGCTGAATGTTAACGAGATCCAGGCAGAGGTGATCATGTGACGCAAGGAGGGAGCCCGCCGCCGCCCATTGAGAGGTAGGTATGAGAAGTTCCTGTGAGGAAGTGGGAAAACCGTTGACGCCCCTCTGAAGTATAGTGAGATATCCATATGAGAATAAGAGAAGGTGGGGGTAAGAGAAGACTTCCAAAAATGGAAAGGTGTGGAAAATTCCTGACTGAAAATAAAGAAGTGGACTATGGATTTAGAATTATCAAGGAACCTCAAACCCCGACGAGACCACCCCGGTTTGGGTCCATATAAGCAAGGTCGTGGCGAACGAAAAGCAGTTGGAGAGTTCGAGAGATAGTTCCAGTTGAGAGCTCTGAAGACCCACCACGAAGAGCTGACCAAGATTCGTGCAAATTCCGAACTCATCTTCTAACCAAGAACAATTTATTTTTTTGAAGAACGACAGACTCACACCGCCAAAATAAGTTTTGTGAATTTCGCCTGAAGACACACCAAGAACCAGTTTCTTAAAGGACAGACAGCTTAGATGTTAAGACTCGCATAACAAAAAAAAAACAACATGTCACGAATCCACATAGCGGGTTGGGAGATAGACGTGACCCTGTATCCAGCAACAGATATAAAGTATTGTTATCTTTTTTTTTTTTTAATAACTTGAACTTTGAGTTGTTATTTTATTTTCTCTCACATCTATTTGTGTGATACCACCCTCATTCAAACTCAGCTTGCATTACGGCCCCAACGACTGATTGATTTCCTCTGCCTAGATCAATTCACAACGTGGGTAGGCAGACTGGGAATCAAAGTAGTTACTTCGGTAACCAGGCGTTGGAGGCGAGTTGGGAACGACGAGGCTGTTATTGGATCTAACCTGATTCCCATCCGAATCGCCAAAAGATTGGATCGACACCCACCTGAACGAACGAACGGGAGTGGCCGACGTCGCAGTTGGCGCCGTGACTGGGATAAGACTCTGGATCGGGTTTGGATGTCACATAATATCACCTACAGGTTACAAATTTAATATAAACATAAAAATTAAATATTTAATCTAGTAAGGACCTACCATCCATATACCCAAAAACACATGTAGATACACAACATATCTATATTTACTCACACACACATATCTATCCATATACACATATTTGCATATAAAAATACATTATATATATATATATATATATATATTACGGTCAAGTTCCCTGAACTGTTGGAGAGTATTTCATAACCTTTATAATTCAGTACAAAGACTGTATTTCCTACCATATAAGACACTCCAAAAGAAAATGAAATTGATGAAAATGTCCTATTTAAAAGTGTTTAAATCTGAGAATGAGAAAGTGGAACCTTCTACAACAGATCCTGCAAGTATCAAGCAAGAACAGTGATAAGCACTAAGTGTTCAACATAACAACATAACCAGTCAAAATATACTAGATTTTATGAAGTCAGATTACAATATGCTTGCTTCATGCAACTTAAAGCTTTAGTATGAACATTTTTTTTTTACCTGGATAGCTGCACCAATAGCCACTGCTTCATCCGGGTTCACAGATTTACTCGGAACTCTTCCAAATAATTCTTTCACTGTATCTTGGACCTGAATCAAAAGAAACAAATTAGGATATGTAATTAAGGCAAAGCAGACAGACACACACACATATATATATATATATATATATATATATATATATATATATAATAAAACAAATCTTTTTTACCTCATATGGGGAATAGTCTATCTCGGTAGACAACGAAAGTAGTAGCCATCTTCTCAACGCCAGTGTGGAATGTAAATTTTCATTCCACACTGGTTTGGGAAAAAAAAAAAAAAAAAAAAAAAGTGTGTGTTTTTTTGGGGAGGTGAACGCAAAAAGACCCGTTAAGTTGCTTTTACTATACTCATGATTCAAAGTTACATTAGAAACCAAAGATGGGTACAGGATGAATGTTATGACAGCTCAACCATTATTGGATGGTTTAATATGAAATACTAAATCAAGGTACCTATTACCCATGTCTGATAACTAACACTATTTTCAAACAATCTCCCAAAGTTTTCCCCCTTACACCCCAACCCTGTTTTCAAGACCTTGATGCCCTTACATATATAAAAAATATTTAATCAGATTATCCTGAACCAAAATTAAAGTTTAAACTTTAAAACAGAGTATTTAAAAAAAAAAAAAAAAAAAAAAAAAAGAATATTGACTAAGAAATAGAAATGGTCTGTCCAGAAAGTATCTAACCATTTATACAATTTTGCAGCTAGTCAATGAAAAGCTTCCAAAACAGTCTTAATCCAAACTATTCTATTTGGCTGTAGAGTTTATTACTTTTGTACAAATACACGTGGGAAAGCTAGGAATCCTCTTCCCTCACAGAAACAATACAAAATTTTTATTTGACATTTACAAACAAAAAGCAGAACTGATAAAAATCAGCACTTACCTTGGGCATGCGAGTCATTCCACCAACCAAAATTACATCACCAATATCAGATTTCTTCACTTCTGCATCCTGGAGAGCTTTCTGGCAAGGAGTAGTTGTCCTTTTGACCAAACTTTCACAAAGAGATTCAAACTTGGCTCGAGACAATTTCATATTCATGTGTTTTGGTCCACTGGCATCCATGGTAAGATAAGGTAAGTTGATTTCAGTCTAAAACACAGCAAGAAAAATATGCTTATTTAAAATGTTACAAAGATATAAAAATAAAAAGTTAAAAAAAAGTTGAAATAAAGTTTTTAAACTTATAGCTTTCTTTTTAAAGTTATTTTGAATAATTTCAAATTCACATACCCAATTATTGCAATCCATTCAATAGAAAAACCAACAATAGTGAGGAAAAAAGAAAAATCTTATTACTTACCTGTAGAGAGGAACTGAGTTCAATCTTTGCCTTTTCAGCAGCCTCCCTTAGTCGCTGAAGTGCCATTATATCCTTAGAAACATCTACGCCTTGCTGCAGATTAAAAATGCATAATTGAAAGGTTTGCTCAAGGAGGAAGAGAATATTAATTACATATGGAAAAAAAAAAAACAAAAAAAAAAAACACACACACACACACACAATGGCAACACATGTAACTATTACAACTCTGAAAAATCAACATTCTCTCTAAACAATAAAACTTCCTTGCCATTTATAAGGTTGTTTAGAAAATAAAATCACTTTTTGGAGATTATATTTTATCTCATTTAAATACAATAAAAGCTGACTTTGAAAAGAACATTAATTATTAAGCAGACTTCACAACTTTGAAATTGTAGCCTACATTCAAATTCTCAATTTCCACTCCAAAAGAATCTTTGTAAGCAGTTGGCAAATATGATAGGGTCTGTATTATTTTTGCAATAGAGTACAGAGTAAATATTTATACACAACATTCAGCAAGAGGAAGTTTTTTCTTCAGAATAACAATGAAAGCTCACTCAGTAATATATATATATATATATATATTTATTATTGAACAATAAAAAATATTAAAATCTTTAGACACACTGGGTTGTAGATTAATATTCTTTTGGTTTTTTTTTATTTATTATTTCATTTAGATTCCTCGAGACTAGTTTCACCCAAAATGGTCATCAGGAGAAATATTTCTGCTTGCTGGTAGCAGTAAACTACAGAAATGAATGCCTTGATGGAGAAAATGAACTCGTCTGTAGTTTTTTTTTGTTTTTTTTTTTCTATCTTTTTAATATGAATCTTAACATTCCTTGTGTTGGTCAAACAGTCTCTTTTAAGTTGTTATTTGAGATAAGAGCTGGATAGATACATGCTGCTCTGAATTCCCCTGGTCAGTTTGACGGTTTTATTGGTTCCTGGAGAAGGGAGGTGTCTCAGTTAAGTGTGTGTGTTATTTGGTTCTTAGGGAGTAAGCGAGTATGATATGTGTAAGCGTGTGTATTGCTGTGGATGTGTGTTATCATTTGGTTCATTAGGGAGTGAGTAAGTGTGTATAAATGTGAGGCCTCAACACCTCTGTAAGCATGTCTGTCTTGTGTGTGTGAGAAATGTGGGTAGGTTTTGATTTGTAAAGTTATATATTAGTACTATCTATAGTGTTAAATTTATGGTTTAAGCCGGCTGAATAGTGTCTTTTTAGACATTGTATCCACTTATTTTCATGGAACTTTAAAATCTTTCTAATGTTATCTGCACTGAATTTTTCTATTCTCTCAATTATAGTGAATTTGGCATGGGTTTTGAAATCATGTTTTTTTCAGGCAGAAATGTTGTTCTACAGGTAATAATTTTTCATGGGGAGTCGACTTAATTTGATTGTGATAATTATTAATTCTGTAGTGAAAGGGCCATTCAGATTTTCCTACATATTGTTTCTGGCATAGTGTGCATTCTAAGAGGTAAATCATGTTATGACTTCTACAGTTAGAATTCTTTTGTTGTTACATGGTTGGGAAAATCCTGTTGTTTTTGTTCTTAGTTTATTATGGATTACCTTGTACCCCGAAATGTGGTTACTACCTATGATTTCTTTTAGGTTCATAGGTCTACGATATGCGAGAAGGCAGAGTTATACACACACATATTTAGTGAGGGTTTTGCCATTGCTAATAATGAATTAAATACATTGACACAGAAGGGAATGAATAACTTGTCAAGGAAACATTTACACAAAAGTAGAGAAGCATTATACTCACTTCTTTCAGAAACTCACTAGCTAGGAATTTTACAACTACATTGTCAAAATCTTCACCACCTAAAAACGTATCCCCATTAGTGGACTTCACTTCAAATACTCCCTTTTGAATTTCCAAAATGGAGATATCGAAAGTACCACCACCCAAATCATACACAGCAATTCTGCAAAAAGAGAGAGAGAGAGAGAGAGATATATAAATGTCAGTAATAGCATGCTTGATAAAGGAAAAAAAAAAAAAAAAAAAAAAAAAAACTTATTATTGTTGATTTTTTTAAAGTTTAAAATCTGTCATTATCCATTTCAATTGGCAATGGTGGGAAAAAAAAAGTGTTTTATACAAAACAGAAACCATTTTAGAAAATATTCAAAAGAAAAAAAAAAAAACTTTAGAAGGAATGTGAAAAACTGCAAAGTGATTCCCTATATTTCAGTTCAAAACTACAACTTTTTATTGTAATTTTTAAAAAAGATTTTTTTTTTTTTTTTTTTTTAAATATATTTTTTGATTTGCTTTTTACAGCTTAAGCCTTTGTGGATTATTTAACAGCAAAACATTTTGGATACTAAGATTTAATTTTTGCAACTGAATAATGCATTAATTTTTTTAAAGTAATTTTCCCTCAGGCACAAACCCTACTATTCAACCCATAGCCAGGAGGCAGGAGATGGATTCATATCTTTCTCAAGAGTATTTACAACTAAACAAATTTAAGAAACTCGGTACCCAAATTTCTCTTTTTGAGCTGCTATGCAATATACCCACCACCACATCCAGATTGTAAAGTGTTTTTACATTGAAGATATACTTGTGAATAAAAAAATTACTAACATCAGAATTCAAAACACAAATTCTCAAACTTAGTAAAAAATCTGAAGATTACCATTACCAAACACACACATAAAAAAAAAAAAATTAGCTACTCTTACGTCAGAATTCACAGCTTATAAAGAAACTAGTTCTTTGATATTTTGGAAACAAGTAGTAAATCATCTAATAAACAGACAAGAAATATTGATTTCATTCCCTTCTTACATCTCATCTCTCCCCCAACAAAATCATTTGGTAATTTTAATAATAGTCTGGATATACTCCTATTGTAACAGCTCATTAACAAAAATGTATTAGGTTGGTGCAAAAATAATGACGTAATGTCGTTTTTTGACGTTAAAAAATACGTCAAAAACGACATTATTACGTCATTATTTTTGCACCAACCTAATATCTAGCTAAAGCTTAGGGGCCGGGTGTTTACTTGGCCCCTCTGGAAAAATTATACTGCTTAAGCACAGGAAGGATGGAATATGTTCCCACAATTCCTCCAGCCTGTTTGATCAGTTTACATCCTCTTCCCCTTTGGATTTTTAACTTTTCAACAATTAACTCTTGGAGAAAAAAAAAAAAAAAAAAAAGTGTATGCACTTACACTTTGTCTTCACTTTTGTCCATGCCATAAGCAAGAGCTGCTGCTGTTGGTTCATTAATGACACGCAGAACATTCAAGCCTGCTATCTGACCAGCATCTTTTGTAGCCTGAAGATTTTTTGAAAAGAAAGATTAAAATAAAAAAAAACAAATAAGAATGTCACTTGCTACATGAAGAGCAAACAATACTTGATAAATGAAAATCACCAAAATTAGAGAATTTACTGCTAATAAAATGAAAATTCCTACTTGACAGCACTGAAAATGTTTATTATACAATATAAATAACCATATTTCTGTAAGCATTATGGAGAAAGAGAAAAATTCTTTCGAATTTGATATCTACCAAGAGAATGTAAAATTTCCTTCCTCTAGATTGCAATTGAAAGGAATATATTAAAATGAAATTAAATTGGGTGAAAAAACAGAACAGCACTTCTGTCCTCAATCCATGCTGTTATATTTATTTACAATGCCTGTTTGTACAACTTTCACTATTAACCAAGATGACGCTATATATAGAATTGGAGCCAAATGTTTGAACATAAAAAAAAAAAAAATTAATAAAAAACTCAAAAATAAAAATGCAGCTAATTTTCTATTAACTTCATTATAAACTAGTATTTTTATGACAAACATTCACCTTCAAAAGCATTTCAATATAACAAGGAATGCTCATTATGCGATATACAATATTCTACTGAAATCCCAGTAGTCCACATGTCAGTAATACCATCTACAAAAACTGTGACATTGGCTGACTGCTTCTGAGACTGAGATAAGGGTTGTTGCCAAACTGTTCCAATATAGTGATCTTGATGTAAAGATATTCTTACTTTTTTTTTTTTACCTCTTGGCATTGGGTGAAATTGTCTATAAATTTGCTTGCATGTGAATCTTTTGTTTATCCTGCAACAGTTCCAGATACCTTTGACTATTCATGGTTGACCCAGGAAATATAAACCATCTGATCCAAACTCATCTGGCTGGGAGGCTGTTTCATGTATCTTTTTTTTTTCCATCTCTTTCTTGGATGCATTCTGACAATATCGAGACGCAAAAAAGCCATCGCAGTGTGTATTCATAAGGTAATTGTTGTATACTGTTGTTTTACAACACGTGACCAGTAGTCAATGTCCTGTCATCTGACTCTTTACACATTATTTATCCTATAACCAACACATGCAAATGGGATGCTATCTATTTGCCAATCCCACTATAACTACCTGAACTGAAGAGGTTTAATACCTTTAATTATTCTTGAACTTTTCCCAACTTCTTTCTTACTCTCCCATTTCAATGTTTATATTTTCTTTTTGTTGTAAAATGTAGATTGTAGCCTTATTTCATTTTCTTTCATGCCAGAGTTTCAGCTGTTATCCATAGGCTTGTTTTCTATTACATTTTCCCCGATCTGAAGAATTCATAATTTTTTCCTTGTCAAGATCTTCCTCCATCACTAGTGATGTTTTGTCCAATGTTCAGGCTTTTTAACAAATGCCTGGCACTTTTTTCATTTTACAGTCAATTTTCTTTTTTGGTCAGATTTTGAAGGATCTTCATTGGAATCCATTGACCAATCTGCAAGAAAGTGCTATTTTTCTTTTTTGCCTGAATTCGTCAGAGACCATGAAACAACGGATTTCAGGATACGATCATCACTAGGGATGGTTTTTCTGGAACATCCATTTTTCTTTCAGAATAAGAGTCATCGGCTTGGTACTTGGCGAAAGCATTGTAAACTGCAATTTTGTTACAACCCATTCGGACTGAGATTTCACACTGTCTACCCCAGTCCATGTAATGTTTTCCAAACTTTTTGAAATTCAGAAAATGACATTTTGGGCTTATTTATAACATAAAAAAAAAAAAAAAAAAAGTCTTAGCCAATGCCAAGTGCTTCTTTTCCATTTCCACAGCCAATCTTCGGTGCAGCTTAGGCACCATTGCAGGATATTAGCTGGAATTCATTAACCAATTTGTGCAAAACAGTCTTCACGACTCACATCTGTATCCCCGAGAAGTGGAGCAGCTTCTTTTTTTTTTTTGCATAAACTTGTCAGAGATTGTCAAACTATGAATTTTAATTTGTTCACCTCTAAAGGTGATTTTTTGTGGCTGATGTAATATTGCAATCTGTTTACATTAACTAATAGTGGATGATGCAATCACAGAGAAAAATTAATATTTATCAGGTGTCCTTAAATTTTTGACCAAGAGTATATACAAACTATGTTGGCAAGAGTCAGTGTGGAAATCAGGACAATTTTTTAAAGCAGCTGCCATCAGCAAAAAAGAAAAAAAAAAAAAGTTTTCATTAGCCTGAACAAACCTGAAAATGTTTAACAGATTATATACAAAGTCTAGTCCAGACACAAACAGTTTGGCTTGCTTAATGCTTCCCACATGAAGATTTATTTCAGAGTATATAAGTTTTTGTAATCTAATATCAAAATTTACATATTAAAAGCCTGGAACAAGATCAAGTCATATTTCAAAAAGCCCACTGTCATGTCTATAGGGTAAGAAAATCAAACAAGTCACTCCTAGAATTAAGATATTAAAAGTTCTACCATCCCTTTGCCTTTATGTTACATGCATACAGAATATAAGCTATGCAACAATTATTCAAGGTTATTACATTCAAGTGTGCAATTTAACAGGGAACAATAAAACAACTCACCTGTCTTTGTGAATCATTAAAATAAGCTGGAACAGTGATAACAGCATTTTTCACTGATGTTCCTAGGTAACTCTCTAGAAGAAAAAAAAAAAAAAAAAAAAAAAAAAAAATTTGATTGCTATATGGCAACTTCAGGATTTGCACTCAATCTAAGTGAAAAAAGTACGATAATTTAAACGCTAGAATGAGGGGAAGACAATATGAATTAGTTTACAGCAATAGCAGTGAAAAAAAAAATAGCACAAGAATTACATGGTCAAACCTTATTATGGATATGTGTGGTTTACAGCATAAATTTTTATAGTTTATTTCATTTGTGCAGATGTAGGGGAGGTATTGTCATGGTTTTAATTTTCAATCTCACATTGAGAGTGGTTCTGTAATTTGGGGAGGAATAAAATAAAATACAGTTTCAAATGAAATAAAGTAGATAAATATTAGCAAATTACCAGCAGTCTCTCTCATTTTCATTAAAATAAATGCACCAATCTGACTGGGAGAATACATCTTTCCATTGCTTTCAACCCAAGCATCTCCATTGGAAGCTTTCACAATTTTGAAAGGTACTGTTGTCCTAAAAATTAGAAAAAGATTATCACTAGAGAATTCAGATAAATGTATAACACTAAAGAAAAAAAACAAACAGACAAAACAGTTGAGAGTGAGAAATTATCTTGAGTTTAAAATTTGTTTTATTCAAGAAAATGATTATATATGACAAGTCTCAAAGAAAAATAGCTTAACACTGTAAAATATAATAAAGACAAATCTTTAAATCAAAGTTTGTCTAAACCTAAGAGAAAAATCTCTTATGGCATTCTAACGTATTAGAAATAATTTAGTAACAACTTTACAAGCTAAGGGGATAAATTTCAGGAAGAGAAAAATAAGTCGTGGAGACAGTATCTTTAAAAGTCAACTAATTATCCCAAAAGAAACTATTGTAATTAGCCTTCACTGCCAATATAGCACCTGATCCCTTAAAACAATGAATTCGATGACATACAAGATATTTGATCCACACTAACATTGGGTGGCCAAAATATTAGGTTGGTGCAAAAATAATGTCGTTTTCCCACAGTAACATATGTGAGAAAACGACATTATTTTTGCACCAACCTAATACCATGGATGCCTAGAGCAACTCCATAATACAATTGTAAATGTGTGTAAATCGGAGGGGTCTTATATGCCATGAAATACAACAGCTATTTTCTCTTTAATATTGCCAAAACTTTTTTTTAAAGATTCAGATTTTTTTTTTTAAATAACCACTTCATGGCAATCAAAACTGTTCTGTCAATAAAAAGAAAACTGCTTTCCAGCAATAGGACAACAAAAAAAAATAAAAAAACAAAAAACACCCATCTCAAATAGGTAAAATGCCTTAAAACGCGAGTGTTAAATTAAATTCACAGGTTCTCCTCTTCAGCTAAGTTTGATTAATTTGGCAAAATGGGCTGCAAAAGAGTTTTTCAATTGATAAAGCAAGAGAGAGAAAAAAAAAATGATGCAAATAACGTTTGGTAAATTATACTGGAGACATCTCCTGTAGTACCATAAAAATTTGGGCTTTGGCTTAGTAACATTGGCGTAAGAAGGTAGAATGGCATCTGCAGAATCCTTTTATTGACATAATAGATATTTTTCTCTCTCAATTAACGAAATTCATTTCCCACCATTCTGATTAGAACATGATAGAGAGTTTAAGTGCGTTATATTTGAATGTATCTGTAATACTATAAATTGTATAATCGCTATGTAGACCTCACAGCTGCATATGACATCAATAAAAGAATTCATTAGAAATCACCATCCAAGTTACAAATGTTGAGATAGAACAAGTCTATCAGTCCATAAAGTTGTACATGCCTGCCGAAGACCCCAACACAAACATTTCAAACCTCACCAGAAGTACAAGCAAGAAATGAGAACTCTAACCCATTTAATATCCCCCTAAACTATATATATATATATATATATATATATATATATATATATATATATATATAAAGCACAATGGGCACTGATCACTTAAAAATTTTATACATCATAAAAAATAAAAATTAAAAAAAAAACTAATAGAAAACAACATTCCTGTTTTCCTCCCAGGGGCCAATGTACAGTGGATGAAAAAAGCACTATACTGATGACATATTTATTCATAGTTGAGCTAAAAATGACTTTGAAAAAAAATCAGCATCCAAGTGTTTCAAGAAATAAGGCTCAAGATAAAACCTTTCCAAAATAGAAATGGAATTGGAATGAAAGCAGTGATGGTACATACCCTGAATCCATCATAAAAATTCAAGATGTGGAATTAGTAAATACTAATTTCAAATACCTAAATGGATCAGTTAGAAGAAATTTAGTACGAGAGAAGATTGAATAGAATAGGCTACACTAGAAGTAGTTTCACACAACACCACAAACAAAATAAAAAAATTAACCTGAAAACTAGAGCCATGTTCTTAAATAGCTCCACCAGATCAAGATTTTCACAGGGATGCCATGCATTGCACCAAACTCCTTGAGAAATATCTAGACTGTCAGTTGTATACAACTGCCCCCCCCCCCGATCAAGGGTTAGAAAATAGCTTTGAGTGAAGTATATAGGGTTCAGCAAAAACAGCCCCTCTTTAAATTTTGTGAACTAGCACTATAGAACCAAAGTGTACCAAATAATAGAAACCACATCACTGCTTGTTTGATGAATGTCAAATGTTTCCTTAGAAAGAAACAATATAACAATGTAACATTTTTATTTTTTTCTTCTCCAATCTCTCACCATCCTACACACACAGAGTAAAGAACCAACTGTCAGACCCTAAGTTTTTTTGTAATTAAAGCAATTAAAACCAGGACACAAAACCTTCAACTCCGACTTTTATGTAATTAAGTAATTATAGCCTACAAAACTCAAAGCCTATGCATATGCTCCTAATTTGAGTAGGCCTATATAAAAAAAATAAAGATATTGTGGCTTTTATAGCGTACCTATTCATTCTTCAATAACAGAATTAGACACAAAATCATTGAAAGGATATAGAATAACAAAAATAAAAATGCTATAATGTAAGCTCTGCAAATAAGAAATAAGTACAGAACAAAAGTAAAAAACTAACAAGTTAAAATATAATCTTTTACAGGATGCAAAAGACATAACAAAAATAAAAATTCCATAAGATTTTTTTTTTTTACATATATAGTTTTGCAAATATAAAATAACTACAAAAAAATAAAATGGCTTTAAAAAAGTGGAGATGAATTTATTTAAAAGGAAATAGTATATACAGTAGAATAACAATAAAAATTCTATAATGTAAGACTATTTACATAAAGTATAAAGTCAACTGGAGTTAGAATTGGTATAGTTTTACGACTCCACACGACTCTTACAAAAAAAAAAAAAAAAAAAAAATTTTTTTTATCATCTCATTTGGCCTATGTTACTGCTATTTTAAAAAATATTTTTTCCTCCTCATGAAAATGCAATAGTCAATGTAAACTCATGATCCAAGGATCATGAGTTTACATTATGAATATTGCATTATTACCATTGTAGAACCTGAATTTATCTTTTATTCCACTAAAAATAAAAACTTTCAGTATGAAACAAAGTCAACTGACTTCACATGAGAAAACAGCAAATTTTATATATATATATATATATATATATATATATATATATATATATATATATATATATATATATATATATATATATACACACAGACTTGTCCACCAATCATGTTGCTATTGATCCTGCATTGAATAATCACAAATGTCTTTATATTATGGAAGAGTACAGATAAATAATAAAAACAATTAACCAACATGTTAAATAAAGTCCCGAGATGAGGATTAGGTGGCTTGTGTTGATGCCCAGGTCAGCATAATGTAGCCTGATTATCCCTAGTGTGAAGAATTGCTATGCACAGGAGTAACAGATTCAGCTTCATTCTGAATCTGTTGAAAATGGAATCATTGGTAAGTGTTGTGTCAGACAAATTATTGTTCCTGTTAAATGACGGTGAATTCATGAAATAAAGATTTTAAAAGAAAGAAATATTTCCGATAAGAAATACCCATGTACAGTGCCTACAAGCATAGATATTTGTATGAAAAGTTATTTGCAGTTTCTGAAATGTAATAAAAATAGGAAAATGTTCATGTGAAAATAAAATTCAAATTAGATTTCATGAATTTTTACTGCATCTATAAAGTACAATTTACTTTTTATACAAGGCAGTGCTGAAAAGTTTCCAGTTCAACATAGGGACACCAAAAAGTTTGGTCCAGTAGGTTAGGCCAAGAAATTTTCAGTTCCTTTTTTTTTTAAAATCATTTCAACTCAAGCAAAGCAATAAAGCCACTAAAGCAAGGGATTACTGCAGACATTTCATCTAAATTTGTGAAGATCAAAGTTGGCTGGAAAGCATGGAACCAGAAGGGGTTCTACAATTGTGAAGTGTGAGAAAAGAAACTGTTAGCGCACAACTTATACTAATATATCTAGCCAATTGTTTTTTTTCTCCCTTAATGAAGATAAAAAAAATATATATAAATAAATAAATTTCTTACATTGAAAATTTAAAACTTACCAAAAATTTGTTTGGCAGCATTTCCATTTTACTAAGTTATCCTTAAGACTCGTAAAAAAATATTTAAATTAAATCATGAAACAGGTTGTTATATGTGTATATATATATATATATATATATATATATATGTGTGTGTGTGGATGTGCATGATAATAGGCTACTTGTTTCTGACTATGTCCATTTGCTATGGTGTTTAGTTCATCTGTTGCAGATATTCTCTGTTGTTCAGGGACATTCTTGTTCAACATGCACAGAGAGCCAATCTGATTTATACTGCAACTATGCTGAACAGACTACCATTTCTTGGAGAGAGCACATTACCTGGTGTGTTCAAAAGTTAAACATGGCCAGTTATTCAAATCGTGTGTGTGAATAAAATATTTAAACAGTTGAAAATTCTCAAAATTTCATAATGAAATTTGTCTAGTAAATAACATTTAATAATTAAAAAAAAAAAAAAAAAAAAAAAAAAAAAAAAAAACTTTCATGATAAAAAAGCATCCACAAAAGTTTTATCATTAATTAAAACAATACAAAGAAAGAAACTCATAACTTACATATCTTTCTGTACATCTTTATCATCAAATCGCCGGCCAATAAGACGTTTGGTAGCACTGAAAGTGTTCTGTGCATTTGTCACTGCTTGTCGCTTAGCAGGCATGCCACATAGACGTTCTCCATCCTTGGTGAAAGCAACTACAGAGGGGGTTGTTCGCGATCCTTCAGCATTCTCCAACACTTTGGGGGTCTTACCCTCCATGATGGTAACACATGAATTTGTGGTACCCAAATCAATGCCAATAACATGCCCTCGGACTTTATCAGAGCTGTAGAAAAAGAAAAAAAAAAATCTTCAGAACTTAAATACAACAAATGCATGTTATAGTAAACACACACATTATATATATATATATATATATATATATATATGTATGTGGGTTACACTATATATAATAAGAGAGATTTTCTCTGGTCCCAAATTAGAGCCATACTTACCTAAACAAAATAGACCAAACCCGGATATAAGAGACTTCTTCTCCGGTCCCGACAACTCTCTTATATCCGGGTTACACTATATATAACATGTAATGGTTAAATTTATATTTGGATCTACACTTTAGACAAACGTCATATCTGCTATGTCAACTATTTTCTATTTTTACAAAGACTTCTAAAAGGCGAAAATACTTTCTTAGATTGACTGGTCCGCTCATAAGAAAATAAGGAAGAATTAGTTTTTTTTTTTTTTTTTTAAAAAAATTTCTATAGATGAGCATTCATTATACTTTCCTCAGCTCATGAAATTTATCAGAACTGAAAAATATTGATATTCATAATACAGAGCAGTGTTTCTCAACCTTTTAAGCAATGACACACCCAAAAGCAAATGAATATATCACAACACACTTGGCAAAATTTTTAAAGTTTATATATTTAAATGTTATAAAATAAAACCATACAAGCACAAATATGGACTTACTTTATTTCAATGTTTCTATTCAAATATTTATGCAGCTTATTTAGTGTGGAACCTGTGGCTGGTGTTTTTTCTTCAATGTTCAGTCAAATGTGCGATAAGCAGATCCTTATTTCTTCTTTAGTTGTGTGTAGTTTTTCTTGCTTCTTATTTTTGATGTTATTTAGGATTGAGTAATCTAATTCACAGCGATACTAACGCTGTACTGTCACTACTTCCATACAAGTATGCTGTGGCATAGTGGTTAAGAATCATTGATAGAGAGTCCCAAATCGATCACCCGTTTCATAGAGAGCATGTAGGGGAATAAATTTTCCGATCATGGAATCGCAAAATTGTTAATCTTAAATGGAATCTGGGTTTTTAATGTCATTTTCAATAATTTTTTTTTTTATTTGAATTCTTTCAAAACTTAATAACTGTCTCTCTGATTCTGTTAAACATTTTTAATAAATATAACAGTTATTTTCCTTATAAAAGCCAAAAAATGATCAAGAACAAAAATGTTTACATAAAAGAAAAAGAAAAGTGGTCTGTCGATTTTCTGAGAATATGTTGTTTAGTTTATTTTTAAATCTTTTATAACTTTTCTAAGAAACTGTATGTTGCAAATGAGATGAAAGGTCATAATGTGAAATACCAAGATGATTTACCAAATACTTTCAATATCCCATCACTTTGGAATGCAAGAGCAGATTTCCTCTTCTGGAACATATTGCCAATAAAGCCTGTTAGCATAGATGCAGAACGTCAATTTTCTCTGTATAAACATTGACTCAATAAACAACGTCAAAGTTATACCCATGAGAGAACCAAGCAACTCATGATAGAGATTTAGAGATTTGAAGATTAGATATTTCCCAAATTAAGAAATTAGAAATTTGAGCAGCATTTCAAATTGGGGATAATTACATACAATTAATTTTGGGACTTGGATTTTAACATGTTAAAAAAAAAAAAAAAAAAAAAAAGATATTTACTATTTCTTAATATGCAATAAAACCTTGAATTATGTTTTTGCTTGCAGTTTTGATAATAATTATAGCATATTCTATTGCAATTTTCTCATAAAATACTATAAAAATAAAAAAATAAAAAAAAGAATTTACCAAAAGTGGAAATAGAAAGTCTGGGGGGCTCTAAGTATAAGTGATAACAAGACTACTGATGTTGTCCTTTTCCAAATCATAATAGTACATAGTTATCAATGATGTAAGCATACTTTTCAAACTTGATATTTGTAAATAAAAATTACCGATAACTATGAATCCAGAGATCAATTTGATATTATAAACATGACTCCCACTTCTAAAATGAGATATACAATATTTTCAATACTAATCAGCAAAAATTATTCCCCATCAAAAGTGTTTAGGAATGGACCAGACAATTTAAGTAGTGCGCTAAAAAGGGATCAAAATTTATGCAACTAGATTTGAGAATAAAAGGCAGCATTATATATATATATATATATATATATAGATAGATAGAGAGAGAGCGCAATGGATAAATTGGCACCAGTTTATATTTTTAATTTTGCACTTTTTTTTTTTTTTTTTTTTTGAAGTGTTTCAACCCAAGCAAGGCGGGAAGCCACTAGGACGTAAGGGGTTACAGAAAATTTGGAGCAAGATCAGATAGGAGTGATAGGAAAAAAAGGATGAGGAGAAGGGTAGTGGATAGATCAAGGCAACTGGAGACATCGATTGACATTAGATTTGAATAGTTGGAGATTATAGCTCTCAGGGAAACTGGAATAGGGAAGGGAGTTCCTCAGGCAAGAGGTGCAAGACATGAAACTATTGGAGTAGAAGAGACGGCTACATTTAGGAGTTTCGGCAGTGAAGGGGTGAGAGCGGGATGCCAGCCTCGTAGGGCGCTTGAACTCATGAAGTCTGGGAACCAGCGAATGCAGCTCCTCGGAGCAATTGCCATGAAAGTATTTGTAAAACAGACAGAGAGAGGCGACAGCGCGTCTGTGAGAAAGTGACTGTAGATGAGATGCCAGAGCAGGGCCAATTATATTGCATATCCGCCCCTGGAGCCTATCAAGAAACAGAAGGGGCTCTAGACCATATATGGCAGCAATACTCCACGTAAGGGCGAATTGTTGATTTGTAGATCTGGAGGATCGATTCCGGGGAGAAAAATTTCCTGGCGCAGCACAGGGAGCCAACTTTCCTTGCGGTGAACGAAGCAATTGATTCAATGTATTTGTTCCATCTCAGGTCAGCTGTAAACGTGACACGGAGCAGCCACAGAGAGTTGCTCTTGAGAAGTTGAGTGTCAGACATTCTAATGGAGGGCAGGGAAGGATCTCTGTGGTGATTAATAGAGAGCAGTTTTGTTTTTGAAGCATTAAAGTTGACCAGCCAATTCCTGCCCCAGTTCACAACCGATTGGAGGTCCTTTTCGAGTCGCACGGCCAGGTGAGTTTTGTCAGTGACACTAGATTTGTTTTTGAAGCAGGAATAAATTGTGGTGTCATTCGCATAGATGCCAACTTGGGAGTTTATGGTGTCAGGGAGGTCGTTTATGTAGATAAGGAATAGAGTGGGGCCTAGGATGGAGCCTTGAGGAACACCTGCGTTCGTGGGATAGGAACTGGAAGAGAATCTGTTGAAAACGACCTTTAATTCACGGTTTGACAGGAATGATTGTATTAGGTCAAACAATCAACTTGCACGTTGTTTTTGCTGACTGAAAATTATAGTAGGGTCAGTTATACACCATCTGTGAGAAAAAGAGCACCATAACACAATTCATTCTGCCAGAAATTTGGAAACAACATGCTGTACTGCTTGGCATTTGCACCAGGAACTGTTTTGACATCAATCTGAGGACAGCGCAGAGGATTCAGAAAATGTTGGATGAGTCTAATGGTGATTTTGATTTTTAATGTCAACTAGGAAAACTCACTGATGGTTCTGATGAGAAAAGAACTCCCAAATTTGCTGGTGAGGGCCTCAGACTCAGGACAGAGACCTACTTGAGGAGGTAGTGCTGCCCTCATTCAAGAGGGTGGCTACTGGAAGACCCTACATCTGGCAACAGGACTCTGCACAATGCTACACAAGCAGGAGAACTCTGTCATGGCTGTCAAACAGTTTCTGCAACCACATCATCCTTTACATCTGGTCACCTAACTCTCCAAAATGCCCCCCTCCCAATTATTATGCATGTGACACAGCTGAGCAAGAGACCAACAAAACACATTGTAACAGCCAAAATGAACTGAAGGAGATTGTCCAGAAAAGTTGCAGATTCCGTAGCTCCCTGGAAGGCCGTAGTTGAAGCCAATAGCAATTTCATTGAATAAATAAATTTAATATATATATATATATATATATATATATATATAATATATAGAGAGAGATATATGTCAGTGTTATTTTCATTTTTGCATAATTTAGGCAATTTATCCATTGCAGTGTGTGTGTGTGTGTGTGTGTGTGTGTGTATAATAGATAGACAGGAAATCTAAACACTTAAAATATTGCTAGTTATTAGGCCAAAAATAAAAATTTAATCTGGCAAGTAGTTCAAATTCCAAAATAAAAGGTGTTTATGTCAAATCTTGATTAATATAATTCCGAATAGCCTTCTCCCTGCACATATTTTTTATAAGATGCCTTTATTAACATGCTACAGCTATTAAAGTTAGGCATTCTAGTGGCATCACATATCTTAGTGTACTTGAAGAGATCATCATTGCCACGTCACCCTGTCTCACACAAACTGAAAGGTTTAACATGGTGCCCTGATCAACAAAAAGAACAGGGGAGAAAAAAAAATAAAAATAAAAAATAATTACTCAGAAACCCTTTTTTAAAAGATGATTTACAATAAAGATATCAGAACTTTAATTTCCAATCCCAAATTCCATTAACTATTTTTTGAACCTGAAGGAAGTGGGGATAAGAAAAAGAAAACACTTTAGTCTTCTGCACCCCCTCTTCCATTTGAATCAACAAATTTTATACTTAAGTGTTCTAAAACATCTTTAAAAAAATAAGTATTGTTAGTCTTAAATATATCTGAGAGATAACTTTTTTCGGTGGGGATCTGTGTGAAAAATAAAGTATCAAAAATACATTAAATGCTAAAGCCATTTACTCTTTTTGTAATGGACTTTAGTCCAAGTTTTTAAAGAAAAACAAAACTTACGCATAACGTCTGTTATAGTTGACTTTTCCTCTTATGAAGTGGAAGATTTGCTAGAAAAGAAGAAAATAAAAATAATTACATTTGAAAAATGTCATGTTGAAATCCTAAGTGATTAATTGACTATCACTTAGTAAAAAAAGTGATTAATCTATTGAGAATAGGTTAAGATAGTTTTAAAAAAAGTATAACAGTTAAGGATAATGATGTGCTTCTGTTACCATTTCCAAATTCAGGTGTGACCAGGGAGAAAACTCATTTAGGAAGGAACAAGTATTGTGCTTCAAATGAATATCAAATTTATGGATATTGTATTAATATTTACAAACTTTGTAGCAATAATTTAACAGGTGAATATAATTTTTTTGTAATTGTTCACTTCAACTGCTTAAAATCTTAAGTTCAAGTTATGAGAAAAAGAGCATGCATACACACACACAAAATGCTAATTTAGCAAGGTTAAAATCATCAAAATCCAACTGATATAAACAAAAATAAGTTCTTATATACTACAAATAACAGTTAAAATATGCTAATTTCTCTAAATGTACATACAGTTTACAAACTATCAGACCTAGCAGTTAAAAAAAAAAAAAAAAAAAAAAAAAAAAAGCTTCAACTCTTCAGCAAAATCAAACATTTCAAGAATAACCTTGTTTGACTTTTATTCAAATAAAACATTAGAAGCTAAACAGCTACAAGAATGATCCACAAAACTTGATTTTTCTGCTGACTAAAGTTCAAAAAAAGGAGGGGGAACTAATTTTTTTTTTTTTTTTAAATGGCTTACTAGTAAAATTTTATTCTTAAGTTTTCTAATACGAGTTGTCTGAATGTTGAAATTTTACACAGGTTTTAATTCAAAATCTAAATATATTTCAGAAAGAGCATTATATGCTCAATTGATTGTGTCAATATAAAAATTTTGCCAAAAATGTTTATAGTTGGGCCAATATAAGTTAAAAAACAATATGGACTTTCAGATTTATTCTTCAAATTGTTGTCCAAACAGAAATCGGAAGAACATCTGCAATGTTTTATTGGTATCACTTTCATTTTCTTAGGAAGGCAGCTGTGTAGAAACTGGTACAGGTATTTCATCTGAATAGAGCACTGGGTGAATTGTCGAATTCAAATTTGGGTAACCGAGTTTCTACCAAGTTTTCTTATTATAAACAGAAATCTTTTGAGAGGCAAAACACAGTTGTGTGTTTTCTCTCTCACGTCATATCATTGGAATGCCAAATGCTAGGCTGTCTCCAGTTCTCTTTGTCTACTAGTGTAAATGGTCAACAGTTTGCTCACTTTATGTGGAGGCACACACTTTATCCTGATCACCAAGCATACTCTCTTCACAGAATCACTAACGTTCATCCTCATTTTTATTGTACATGCCAAAGGTGGACATACAAAAGTAATAGTATTAAATTTAGTAAGATACGGGCACAAATGTATCATGTGGATTTGAAAAGGGGTTAACAAAGAGGATATACAAAATATCTTGTGGAATATCTCCCATAATTGTTATATACCTCTATATTTTCCACAGGTCCCTTTGGGAATCAGTGCCAAAAACCAACCACCAGTAAAATGAAAAAAAAAAAAAAAAAAAAAAAAAAATGTTCAATAAATGTTTGATGGGCCACAAATCAGAAAGTGAAAGACAAATTTTGAAAGTTCATCAAT
Organism: Acanthosepion lycidas; assembly: GCA_963932145.1. NCBI lineage: Eukaryota > Metazoa > Mollusca > Cephalopoda > Sepiida > Sepiidae > Acanthosepion > Acanthosepion lycidas. The sequence continues at coordinate 96,045,105 of OZ010577.1, read as the reverse complement.
GACCGAGATGAATATGGGAAGACTTTGGGTCAGTTGTAAAAATCGTTTTGGGGAAATACAAATAGTGAAAATTATGAACATCTGGATTGAAACAGTGCTTGAAAGTTTTCGTTTTTTTGAGAAGCAATAAGTCCATTAAAAAAAAAAAAAAAAAAAAAAAAGTCATTCCTTTCAATGTTTTGAATTTTCTGCTGACCTAGGAGACACAAGTAAAGGGAATGGTAAACACTTTCAAAATATTAAGGTTATGGAGGATGTGACAGTTGTTGACAGATTACTGATAGAGTAATCAAAGACTGTCCAGACATGAAGCACTCCAGTAGTTCCAAAAAGAAAAGTTTGTTTCATAAATAATGTAAATATGTTTTTTTTTTTTTTTTGGGGGGGGGGTTGTTTTTAAATAGATTGAGAATTACTTAGATGCCTCTTAGATATGTCAAACATCCAAGTGTCAGAATTGGTTGTCATGGTTGAGATGATTTGGTAAATTTCCTGCATCAGGTGGTTTACACCATGCATTACAAAATACAGATATGACAGAGTAAAAACTTGACATTACAGTGCAAAAATTGATTTTCTAATCAGTGTATTATCAAAAAACAACTTAAGTCACTGAAAAGGCATTTTCCAGTGTCAAAACTACATAAATATCAGTAAGAATCAAGTAAAATAAAAACATGTCCTTGCATTTGTCAGTTTCCTTGTTTATTTAATGCAAAAACAATAGTTATGAAAATAAAACAAAATAAACCAACCAATTCATAAAATGCAAATCCTTTTTTCTCTCTAAAAATGACTGTAGAGTATTTCTGTTCATTATAAAAAAAAAAAAAAAAAAAGATTTGATCAAGTAATCTTAATGTATTTATCTATTTGATTCATTCATTTCCTACAGTTTATCAACCCCTTTTCAAGTTATTAAAACCAGAAAATATTTTTAGATTCAAAGAATTTTCTGTAAATAATAGTTTAGTGATAAAAGTTTTACTAATTAACCTATATAACTGGCATAGAATGTGTAAATTCATACCTTCCCAAGGGCATTTGGGTGTAAGGGAATATAACTAAACCAATGGGAATTTATTTCTGATTAACAATGCCAAGCCATTATCCATTACCACACCAAAATATCCAAGCTTACAGTATCTGGTATTCCCAGTCACCCATCTAGGTATACTGACCTAACTCCAGTGATCAGACAGGAACTGGTGTTTCAATGTGATGTGGACATAAGCCTTAATGACCTGGGTCAAAACAAAAGTATGTCAGTTTTTTTGTTTTTTTTTATAAAGTAAACTTCTAAGACAATAATTAGATATTTGTACATAGATTTCAGCCACATATCTGCCATTTATTCCACTACCCATAACCATTGTTGATTCTCAGGTCTTAGCATCTTTCATGGTGACAAACTGTTATGTGGTTTACAGGCTTCTAAAGAATTTTACAGGGATCAAAGTAAGTGGTAATTTAAGTGCAAGGTCAGGCTAGGGCGACAGGTGTAGTGGGACATGCCAGGCAAGCAGATGGTCTGACATCTTGATGAAAGCCAATTATGGGTGCTTTTCATAAATGTTACTTTTAATCAGTCCAATTGGAAACTACATTTGTCCAAATTCAATGTCAGATTTTGCACAATAAGCTTGTAATACATAATGCCATGACTCACAAGATAAGCAATAGCTATCAGGTGGGGTGGCAGACCAACGTTTGCAATGATCAGCACTGTCTCATTTCACCCACCGCCCCTTTTCACCCTACACTGCTGCAAACCATTTTTCATTGCCTGGAATCATTCTTTTAAAAAATGATTCATTTTTGTTGCTTTTGAGCAGAGAATTGCAAATGGAAATTAATTTTTTTCCAGTACATTATGAGATACCCATATACTGTAGCAATTCACACATACAAGTGTTTTTAAATGCTTTCCCATGCTCAGGAGGGAGGTGGAGTATCTCTGCAATGTCCTGCATAATATGATGTAGATTTTTCTTTTATTATCCGTATTTAGCTTGGGTCATCAACAGGCACAAACCTGCTGGATCAAAATTTCCATTTCTGACCCTAGCAAACCACTTATAAAGTGTAATCTCAGCTATGGCATCATCCATAAATGCCACACCTTTTTTTTCTTGCTTGTACAGTTCTTCCTTTTCAGAAAAGAAAAAAAAAAAAAAAAAAAAAAAAAAAAAAAAAAAGCCATCTCCTGTTCCTCCATTTTCACTTTTAAAAACATTTAAAATCCAAAGTTCACACAAATTATATAGAAAGATGCTCTGAAAATATGAATATGCCAAATTTCAGTCATGTATGAAACTGAATCACATGTTCAAACATCACCAATTAAAAATGCTGCAAACTTTTGTCTAAAACCAATACAACTAGACTAGGTCATGTCAAGATGTTGCATAGCATCCTCACACTTCTTCCTCGTGTTGTTTGTGACAAGGAATTTCAATTATGCATATAATAGAAGATACTACTCCCCCAGTTTTTTTTATCACTCAAAATAATTAGATCTCATCTGTCTAGTATGAAGGATCTTTTGCAGGATATTACAGTTCAATGCCAAGTCTGTTTGATTCTGCCATGGACAACATCCAAATGTCAATGTCATTATTGTAGCCCTGGCAGGTGCGGCTTTCACATACAATTTGGTCATTATGATTTAACATTTAGAGTATTGGAAAAACCAACAAAAAAAAAAAAAAAAAAAAAAAAATAAAAAAATCATTCAGAAAAGAAAACATCTTTTATATATATATATATATATATATATATATATATATATATATAAAAAATTTAGCACCTTTAAGTTACACCATATTTTAAAAATTTTTCATTATTTGAAAATATAACCTTGTTAATCTTTAAAATAAAATAACCAGCAAGACAATACTACAATTAGATTTCACTTTAATGAAATCTAGATAATATTAGGTTGGTGCAAAAATAATTTCGTTTTCTAACATATGTTACTATGTGAGAAAACGAAATTATTTTTGCACCAACCTAATAGTTTCCTTGCAAATTTGGGATTTTTGCAAACCAACAACCTCATTAATACTGAACAGATGACCAAAAACAGGTAAGCAATAAGCAGGAAGAACATTTCTTCAAATCTAACATCATTCCTTAGGTTTACCTGAATATGAGAGAGCCACAGATTTATAAGTTTATATTATAAAAGAAAAGAATTTGACAAATGAAATATATTCTATGTGAATTTCAATGACAAGCTACCATTATTTTCTGATTAATGTCCTCATATCCTTGTTACTATTACAACACTTTAACCATTGCATCTTCTGGCTTTCTTCAGGTTTGTGAAGATCCGGTAATCTGGAAAATTTAAAACTGCCTCCTTTACTTAAAGTAAGAAAGAGAGATCCAACTGTGAAACATTTACCACTTAAGGATTATCCATTTAATAACAAGCAAATAATCAGAGTAGAAAACCCATTGAGCCAGATACATAACATTTTCTTAATGAGAAATAAGGTGCAATCACTTTTTCCAGCTAATGTTATGGTAAGGAGGTTCTAAATGATCCTATCAACTCTTCATAATGAATGATGATATCCACCACTGACACATTTCAAATCAAAATAATAACCAACACTTGCAAGGCTTTTGTATTTTAAGTAGATATTTATAATGTCAATTACTTGTAAATACTGAAAAAGTAACAGCTTCTCAATCAAGTAGTATTTATGAAAAAAAAAAAAAAAAAAAGTTAAAAATTTATCTCTACCTAGAGGATAAATAAATTTTAGCAGCCTGATCTCCCCTTAGTAAGCTATTCTGTTATGGTAAAAAAAAAAAAAAATGAATCATACTTGTTGAGTCTAGTTAAATCCTCATATTTACTATAACAACGGAACATCTCGTTACCAATGTGAATGATAAACATTAAAATCACAGCGTTTATTTTTTTATTATATTAAAGACGATTCATAGTGAGTGTTACTGTTAATCATTGACGAGACTGGATCAATAAGTCTACGACCGGATTAGACTAAATTTGAAAATTTTACTAATGAATCAACGGGACTAAAATAAAAATACAGTGACGAGAAAATGATGAAAGCAATGTTGATTAATAATATACAAAATAAATGTTTGTTATTTTTTTCATTAAGTTGCGGACTTATTGATGTTCCCATGTCAATCCTTAAGTTTTTGCAAAACGGAAATATTTGAGAAATTGAAGTCACTCCAGTCAAAATTTTTGACTAGCTAAGAAGCAGATTTAATAACTGGCCAGTTTTGTTTTTTTTTTTTTTATGGTTGCTGATGGGCAGATAGGATATTTTAAGCAATGGTTCATTTTAAAGGTTATCTAAATTAGAAAATGATAAAAAGGTAAAAACATTGAAGGTACGGGAAAAAAACTCGAGGGTAAAGTAGGAATTTTACAAAAAACCTTTGAGTAATTACTGTAAATTACAAAAATACTTTTTTTTTTTTTTCTTTTTTAAAAACAAACGTAGAATTAAGAGTTTTTACTTTTTATTTAACTGAATTTTTCTCCTTCCAAAATTTGATTGTGTTTTAGTGAAAGTGAAAATAATTATCCAAATTATTTGGATAATTATTTTGGACCAAATATCTTCAAGTACCCCCCTAACAGAACTCTTTGAATCTGAGCAGTTGGTATGTGAAAAAGGGCATACTCGTCAGGGTAAGATTTTGAAGCTCATTTTAGTCGACAAATGACAAAATAAGAAATTTAAATTTCTTCAACTGACCCCTTAAAAAGAAAGAAAAAAAAAAAAAAAAAAAAAAAAAAAAAACAGATCAAAGTACACCATGAAAATTTTTTTTTTTATTCTAATTCCATTTTTAATAGTTATCCAGTTTTAAACACGATTAAATTGATTCTTCAAAGAAATTCCTTTTTTAATGAAAAAAAAAAAAAAATCATGAAAGTAGAAATAAAAAAAAAACTCATTAGTCTTTACGATTTATGAATTAATATTTAAAATAAATAAAAATTATCAGTGCAAGAAAACACGTGGTTGTAAACTGTAAAAAAGAATCGCTACAAAAAAAAATCCTTTTTATACCCATGGGGAAAAAAAACAAAAAAAAAAAAAAAACGAAGGTCATTTCAACAGACACGCGGAAAATCTCTTATAAAAAATAAATAAAAGAACAAGGAAAAAGAGTCAACTATATCAATATATATGAAGCGAATATTTTGTATTTTCGAAGATGATGAAATAAAATAAAAAAATAATGAAACAGAAAAAACAAGAGAGAGAATGATGTAATAAATTTATAAATTTTAACAGACATTTAAATGATTTAAGTCTTCTGAAGAGATCCTCTCCCTCCTAAGAATACGGAGGGTGTGCGGCACCATTTAAATGTCCAAAGGGATTTTCCTTTATTTTTGTCAAAAACAAGTTCAAAATGAAAGGAATTTTTAAGAAATTAAAAATTCAGTTAAAAAACAGAAAAATATCAGAATCTAGATTTTTGACCTGTGTCCAACGAACAGAAACGAGTCCTTATAACTTGAATTTTTGCGTTATAAAAAACACTTTTTATAATTTTTAAGAACTGTCAATTTAAGATCCTTATTACATTTTATTTATTTACCTTAAAGACAGAAACAGGAACACGTTTATTACGCAAAGAATTGGTAATTATAAAATCTTAAATCAATAAAGAAAAGACGTAAAAATGAATTTGCGCATTTAGTTACACATGCTTTCGGCCAGTATAAGGAATCGGCGACAAAAATTATACTACTTTATGTAAGAAGAATATAGATAAAAAGAAATCAAATTTATTAGCTATATAGTTATTAAATTACATATTTTCTCTTCCGTAATCTGTACGAATGGGTAAAGACGAAAAAAAAAAAAAAAAAAACAATTATTTTTTTTTTTAATTAAGTTTTCTATCTTTTTCTTCGGGCTTGCGGCAAAATTAATATTTAATCAGCACCATAGGTTATAGAAAGAAAAACACAAGGGAAAGTATTACAGAAAAAGAAATCGAAAGAGGAAATAATTAAATAAAGGAGAGAAGAAAATGTACTTTTTAGAGAGAAAACTCCAAAAGTGCCCCAAGATTGCTTTTCTAGTTCGATAATGAATAAAACAAATCAACAAGATGGCCGGCCCACTCTAATTTTCACGTGTTTCCATAACATGATAATACTTAGTGATAAAACGATAAATAAAGACACTTACAGTTCTTGAAAGAGTGGAAATTTCCCTATAGCTGGTTATTTTCTTCTTCAGACACGAGATAAATATGCTTCTTGTTCCTAGCATGTTGGAAAGCTAGAGATCTTTGTAAGACAGCAGCTCGACAAATCCGACTACACACGTGTGATGGCTGCTTGAAAGGAAGACACAGCGCATGCGCAAAGATAGTATCCGGAATGTTCTGGACCCTTTCGATCTGTACGCCTACATTGAAACCCTCTGTTTTTTTTTGTGGGGAGAGGAACTTCTTTAAAAAATAATTGGTGACACTTCTTGTCTTCCCATAATTAATTTAAACCTTTATATGTAATTTAAAAAATTACCCTCTTTAAATAGCTTTATATCGCCACTACTCGATCTGAGCTTACATAAGCATTTTTTTTGACCTCTGTCTTTTTAACCTCTGCCGAAGGTCAGCACATCAACTGAACTTCAATACAAATAAAAATAAATATCGTAAAAACATTCGAAAAATCCATGAATAAATAAAAATACGTTAACATGTTTTATTCTATTATAAGTTTCGTACGTTTACTGGTTAATAAGTATAATAAAAAATGTATGTGTGTAATATAGTCGTACTTTTTCTTGTCTTCCTGTTGCGCAGACAAAATTACAAAACATGACATAATCCTTAAGTTACAAGTACTTTTCATTCACATTTTGTAGTAAAGTAAAGTTTATCTTTTCATGTTCTCTTCTTAGGTATTCAAACTAGAGACACCGTTGTTATGAAATTCAAAGATAAAAATTCATACATTGTTCCATACGTACATAAAATACGGATACAATTTCTAAAAAAACGGTTTATTTACAATATAAAACTGAAAAAGTATAAAAATAGTCCTTATAAATAAATTGAAAACATTTTTTTAAGTAGTTAGCACATTAATTATACCAGAAGTTATTTTTTAAAATAATTTTAGACTGATTTTATTTTTACTTTTTTTTTTTTTTTTTGTCTAGCTAAAGTTCACCAAATTCCCAGGACCAAGAGCCACTCAAGGTTATGAAAAATCGTATATTATATGATTATCTGTCCTTGGCAGTTTAAGGTTAGCCAATCAGCTCACAGCTGCTGATTGGCACACTTTTCTACCTTTTTTTGAACAACTCCCTACTCTGGAATGACCACATGCTGAATGGGTTATCTCTACACTCTTATCACTCCAGAGACCATAGATGACAAGAAAATCAACTCACCCTCAGCAGATAAGTGAGGTCACAGACCTCATTAAGTTTGCAAGGACCTATTAATAATGTAATGTAATGTTGATTAAGGACCTATTAATAATGCAATGTAATGTTGATTAATTTGTACAAATTACAAGTCAATTGTGTTCTATTCTTTTATTATTACTATGTCTGCATCCGTCATGTGAGAATCTTATATGGGGCCCACTCTAATTCCCCATAAGGTAGACGGTTACTGAATAAAATGTGTTATAATGACTGTAAGAGTAGGAACTAGAAAGTCAAGATTACAACGATATGGAGCATAGATAACAATTAATCCTAGGCACAAAAAGATTAAAATTGTATTGTTTTTGCAAGCATTCATGTGCTGAATCAGTTCCACAAAGTAACTGTTCTTGGGAAGAAGCTTTCTGAGTGGAACATACTTTTTATCAAATAAATATATAGGTAATGAGGGTGATTCAACCCTGTGGATGTAGCAATATGAGACTTGACTGTGTAAGAATACAAAAGGCGATTATCTCCCTTTAATTGGAATAAAATCATGTGAGTCATGTTAATGACACTGAGTGACATCAATTCATAGTGACAAAAGTGGTCAGTTATTTAGTTAGCTGCCTGAAGTCAAGTAGGGCAAGGCTAAGCTGATCTGCCTAGGTCAGTTGTAATGGGGTAGCACTAAAGCCCACAGCACTGTTTTCCCCTTGGGAAATATGTCCTCACCAGAGACATAGAAGATAAACCCAGGCCATGCAAATTAGAGAAATTATCTCCATCTCACATTGAGAAATACACATGAATCACCATTCTCTTATTGGGAAATATATTCTCACCAGAGGCATAGAGGATAAATCTTGAATTCCCATTGGGAAATATAAATATGGCCTTGCCAGTTTTCCCATTTAGAAAAATATGATTTCTTCAGAAAAATGGAAAACTCCTCCAGCTGCTCGAATTCCTGTTGAGAATTGTTACAAGTAAGACCCCATGTCTCTTTACATTTTCACACTGCTCGTTGTTGTAAACATATGTTATAGTTTCTCTGTGTGGGGAAAAGTATAAAAATATAATATAATAATATAATTTTATGTATGCATTAGCAGTATAAAAATTTCTTTGAGAACAAATCATGTTTGTCAGTCCTTTTCTTTCTATTAGCCTGTTCATTCCATATATTAATGTGTTACTATATCATGGATATAATCATGCCCATAATGGAGGAAATACAAATAGGATATATTCATTTCTTGCATAGCAGTCCCATTAGCTGCAATAGTCTAAGTTGATGGAGCTAAAGACTGGAGGGTAATGTTTAATCATCGTGACTGCAAAAAAATGTTTTTCTGTTGACACTGCTATTATTTTAAATGATCGAGACTAACACAGTAATGTTTATTTACAAGATTATAAAAATAAGTAAACCAGGTACAATATGATATTTATTATCTACCATTCTATAAAGATTTATTATTTATCATTTTATAAAGAAAATTGGAAAAGAAATCTTTTTATTCAAAAATTTATAAAAACATACAAAATTTTCACTGCTTTGTGTTCTTTTGAATAGTTGGCAAATCATTGGCAAATTTCCAGTTGATTCAAATTTTTTAAATTAGTAAATAAATATTTACTCACAGTTGGTTCTCATATTTTTATGATTTAGTAAATTTTTATAAATCTATGAATAAAAAATTGTTTTCATATTTCTTTCTTTCTTAGGTGTTATTTTACTGCAGTGACAACAAATAGTATCGCAGTAGTGTAGAAAATAAGTCATCCTTTGCAAGGCTGTGGAACACTTTTGAACTCTGTAAAGACTAGAAAAAGAAGATTGGGAAACTACATCCCATATATTATGGCAATGCCCTGATTTTTAGTCTGATCTAGTTTACATGAAGTTAGAGCATGGTAGAAGGAGTCAGGTACTTTCTGGAGTGGTACAATCATTTTTCCAGTATCTTTAGTGATGGATCATATATATCAGTTCCACTTAAATAAGGGAGTAATTTTACTCCCAGTAGATGTTCTTAATCTTTAGTATGCTGGAGGCATGCAATAGGAGATAATTCTATGGTGACAATTTTCACATCCAGCATTAGGTTAACCATTAGACATTATTTTTTAAAAAAATTTGAACAAATAATGAAAAATGTTTTTATGTATTACTCTGGAAGAACATTGTGAGTTGGGCTTAATTACAACAAACAATAATTACAACAAACAATAATTACAACAAACAATAATTACAACAAACAATAAAACAAACAACAACTAAACCAACAAACTTAGACAAAAACTCAAAACCTCATGCACTAATAGTTGATATATGTTAGAAAACCAGATCTAATAGAGAATCTATTGGATATAAAACTATCCAATACCAAACTGGAAGCCCTCAGCTTCAGTTTAAAATTTACTACCAGGATTTGTAAAGGAGATTTTGTTGACACAATAGTTAAAAATTATAAACAAAATGACATAGAATTCACCAAAGGTGAAGGAATAATTACTGCCAATATAGAAACTAACAATGGAAAAACTTTACCATAGAGACACTTAAATGCACTAGACTGACAGCACTCCCCACAAACTGGCAAAAGCCATAACAAAAATTTTAACCCAACTCTTTGGAACATTTGTCTCATCACATATAAAAAAAAAAAAATTCAGGCAATCTAGTTGAAAAACTAAGGGAAACAAATATGACCAACACACTCATGGCCTGTGTAGATATTAAATCCCTTTACACCAACATCCTTACTGAAAAATGCTTTTTTTTTTTTTAAAAGCATCTAATACAATCAAAGATAAACCTTTCTCTATGAACAGCTAATATAATAAAAATCTGCCATCTCATCACCAATCAATACTATTTCACATTTAATAATTTTTATAAGCAAAAATTTGGATTATCAATGGATTGCCTCTTAGTCGTGTGATGGCATTGTTGTGGGATTCTAGTATGTTTGGGTGAAAATAAACCACCACTTTGTTGTGAGATTTTACACTGTTGCTCTGAGTGTGTGGATGTTTTATAGTAAATATACAACATAATGGTGATCGACAGATGTGTAATCTTCTCTTGGATACAAATCAACAATTCACCCTTGCATGGAGTATTGCTGCCATATATGGTCTGGAGCCCCTTCTGTTTGCCTCGGGGTTCTTGATAGGCTCCAGAGGCGGATATGCAATATAACTGGCCCTGTTCTGGGATCTTGTCTACAGTTGCTCTCTCACAGACGCGCCGTTGTCTCTCTCTGTCTTTTTTACAAATACTTTCATGGCAATTGCTCCAAGGAGTTGCATTCACTGGTTCCCAGACTTCATGAGTTCAAGCGCCCTACGAGGCTGGCATCCTGCTCTCACCCTTTCACTGTCAAAACTCCTAAATGTAGTCGTCTCTTCTACTCCAATAGCTTCATGTCTCGTACCTCTCGCCTGTGGAACTCTCTTCCCTATTCCAGTTTTCCTGGGAGCTATAATCTCCAACTATTCAAATGTAATGTCAATCGACATCTCCAGTTGATCTATCCACTATCCTTCTCCTCATCCTTTCCTCTATCACTCCTATCTGATCTTGCTCCAAATTTTCTGTAACCCCTTGCGTCCTAGTGGCTTGCCGCCTTGCTTGGAGTGAAATACTTTAAAAAAAAAATTATAACAATTAAAATTATCATTAATTCAGTCTTTCTAAACCAATGAGAACCAACCCCAATTCTCTCCTCTACACACACAAATATGTGATTTTCTCGCTATCAGACAGGCAGTCAAAATGGACAGTCCATCAACATGTGCGTCAAAAAAAAATTTTGGATCATTTTCCTTTTTCAGGCCATAATACAGGATCTGATGGATAAATTGTTTTCTAAATTATGCAAAAATGAAAATAACACAGACATCTTATTTTTAACAGATATATTTACCAAAATTACACAAAAATATCTTGAAATAGTAAAGAGTAAATTTATTCAATAAAATTGCCATTGGTTTCAACCACAGCGTCCAGATGTCTATGGAATCTCTTTATCTCTTCTGGACAGTCTCCTTCTTTAAGTTGGTGAATACTGCCATAATCTTTGCTTTCAGTTCATCTTTAGTGTTAAAAGAAGTTTTGTTGGTTTCTTACCCAACTGTACCCCACACATAATAATCAAAAATTTGCAGTCTGGAGAGTTAGGTGGCCAGATGTAATTGTCTGACACCCATGACTGGGTTTTCATGTTTGTGTGGTATGGTGCAGTGTCCTTTTGCCAGACATAGGGCCTTCTAACAGTCATCCCCTTGAATCAGGACAGCACTACCCCCTCAAGGCACTTGATGTAGGACATTTGTGTTGAGTCTGAGACCCTCACCAACAAATCTGGGAGTTCTTTTCCCATCAGAACAATCAGAGTGAGTTTTCTGAGCTGCCATCCCTTTGTAATAACCATTAGACTCATCCATTTATTTCTGAATCCTCTGCACTGTCATCAAATTGATATCCAAACATGCTGAAATGTTTGTAGTGGAGCTTCAAGTGTGAATGCCAAGAGGAACAGCATGCCATTTCCAAATTTCTGGTGGAGTGAATTGTGTCATGGTGCTCTTTTTCTCACAGATGGTGCCCAACTGACCCCACTATACTCTGCAGTCAACAAAATCAAAAACAAAAACAAACAACATGTATGCATGAAATTAAAAATATAAAATGGTAAAAATTTTCCCATTGCAAATAGTAATATTTATCTCTTAACACTTGACAAAAGTTTGAGGTAAAAAAAAAGTCCAGACACTTCTTGTATTTTCTAACTAAATTATCTAGACACTCATTACACACATCTATAAAAAAAACATACAAAAAACTATACACTTTACTCATTCTTTATCTTATCAATCTATCAAATTTTATTCTATATTTTATCTACATTTGGCCCCAAACTCACAATTTTACTTCGTGTTACTGTCTCTCATGTCTCCAACGCCACATACCAACCAGATGATAAATAATACACATTAAGCTGTTTCCACATCTTGCTGTTTCTCATTTTTATGAGTATTTTGTATAAATTGATGCAAGGAGATTTATAATTATTTACTCAGTTATAATTCCTTTACAGCATGTATTTTCTTAGAATTTCTTGTATCTGGTCCTTTCCAAAATATTTTACCTAAATAATCAACACACTTCTGATATATTAATGATGCTCTATTAATATATCCCCGTGATACTGACTTACCTGATCTTGTAGATAAACTAAAGTTGAACATACAATAGAATTTACATATGAAATGGAAGAAAACAATGCTTTAGTTTTCCTAGATATCATGCTACACTGCATTGACAGTAGCTTAAAACTTAATGTCCACCAAAAATCACCTAATAAAAATGATCTAATAAATTCTATTCCCATCATAACAACAAAATAAAATCTAGAATAATCATCAAATTATACTTAAGAGCACTCAGAATTTGCAGCCCTTAATATTTACATAAAGAGGAAAAATGCATTGAAAATACTTTCAAACTCCTCCAATTCTCTTTCATCTTCAATGCAAAACTAAAGACTCATAAAATATTCCAAAAAAGAAAAGCATCCCTTCCTGACAAACCCAACAAATCAAAAAATATATTGTCCTACTCACTAACTCTATCCCAACAACAACTGAAAAGAATTTATCTAAACTCAACATAAATTAAAAGAATATTTCTTGCTCTAATCTTTAAGATTTAGTTAAGTATAAGTCATTAGACTAAGTATAGAGAGTAATTATTGACTGCATACTATTAGATTGGCAAGTAGTCCTTACTGTTTTATTGTGGAATTAGCTAGATGCAGCCATCTGTTCTATTCTAAAACCTACTTTTCTCGCACCTTTCACCTGTGGAAGTCTTTTCCAATTTCCTGCTTCTCTGCCACATACGATTTTCAGAAATTTAAATGCAATGTCTGCTGCCATCTTCTCTCTTCTTGAAGCTTGTTCTTTTATTATTCTGGCTTACGACCATATCATGAGGAAATACTTGTTCCCGTCTGATCACTGAAGTTAAGCAACATCAAGCCTGGTCAGTACCTAGATGGGTAACTGATGGGAATACCAGGTGCTGTAAGCTTGTGTGTGCAGGTGGTATAATGGATAATGGCTCGGAATTGGAAATCGAAGAGCTGAGTTTCATTTCCAGTTGGGTTCGTTATATTCACTTAAGTGCAAATATCCTCATCAAAGTTGGTTAGGAAGCAAAAAAGCCAGAAAAGAGTTCAAGAAGTGTGAAGAAATAACACGACATGTCATAGAACCAACTAGTCAATATACCTATAACATTGATTACATTTATTGTATTTTGTCTGTCCCAAGCAAGGCAATAAAGTCACTAAGATGCAAAGGTTTAAAGAATATGAGATAAAGAAAAAAACATTATTAAGGAGAGAAAGAAAAATAAAGGAATAGAGATCAAGATGACATAAGATAACAATTGACAGTTGACTGGAAACACAAAAGTCCAGGAGAGAGTTCCACAAGTAAGAAGTGCGAGAGAAGAAAGTGTTAGTATAGAACTTATGGTTACATCAAGGCATTTCAATTGTAAAATGAGGAGATCTAACAGCCAATCTAGTACTGTGCTTCAATTTTACAAATTGAGGCACCAAAGAGGAAAGCTCCTCATACCATGAAAATATTTAAAGAAAAGGCATAAGAAAGCTACATTACAGTAGTGGCAAAGTAACTGAAGTCACAATGCCAGGTCAGGACTGATAAAATTGCAGATGTTTCTTTATATTTTATCAAGAGTCTTTAAATACATAGCAGAAGCAACTGATTCAATATAATCTTTCCACTTCATGTCAGTGGAAAATGTTAGCCTGAGAAGGCACGATGAGACACTCTCCTGGAGGTTAGCATCAGTCATGCTGATGGAAGGCAGGAAAGGTTCTCTCTGACAATTAAAAGACAGTAATTTTGTTTTGGAAGCATTAAAATTAACAAGCCATTTCTTGCCCCAGTTAACAAATTGTAGGTCATTTTTTAGATTGGCTGCAAATTTGACCTTATTGAACTGATTAGATTTACCATAAAGACAGGAGTACATAGTTCTGTTATCAGTATCAATCAGATCATAAATTAAATTCATTATTTCTACCCTATTTTCAGCATTAATTAATTCCACTTTGCCTGTCATATATGTTATACTCTTCTTCAAAGTAGATCTCTTTCTGATGCAGTTGATATTGAAACCTGTTACCCACATGTAAAATACTATGAAAGCAAAATAAAACAAAATACTTCTCCGTGCAGTGATACCAAGCATAACATTCAGTTAATAAAACAAATCCCTACAAAATATAAAATAGAATTTAAATGTCAGAACCAATCATGAATATTAACACTAAAGCAAAAGTATAACAAAAACTGCTGAGTTATGTTTCCCTCTTAACTGCATAAAAGGACTTGCTTGTGACATTCAATGCAGTAGGCAGGCAATCACAGAATTCACCAGTTTTATCGGGTCAACGAACCCAACACAAACTTCAATGCCAGACCCGTATACAACCAACTCTATCCCATCCTTCAGGTTGCTTGCCTCTTCCACAAAATGATATTCTGCCTTGATCCTTTATACCAGCAATACAGAAAGCTTTATTTTAACATTTAATTTTAATTAGTTTTAATGCATCAAAATGAAATTATCTAAGTGAACCCTTTTTAACTTTCATCAGCATGGCTGATGCTAACCTCCAAGAGAGTGACTCATTGTGTTTCTCAGACTAATGTTTTCAGCTGGCATAAATTGGAAAGATTATATTGAATCAATTGCTAAGTCTGCAGTTAAGAACGTTGGTTCACTACATCATGCTAGATACTTTTTCCTAACAGGATATATCTTACATATTTATAATTTTACCAGTCATCCTTGCTTTGAATATTGCTGCCACATCTGGTCTGGTGCTCTTAGTCTATATTTAGAGATTCTTCATAAAATCCAAAGAAGAATCTGCACTTTTATTGGTCCTGACCTGGCATCTTGGTTTCATTCACTTTCCACTGACATAATATGGCTTCCCTGTGCTTTTCCTATAAATACTTTCTTGGTAATTGTTTGGATGAAATTTCCACTATGGTATCTAGATTTTATGAATTTTAGTGCCATACTGGATTGGTGGAAAGGTCTCATCATTTTACAGTTGAAATAGCTAGATGTAGCTGTAAGTTCTATGCTAACAGTTTCTTCTATAGCACTTCTTCCTTGTGGAAGTCTTTGTTATGGTACCTATTCTATTGTAATGAACTCTCCCACAGATAATAAGTATCAGTAGCAAGTTCGGCTCAGGGGTGTTGAGCTAGTCAGACGATATCAGACATTGAAGTACCAACCATCACAACTAGATTTGCTGCGTCATTAACTCTTATTTCTAAGTTCCTAATGTTTTGTACGTCGAACCTAATTTAGGACGACTTATTAAAATACAAGCCTCCACTGTGAAAACTACTCTACAACACTCTTTCAACTACTTGCTTCCCAGTCAACGTTGATCTTCAAAAGATTAAATGCAATATGTCAATCGTTATCTCCTGTCTTCTTAATTCATGATCTTTTATTGTCCTCTCTCATTAATAGTAGCTTTCATCATATTCTCTAATACTCAGTAGCCCCTTGCATACTGGTGGAAGTTATAAAAAACCTGTTGAATATATCTCTACACTTAAACGACAAACATGCAAACTTACACACCTGTATATTTCAAGGATCCTAAAAATGAAAGCGTAAAACTAAGTCAACTTTTTGAGCATTTGACAATCGCATAAAACATCTTGAACTGTGATTGTAACTTAGTATTTAAATATCAGAAGTGCAGTACTAGATTGACAGTAAGGTCTCATCATTTTACAGTTGAAATAGCTAGATGTAACCGTAAGTTCTATGTTAACAGTTTCTTCTATCGCACTACTCGTTTGTGGCACTCTCTTCTGACTTCTTACTTTCCAGTCAACTTTGATCTTAAAAAAATTTAAATGCAATGTCAATCATTAATTCTTCTTAATTCTTGTTCTTTTATTGTCCTCTCTTCTTAATAGTAGTTTTTTCTCATTTTCTTTAACACTCAGTAACCCCATGCATCCTAATGGCTTTATTGCTTTTAATCTTCAAAAATTTAAATGCAATGTCAATCGTTATCTTCTGTCTTCTTAAGTTTCGTTCTTTTGTTGTCCTCTCTCATTAATAGTAGTATATGTGGTATATAACATGTATAATGCATTATTTATATCCACCATATTGATAATTTTTTAAGTTTCGTTGTGTAACAGCTGTTGGTGTTGAAAGTAAAATAAGTGTGGAGTGTTCAAATTCCCACCTCATGTGACACTTTACAGCTTTAGATAAGAATGGTGAAGCTTGGGCTGTTGTTTTGGACATCTCAAAAGCATTTGACAGGTTTGGCATAAAGATCTTCTTCACATGTTGAAAAGTTATGGTATCTCCATGCAAATTTTTGAACTGATTCACTCTTTCTTATCACATTGTGAAATCAAAGTTATCCTGAATGGCCACTCTTCTTAATCATTTTTACTAATGCAAATGTCCCCCCCACCAGGGTTCTATCCTTGATCCTACATTGTTTTTAATTTTCATTTTTGATTTTCCTGATAGAATCAGCTCTCAACTTGGCGTCTACACTGACGACACAACCATTTACTCTATCTCCATAGTAAGTCTGATCTGTTTGATAAGCTCAAATTAGCAGCTGATGTCAAAAAATGACCTTCAATCTGTTGTTAACTGGGGTAAAGAATAGTTTATTAACCTCAATATCTCTAAAACAAAATTGCTCTCTATTAATCCTCTGAGAGACCCCTCTTTGCTAACCTCCAGGAGAGTGACGCATTGCACTTTTTTGGGGCTAATATTCTTGGCTGGCTTGATGTTGAAAGACTATATTTAATCCATTACTAGGTCAGCTGCAAAGAAAGTTGGTTTACTATGCCATGCAGGACAATTTTTTCTCCAGAATCTATCTTACATATCTATAAGTTTACCATTCGTCCATGCTTAGAATATTGCTGCTACGTATTGTCTAGTGCTCTTGTTATTGTCTTGCTCTCTTATTTAGAGATTTTGATAAAATCCAAAGAAGAATCAGTAATATTATTGGTCCTGAACTGGCATCTCAGTTTCAATCACTTTCCCACTGCCATAAAATTGCTTCCCTCTGCCTTTTCTATAAATACTTGCATGGCAATTGTTTGAATGAGCTCTTCAATATGGAACCTTGAATTTATGAATTTAAGCATAGTTCAAGACTGGTAACAAGATTTGATCAATTTACAGTTGAATTGGCTAAATGTAACCGTAAGTTCTATGCTAACAGTTTCTTTTCTTGCACTTCTCACTTGAGAAACTCTCTTTTGGCTCTATGCTTTCCAGTCAAATTTGATCTTCAAAAATTTAAATGCAATGTCAATCATTATATACAGTCTTCCTGTTTACTCTTCTGTTGTTCTTACTCCTTAGTCATATTTCTGCTTTCTCATTCTTCCACATCGAGTAACCCCTTGTGTCTTATTGGCTGTACTGCCTTGTTTGGGGTGATCGCAATTAAAAAATGGTGTGATTGGGTCAACCATATAGAATGTGGTGTTAAATGATTCTATATCAGTCTTAAGTGGTGTTGCATGTTTTTTTTATAACAAGTAGTAGAGCCCACAAAGTGGTTTTTTCAGAGTGGCCATGCAATTGCCCAAAAGGTAATAAAACAATAAAAAATTGATGAAATGTTTAGGGTCAAGTGCTACTTAGACGGAAGTTACAAATTTCAATTCACAGTTGAGATTAAAGGTAGTTCTGGACAGCCTGATATTGAGTGCATGATGTCTTTTGAGAATGTGTTCAGAAGTTACACATCATAATGTAGAGATCAGCAAAGGAGTACTCGGAGTTTTTCTTGGTTGAAAGGAAAAATTGATTTGTTAGGCTGGCATGGTAGAAGCTGTCACAAGTGTCAGCTACTTACACACCCAAACTGTGCACATGAATCCTTAAAATAAAGACTGAATATATGGGAAACAAGATTCATGTTTTTCATTTTTTACATGGTGTTTATTTTCACCTTTCATTTTCTTATGAGCATGCAGTGAAACTTTTAGGATTTTTTATAAGGTAAAAAACCCCTACGAAAAAAGGGCATCAAAATACAAACAAATGTTTGAGGGTGACATTGATATAATGCCAAAGTACATGACAAAGACAGACAACACAAGCTGAGTTTTAAAAAAGGAGAAATATGTTAAACTTATTGAACACACAAACTGAAAGGAATTACACAAATTAAGTGCTTTGTGTGCCAATAATGGCCAATAACATGTCTATACAAATAGAAAACATATAATATTGTCGGACTTTGTCCATTTCATAATGTGTGACGTCATTTGTTTACATTTGATACGCCATGAGCAGTTATGAATGTACGTGAGAGATTCATGGAAAATTGAAGTTTATAAGCAATAAATTCAACCTTGCCAACCGAACGATCCTTTGTGGCCGAGCGGTAAGGCACATCAGACTATATGACCGTTCCGTATAGGATACAGGTTCGAATCCTGTCGAAGGACAAACATTTTCTATAAAAATTTCTCGGACATTCAGGCCAGTAAATGTTATTTAATACTGTTTATTATAAACAGAGCATTTACTTAAATACTTGTATCTATAAAAAGAATGTTAAACATAAAAATGTCTTTAAAAAAAATATAATGCAAATAAAAGTATATAGTGCGCAAACACAAAAGAGGACAGTAAATTATTTTATCTCAGTCTTAAATGTTTTATATTTTTTATGACCAGTAGTGATGTTTGTGAAAGTTACCACCGGCATGAATAAATAGAAATAAAATAATAAATAAAAAAAATGAAAACTTTGGGGTCAAGTTACACTTTACCCGATGTTGAAGATTTCCATTCGTAAGCTTATATAAACAGTTACAGTTGGGATTGAAGATAGTTCTGAACTGCCCATTGTTGGTGACAGACTGTTTGTTGGGGTAGTTTTGGGTCACGCCTTACTAGGTGAATGCTGTTCATCAAGAATGAATTCTGAAGCCATGTGTGGTGATGTAGAGACGAACAGTGGGGTGGTAGGAGAGTTCTTGCTGATTGAAGAGAAAAGCTGATCTGTTAGACTGGCATGACAAATGTTGTTCCAAGTGTCACCTACCTACTCACCCAAACTGTGCATATGAATTCTTAAAATAAACAAAGCTCCAGTGGCAGATGTGCAATATAATTGGCCCTGTTCTGGCATCTCGTCTACAGTTGCTCTCTCACAGACGTGCCGTCGCATGCCTCTGTCTTTTTTACAAATACTTTCATGGTAATTGCTCCGAGGAGCTGCATTCGCTGGTTGCCAGACTTCATGAATTCAGGTGCCCTACGAGGCTGGCATCCCGCTCTCACCCTTTCACTGTCAAAACTACTAAATTTAGCCATCTCTTCTACTCCAATAGCTTTATGTCTCGTACCTCTCCCCCGTGGAACTCCCTTCCCTATTCCAGTTTCCCTGAGAGCTATAATCTCCAACTATTCAAATGTAATGTCAATCGACATCTCCAGTTGATCTATCCACTATCCTTCTCCTCATCCTTTCCTCTATCACTCCTATCTGATCTTGCTCCAAATTTTCTGTAACCCCTTGCGTCCTAGTGGCTTGCCGCCTTGCTTGGAGTGAAATACTTTAAAAAAAAAATTATAACAATTAAAATTATCATTAATTCAGTCTTTCTAAACCAATGAGGACCAACCCCAATTTTCTCCTCTACACACACAAATATGTGATTTTCTCGCTATCAGACAGGCAGTCAAAAAATTTTGGATCATTTTCCTTTTTCAGGCCATAATACAGGATCTGATGGATAAATTGTTTTCTAAATTATGCAAAAATGAAAATAACACAGACATCTTATTTTTAACAGATATATTTACCAAAATTACACAAAAATATCTTGAAATAGTAAAGAGTAAATTTATTCAATAAAATTGCCATTGGTTTCAACCACAGCGTCCAGATGTCTATGGAATCTCTTTATCTCTTCTGGACAGTCTCCTTCTTTAAGTTGGTGAATACTGCCATAATCTTTGCTTTCAGTTCATCTTTAGTGTTAAAAGTGTTGAAAACACTTTAAAAAAAATATGGGAAAAAAGATTTGCATTTTCATATCTCCTTATAGCATTGATTTCACCTTTCATTTCCCTCAAATGTATGGTGGACATTTCCCAGCTATTGGGGACACTGATGTGAATAAGAATGAAGATACAGTACAGGGTTATGTGCTCGTTCAGTGAAAACCTGAGAAAGGACATTTGTTTGTTTACACTAGTCTTTTTTATTTTGAACTTTTTTTTACAGTGAGTTTCACTCTTTACAAGGCCTGGAAGCCACTTGATGTAGAGGGTTACAGAGCAAGAGGCATTTTATGCAGATAGGAGCGAAAGATAATGGTTTTAAGTTGAACAGCTTAAGATTGTATTGATCGGGAAAACAACCTCTGGGAGTAGGTTTAATGTGAGACCGGAAACTACCTACACAATAGACTCTTCCAGGCCTATATTAAGTAGGCGACATAGCACTCTACAGAGAGTGACAGAGAGTCTAGTACGACTACCAGTGTTGGACACTAACTTATAGTAAGCTCTGCTTACACTATCTCTGTAACCTGTTGTTAATATATCTTTCTTACATCTAATCCGTGTTCTGTGTTTTACTTCTGTGGGCCCAACTTTGGCACCCACATCAGTGGCGACGGAGGATTCTAGAAACGCACTCACGGCGAAACCTAAATATCTTACCAATCCCACATCTGGGTCGACGAAGAATTCTAGAAACGCATTCACGTCGAAAAACCGCAATACTTTGCCAGTCCCACAACAGTGGCGACAGAAAAGATTCGAGAATTTCGTTCTCACCGTATCAATAGCGACAGTACTCGAATAATGCACAAACTCCACGCGTTCCCACAGCAGTGTTGAACGTGAAATTAAGCTGGTATTAATACATTAGCGAGTTAAAGGCTAGACACCCAGCGTCTATATATATTCCAATACCAAACAACAGTGACGAGCAGTGATTCGACATCTACGGAATATTAAAGTCTGTCCAATACGAGAATGATTTCTACACACCCCCACACACAGAAAAAAACAGTTGTTCGTAAAAAAACTAACAACACAAGATCAAGTACTACCATTGTACTCAGGTTTTCGGAAAAAACTATCGAAAATTTTTTTATGTAACTGAGTTGAACTCGGGCATAAAATGTTTCTCCCCTCAAATTCACTGAGGTGAGTTTTCTTCTTTTTTGTACCTCTATAAAAAAGAAAAAATACATGAGTGTGGTGAAAAATTATTCAATTACGTTAAATTAACGGAACCACAGGGGAAAAAAAGCTAAACACACATAATTAGTTTAGTTTAACTATTGTCTGTCCATATTTTTTTTCTGTAAAAAAAAAAAAAAAGGAACAAATCTATCAAGATGTTTTTTTGTGTACCTCCTCTTAGTACACGTGTTTCAAAAAAGCGTTGTCATTTTTAAATATGGAAGATTTGCAAAAAGTAGTTGCCCAAATGTTAAAACTAAATTTGGACCAGCAACAAAAATCAGAAGAAAGACAACAACAACTATTTTTAGATTTACATAAACAGCAAATGGAATTCCGAAAAATTGCGCTTCAGAATGCTGAACTACAACAGAAACAACTTAAAGAATGACTCGTAAATGCATTAAAAGGCTCAAACTCTGAAAAAGATACAATATTCTCCCAGAGTATAATCTACAATTCAATGGAAACCTTTGAATACGTACCAGAAGAAGACAAAACGTCCCAGGCTTTTTACAGGCGCTACGAAGATATTTTCAACGTAGACTGTGAACAATGGCCCAGTAAAAAAAAAAAGGAACGTCTACTATTGAGAAAACTGGGAACTACAGAACATAGTAGGTTCGTAGACTTCATACTACCCAAGAAAACGACTGACTTGGATTTTTCAGAGACGATTAAGCTCCTATCGGAATTATTCGGGCCTAACACAACCTTGTTCCACAAACGTTGGAAATGCCTGAACACAGTCAAAGACAACCAGCAAGATTTTCTAACGTTTGCAGCATCGGTGAACAAGCTATGTAATGATTTTAAACTAGCTGAACTGACTGCCGATGATTTTAAGTGCTTAATTTTCGCACAAGGTCTA
Source organism: Acanthosepion lycidas (assembly GCA_963932145.1). Taxonomy (NCBI): domain Eukaryota; kingdom Metazoa; phylum Mollusca; class Cephalopoda; order Sepiida; family Sepiidae; genus Acanthosepion; species Acanthosepion lycidas. Next base: position 96,022,466 of record OZ010577.1, on the reverse strand, counting down.
GTATCAGCAGAAGACGCCGAAGTCAGACGACGGGTACTGACTAAGCTTGACAATGAACAAGGATTGACTCTCCAAAAACTGGCAGAGGACTGTCAAAGAGTAATATCTGTAAAGCGTGACTCAAACACTATCGAGGAATCAGGTGTAACTCAGATTAATAAAATCAGAAGTAAGTCTACCTCCTATTCCCCTCAAAAAGACAAAAGGCAAATCTCATGTCCTAAATTACGCAGTAACCAAAACCCAAATAAGTTAAAGAAACCGCCCGGACCATGTTACCATTGTGGTAAATGGCATTGGATGAAATTCTGTCCAGTTAAGAACAAAAAATATTGCAAAAATTGCAATAAAAGTGGTCATACTTTAACTTCGTGCTGGTACGCCAACAGAACGAGAAAACCCCAAAATAAAATTAGGCAAGCTCAATCTGACAATATTGTTGATAGGAATTTAAGAAAATATGTAACTGTGGATATTTTCAATAAGTCCATTAAATTCCAGCTTGACTCAGGTTCTGATATTTCAACCATTAACTGGCGTACTTGGCGAAAATTGAACAAGCCGACCTTATTAAAAACGGATAAAACAGCAAAATCCGTAACTGGCGAAAATATTAACATTTTAGGCGAGGTAATACTTACAGTAACACTAAATGGAGTTACCAAAAAGCTCAAAGCCTACGTATTAAAAACTTCAGACAACTTATTTGGAACTGATTGGATAGAAAACTTCAATCTTTGGGATTCCCCAATGAGTACATTTTGTCGCAAGATACAAAGTACAACGTCCAATTTGGTAAATCTAAAAAAGGAACTCAAACAACAATTTCCCCAGGTTTTTTCTGGCGGCCTTGGGAAATGTACTAAAATGAAAGCTAAGTTCAAGGTGAAGGACGATGCACAACCGGTATTCAAAAAGAAACGGAATGTCCCTTTCGCTGCTCTAGAGCAAATCAATAAAGAGTTAGATAGACTCGAACAAGCAGGTATTCTGTCAAAAACAGATTTCAGCGAGTGGGCAGCACCTACGGTCTACGTAAAAAAAGAAGTCCAATCAAATACGAGTATGCGCAGATTTTTCCACAGGGTTAAACGATTCCTTGAAAGATCACCACTATCCTCTCCCAAACCTTGAAGAAATTTTCAATAAACTCAATGGTGGAAAATTTTTTTCTAAAATTGATCTCTCGGACGCATACCTTCAGATAGAAGTGGAAGAACAAAGTTCCAAATTGCTCTGCATAAACACCCATAGAGGGTTGTACAAATGCAACAGGCTGGCTTTTGGAGTAAAGGTTGCGCCTGCAATTTTCCAACAGGTCATGGACGCCATGCTGGGCGATCTTGACTACGCAACAGCCTATTTGGATGATATACTAGTTACTAGTAAAATTACAGCAGAGCACCGGAACCATATAATAAACGTATTCGAAAAGATACAAGAATACGGATTTAAGGTGAAGGAGGCAAAGTGTGACTTTTTCTTACCAGAGATTGAATACTTAGGTCACATTATAAATAAAGATGGTCGTCGGCCGGAACCAGAAAGAGCCAACGCGATCAGAAACATGCCGGCCCCAGATAACGTTCAAGCGTTACAAAGCTTTCTCGGCCTAGCTAACTTTTACCAAGGGTTCATTAAGAACATGCAAAATTTGAGAGGGCCTCTAAGCCAACTTTTAAAAAATGACAAACCATGGTCATGGACCCCGGAATGCCAAGACGCATTCGAGAAGATCAAGAAAACTCTTACTTCAGACCTCTCCCTCTCACATTTCAACCCTAGTCTCGACATCATAGTCGCAAGTGATGCAAGCTCGTACGGCATATTACATAAACTGCCAGACGGTTCGCGAAAAGCTGTGGCTCACGCATCAAGATCTCTACTTCCAGCTGAGAAGGAAAAAGAGGAAAAAGTATTAACAGTTTTATTTTTTCTCTCCTTTTCAAAAAGAAAACTCTTTGGAAGTGGGGTATTGTGAGACCGGAAACTACCTACACAATAGACTCTTCCAGGCCTATATTAAGTAGGCGACATAGCACTCTACAGAGAGTGATAGAGAGTGACACAGAGAGAGTCTCGTACGACTACCAGTGTTGGACACTAACTTATAGTAAGTTCTGCTTACACTATCTCTGTAACCTGTTGTTAATATATATTTCTTACATCTAATCCGTGTTCCGTGTTTTACTTCTGTGGGCCCAACTTTGGCACCCACATCAAGGTTCTACAGAGCAGTGGTTTGTGGGAAGAAGCTGTTGGAGTAAAACTTACTTCTCACCATTTGCATTCACTTTCACACAAATACATTTGGGAAAGACATGAATCTATCTCTTCTCTCCTCCAGGTATTGCAGCATAGAGTGGGATCTTTAGCCCTGGGGAGCAGCCAATATGAGAAGGATAACTTTAAATTCAAATCTCCAGAAAAGACGATGGGAAACCACTTTTCTATTTTTTTCAAAGAAATGTGGCAATTCACAAATAATAAAGAAAAAGAAGTCATGGAGAGCCATGATCGATTGCACAGTGAATGAATATGGCATAAAAAAATTTTTTTTGGTAATTTTATTCTCTATATCTACCATATACACAGGATTAATTACAAGACATTTTTATCTTTAATCAGTACAGAAGCAACTGTGTTTACTCGAACTACACTGATTAAATTTAAAATATCTAATAATTACAGCATTACTTACATTAACTTATAGCATTTATTATAATCATTATATCTCTTGTATTCACTGCATTAATCAAATTTACTGTATTATAGTAATTACAGGATTAATTACATACATTAAATCTTTAATAATTACAGCTTTAATTACATAAAAATTATCTGTCATATTTATAGTATTAATTGTTGCTTGGTTAATTGGTTGATTTTATGATATATCAATCCTTGTTGGATGATATAATGTCAAATTTTGTTTGAGGATCAATCTCACTCATCATTAGAGACTAGCCTCATTATCCATGCCAATCATTCATTGGTAATTTTATGAAATGTCACCCCTTGTTGGATTATTTAATGTCAAATTTTGTTTGAGGATCAATCTCACTGATCAGTAGAGACTAGCCTCATTATCCATGCCAATCATTCATTGGTAATTTTATGAAATGTCATCCCTTGTTGGATTATTTAATGTCAAATTTTGTTTGAGGATCAATCTCACTGATCAGTAGAGACTAGCCTCATTATCCATGCCAATCATTCATTGGTAATTTTATGAAATGTCATCCCTTGTTGGATTATTTAATGCCAAATTTTGTATAGCACACCCAGTGAAGATTAAACTTATTACTAATGGTTTTGTAGTGTCAATGAATACACATTGTCACTTTTGTAATACTCATTGTAGTAGAGACTTTGTAATTGCAGATGCAATTATATTAACGCCATTGAACATTACTTTTGTTAGATGCCTTTGAATAACACTCAAACTAATAGTACTTCTCTTATAATACTCGCTTGAAGAGTAACCACTGAACAGTGATCTGAATATAGAAATAGTATAGTGCATAGTATAAACATAGAGGATAGTGCAGAAAGAGTGATCCGTATAGTAATAGAGGATAGAATAGAAATGGTGATGAATTAGTTGCCATGCTAATTCTCATATATACATTTCATTTGCCATTATGTGATCTACTTTTTCAAAACGGGATCACCTGTGTTTCTTTCTGGTGATCTGTGTTCAAACTCCAGTGTCGGTAGTGACACTTTATTCCTATATAATAAATGGTCAACCAGATTAGCCTTGATAACCGTTACACTATGCATTTTTAGTCATATGTTTATATTTCTCATATTTATAAAAGTAATTACATTCTCTGTAAAACTGATGGTGAAAAATATTGATGCAAAGGCATTCTGGAATAAGAAAAAGATGCCTTCCAAAAGCTAAACAAAGGATTAAGAAAGTGAAAAATTTTATTAGAAACAAACAAAAAAAGAAGAGTCCCTGTCTGAATTTCTGGGATGAGATGTGATCATTATTTACTCTATTTACATGCAAACTATTGTCCTCATCTTTGTTGTTATTGTCACAATATTTCATCACATGATGATGGATGACAGACAACTGACTATAAATCAAATAGCCAATGCTATTAGCATATTGTTTGATTGAGAATATTCTGTGCAATTAACTTGGCATGACAAAAGTTTCTATTCAGTGGATGATGTATCTCAGACACCTGATCAAAAGCACACCAGGTTGATCACATTGCAGGAAAATCTGACATTTTTGGGGGCAGGTCCAGCTGATTTTCTTAACCATCTCCTCATGTAGGGTGAGTGTTGGATTCATCACTTTGAGCCAGAGTCAAAGAGACAATCCATGCAGTGGGAACATGCCTCCTCACCTACTTGAAAGAAGGCCATGGTCGTTTCATCTGGAGGGAAGATGATGGCCTCAGTTTTTTTCGATGTAAAAGTCATTGTATTTATTGACTATCTTCAAAAGCCATACCATCACTGGAAAGTACTCACTGAGGCAGTTACAAAAGGCCATTAATATCATATTCCCAGGAAAACTGATGAAAAGGGTCTTGTTTCACCAGGAAAATGCTCCAGCACACAAGTCTTTGATTTCATTGCCTGATTTGACCCCCCCTCTATCATCTGTTCCTTAACATGAAAACCAGTATTGCAGTGATAATAACATCGTATCTGCTGTTGATGACTTTTTTTGACCAACTGGATGAAAGCTTCTCCACCAATAGGATCCAAACACTGCAACAATAGAAGAAGTGTGTGGACCACAAGGGGGACTCATTTGGTCAGCCTATGAACTTTTCAGCCCTTATATAGCCGTAATTCTTTTTGTTTAAATGTTGTGTTCCTTCAGGATATAAGTAGTCATCACTTCACTTTTATTTAATAACTGACATTGTTCTGATACGTTTTCCTCTTTGTTACCATGATTTTATAAATTTAAGCATGGTACTAGATTGGTCAGTCAGTTATGTGTCATGCGTGATACATGCTTAGGCGATCATGTATCAAAAGATACATGACTGACAAGACAGATTTCTTCTTTTAAGTTGTCATTTCTTTCTGTGGTAGACTAGTTGCCATCTAAGAACCTGCTCTTTCCTGCTATTTACCCATAGCTGGGGGGAAAAGAAGAGGATTCATACCTTTCCCAAGTGTATTAGTATGTAAGTGAATGTAATAGATTTGACTGGAATTTGAACTTGGCTCTCTGATTCCTCAATGTGAGCTGCTATATTTTACTCTACCAATGGTGGAGTAATAGATAGCTGGACAGACTGTGTTCGATAGCCTTGAATGGCAACTGGTCTACCATAGAAAGAAATGGCAAGCTAACCTTGAGTGATCACACAATCTTCTTAAGTGAGCCATGAAATATTGTTATAACATACATATATATATATATGTGTGTGTGTGTGTGTGTGTGGAAGTAGTAATGGTGCAGCATTATTATTTGAATAAATGTATAAGTATTAAAATTTTTTATCCAACATTAGCTAAAATGTTATTTTCTTATTTATTTGAATTAGGCTTCTCAACCTTAAATAACATCAAAAACAAGAAGCAAGAAAGACTACGCTCAACAGAAGAAGAAATGAGAGTCTCTTTATCACACATTTGACCAAGCATCTGTTATGATCCAGAATGATGATGATATTTCATCATTTTAAAAATAACCTTCCCATCTGTGATGATAAAAAATAAGGATATTTCATCATTCTAATGTCATCAGTAATGATAGAAAAGAAGGATATGTCATCATCCTAACCCTTGTGATTATAAAAACAACCTTTCCACCATGTGGAGAGGGTAGACAAGTAGCAGTTCAGAAACAGATGTCTAGACAGTGCTCCGTGAAGACTGAAAACAAACAATTTCAAACACCATCCTCACAAATGAAATTCTCGGAACCAAATCAAGTAAGCACTGACTTTTAAACAAAAGAGATACTGAGAACATTTTTACACACATCATACCAATATTCTGTAATTCACATCACAAAAAGAAAATATAAATTCTTGTTATTTATGTCAACACGTGTCTCAAGTTTTTATTGCTGTCAGCATTGTACATTTTACGCATTCTAATTTCTGTCATCAACTTCAACATCCAACTCTGTAACGCACCAAAGAAAAGGTGAAAAAACACCAGGCACAGTTTTCACACTAAATAAGCTGCACAAATAGTTGAATAGAAACATTGAAATAAAGTAAGTTCATATTTGTGTGGGAATTTTTTTTTTTAAATCTATGCTTTTATTTCATAACATTTAAATGCATACCCTTTAAAAATTTTGCTAAGTGTACCATTGCTCCTAAGCGTGCCATTGATTAAAAAGGTTGAGAAACACTGGTCTAAGAGATTGATTGTTTGATTTTTACAGCTTATCAACCCTTTGGGGGTTATTTAAAGCCAGAAACATGTTTTGTAGGAGGTTGCTTACAGTACCTAATGTTCTAAAGTAGTCCCTCATCTAAGTACTAGCCAGACTTGACACTACTTAACTTTTGTGATTGAATAAGAACTGGTGTTTTCAGCATGATTTGATTGTAGGCACAGCCTAAGAGAAAAATCCTGAATTCAGAACTGAAGGCATCAATGGAGAACCACTCTACTATCTTTTCCAAGAAGTCATAGCAATTCATAAAGAAAAGGAATCTGTGAAGAACCATGATATATCATATTAAGAATGTTAATTGTATTTACAATATCGGTGATGCTCATGTCAGATTACCTCCTCCTAATTTTTGAAACCGCTACTAGGAGACACTTTCAGGACTATAAATAGTCTCCAATATTTTTCTCACCCTCTTGTTTCTTTTTCTGCTTATGCATCAACATGTAAGTCTCTCATGGAACAACATGTTCCCTTTGGGAAACACATGAACAATGCATATATAGACACACACTTAGGTATGCAAATTCAATCACTACACATACTTTGGACCATTAGATTTTCACATTTATTTGACAGACACATTATTGTCATTATCACTTGTATACCTTTCTTGTTAATACATTATCATGTGTTTGTACATTATATATTGGTGCTTGTTGTTTCTTTCCATTTATTTATGTGGACCCACATCCTGAGTCAGCCATGTTTGTTATGGATATTTCAAGAGACAGATGTGTTTATCTCTCAATGTATACACTGGCCCACAACACTTATAGCTTCAATTAAAGTCACTTAATCATATTAATTCATCTGACATTGGTCATTATATCTGTCATATTCTACATTGTTAAATGCATTCACTCCTATCAGGATTTAGTATTTTTTTTTAAATTCCACCTTCCATACTCTTATCCACCTCTATTTTCATAAAAACTACCTAAAAAAATCAGTACAAAAAAATGGCCATTTAGAATTGTTAAACTGCTTTGATAAAGATTCCAAAACTTAATTCATTCAATTCTAACAATTCATTGAAATCTAAAGGATTCTAAATAATATTTTAGTCATGTAACATGCCATCTTGCCTCTTTATTTTAAAAACAATCTCAGAGACATGACTAAGCAGAGGATATTGGAAGATGAGCTCTTAATTCTATTGAAGGAAAACAAACTCTTGCAGCTGTTGTGCAGAAATGTAAACATTGAATACGAACAAGAATTAGGTTACTTAAAAGATATAAAGCGTATTGGGATGCTAATCAAAAGATGTGTTTCTGACAGACCAATTTGCTTTTTTTAATCTAACTTGTGTAGAGCTGCAGCAACAGATGCTCCGTGAAGAAATGAACAACAAAGGCAGGTCATTAGAAACATGCTTTGTAAAGTTTATATATATATTTTGAAGTAAAAGTTTTGATAGAGAAGAAAATCGTTCTACATCTCATTAAATATTAAATTAAATTTATCCTCAAGTGGAAAGATTATATTGAATCGATTGCTAAGAAAGTTAGTCCACTGTGTTGTGCTAGACAATTTCCTTATCAGAATCTTATACATTTACCAGAATCTTACACATTTATAAGTCTACCATTCACCCATATGCATATTGAATATTATTGCTACATCTAGTCTGGTGTTTCTGTTATGTATTAAGAGATTCTTGATAAACTCCAAAGAAGATTTTGCAATGTCATCAATCCTGACCTGGCATTATTTAATTTTGTTCTTTGAGTAAATTTGTTCTTTTAGTTTACATGTCAAATTTTCTCTCATTTGTTCTTTTTGTTCTTGTTTTTACATTCTTAAATTTGTTTCCCATCACTTTGTAGATGGACTTTGTTTTAATTTGTGTATGTTTTTTTTAAAGTAGCTTCTACTAGTGCTACTAATGTTATAGCGGGAGTTCACAGTAGCTGTGGTCGGAAATATGTGGTGGGATAAATTAAAATCCAAAATTAGGTCCTTTGTTGCTGATTATAGTCAATCTAATTGTGTGGATGATTATTATCAGTGCAAACAGCACATGAGGAAAAAAGTAAGGGAAGTTAAATCCCATGATAGTGGGGAAATAGCCTTAGCTAGGGCAGAGTTGGCTTCTTTGCTTATCAAGAAGGATCCAGTTAGGGCCATGTTAAAAAGAATGCCTTCTGAGGCAACAAATATGGCCACTGAACTGCGTGCAGAGGAAGTGAGAAATGCATCCAATAGATATATCATGTGTGTCACATTACTGGATAAGCGGACAGTGACAACAAATGTTGGCATATGTGAAGCTTCTTGTGACTAGTTTTAGGATCTATTCACCTAGGAGCACAGTCTGAGCACTGCTGAGTTTGAAGCCTATTTGGACAATATTCTCTGCCTTAAGGCGGCTGAAGTGGCTGGGTGCAAGTGTATTATCACAGAGTTGGAAATATTATTATATTATATTCTATCTATCTCATAATAATATCATATCATACCATAGCACTAATTAAATTATATTATATTATAATCATACATTCAGTATATTTGTCATGTTTATTTTATTTCTGACAATACTAGTCCAAATCATTAGTCCACCGTCTCTTGTTATTTTCTAAGTCATGCTGCTTGACTAATTCCATAAAGTACACAACTTCTAACCCTTTCTATCAAATCTGTCCAATATACATATTTCTTTTTGTGATATTTACTTAAAGATGGTAGTTTGAATGCTTTCATGCCTTTAGCCAATGGTTTTAATATTTTGCATGTTTTTTCTCTGTTTATATTCTAGTCCTGGGTAAGACAATACACTGCATCCAGCAGCAAGGCCTTTGATTAGGAGATTAGATGTTTTTTGAGGAGTTTTGGAACCACCTCTTAATTGCTGTTGTTCCAAGGTCGGATATCAATTATTTATTGCCAAATTCTAAATATATTTTGAACACAATAGTTATGCTTTCAACTGCAGATAAAAATGAAATTGTTTGTCATTTTACTATAAATATACATTGTTGGGCAATTTTTATATAAACATGTATTTCTTGTATTTTTACAATAAAAATTTATTTTTATACTTTCATAGTGTCGTGTTTTTTGTTTGAGTGTTCACTATTTGCCAATAGCTGGAACCCTAACAGGTGCTACCACCCTGGGTTTTAGTGGATCTGTGAATAACAGCAATTAAGAGGTGGTTCTAGGCTTCAAAATACCTCCTAATTAGAGGTTGTATTGGTGGATGTAGTTTATAGTCATACCCAGTACTGTGTCCCAAGAGAAGACCAGAGGATACAATGTTCAAAATGTTGTTATAACACCAACAAAAGACATTAGTCTGAATGTAAATAATGCAAATATAATTCCTCATCCCAAAAATTCAGACAGAAAATGAAGATGTACTACAATTTAAATATTGGAAGTGTTTTAACAAAGGACAGAAAATGAAACACTGAAATCCAAAGATGCATTGGGATAGTGAAAAATGCCTTTCAAAAAGCTAAGCAAAGTATTAAGAAACTGGAAAATTTCATTAGAAACAAAGAAAAGTGTACTGAAATGTTATATAATATCAGTCCTCCTATATTGCCGTGAATGCTGAACAATCTCTTTAAAGATAAAGTAGAAACTTGAAACAACAGAAATGTGGTTCTACAGAAGGATAATGGGAATACCATAGACCAAACATGTGAGCAATGACAAAGTTTAAAGAAAATAGAAACAAAAAGCACACCTGTACTTAACATAAGAAAGTGATAGTTGAAATATCTAGGGTACATAATAAGGAAAGAGGGCTTGCAAAATTTGATACTCACAAGACATATTGAAAGCAAGACTGATAAAAGAAAAAACCTCATAACCTACCTACCTACCAACCTAACGGGCTGGCAGAACAGGCTTTAAGAGAGATAAAAAAAAAGACAAAATTTACGAAGAGCTACAAGAGACTGAAGAGGAAGATATTGTATCACAAAAGCATATCTATCTGGTAGGTATTTTCTTTCCAAAGAATCAAGTAAATATATAAATATGCCTCATTTATCAAAGCCAGATTCCTAAGAATAACTGCAGAGTATAGGTAGATTTATCCAGCAGAGAAGTAAGGCAGACTGCAATTTGTTTGCCTAACAATGGTGAATAATGGATGGAGATACTTAAGGTTGAATCATTCATTCCTCAGGAATTAATATCTGTCATGGACAATCAACATTACTGATATAGATGGACAATGCACTGACCATAGGCACGTAGATGAATTACTCATATGAAATTAGTAGTTATATATATATGTGTCCTACTGATACCCTGCTGGTATATTAAATGCACATAAATAATAATGGATTCTTGATATTTTCCAGAATCAATTACTGATGCAAGAGTACATCAGTATGTCTGAAGTTTGATATATAATTTAACTAAATATTAATCTGAAATTTTCACTGTATAACATTCAGTCTAATATTCACCCCTGAATTAAGTGCCTTGACAAGGAAGAATTTATGTTGAAACATAAATATTTGTGGTATAAAATAAATTCTTTTTTATTACTTGGATAATACAATGCTCTCATACAGAAAAACAATTAGTATTTTTTTTATCAATGTTCACCTAATATAAGGCCACAAAGCCACTCAAGCTAGAGGGTTACTGTGTTGTATAAGTGTAAGAAAGGGCAAAAAGTGAAGTTATGCAAGAAAAAATAATGGATAGCTATAAGTTGAAAGAGGCATGGTGGTGTAATGGATAGCAGCTCGGATTGAGAAATTGGAGAGCCAAGTTCAAATTCTAGTCAAATCCATTACATTCACTTATACGCTAATACCCTTGGAAAAGGTATGAACCTCTTCTCACCGCAGTTATGGGTAAATAGCAGGACAGATTGGGTTCTATAGCATGGATAGCAACTGGTCTACCACAAAAAGAAATGGCAACCTACTACGGGAAAAAAATCTGACTCGTCAGTCATGTATCAAAAGATACATGATCACCCAAGCAAGTATCACACATGGCACATAACTGACTGACGTGCTAATACCTTTGGGAAAGATATGAATCCTTTTCTCATCCCAGCTATGGGTAAATAACAGGACAGATTGGGTTCTATAGCATGGATGGCAACTGGTCTACCACAGAAAGAAATGGCAACCTACTACTTTCGATACATGACTGACGAGTCAGATTTTTTTCATGTATCGAAAGATACATGATCACCCAAGCAAGTATCACACATGGCACATAACTGACTGACTGACAGACTTGAAGGGGTCCAGAATTAATTAGTGAACAATGTTCAGTTCAGTCAGGGATGTTAAAAGTATACAATGGAAATATGAAACCAGAAATCCGATCCTTAACAGGAAACAAGGGGTAAATGCTGACCTAATAAAAATTTAAACAAACTGTTATTAGTATTAGGTTGGTGCAAAAATAATATCGTTTTTTGACGTTAAAAAATACATCAAAAAACGATATTATTTTTGCACGAACCTAATAAATTTACAATAGACATACAACTTCTTAAAATTCTGCTCATCTTTTTCAACAAAAACGTTTGTTCTTTTCAGGTGTGAAAATATTTAAGTACTTATTGTGTTAAAATACAATAGTGCCCTCTTGTTGTTTCATTTAACTCTGGTTTTATTTACTTGATACGAACCTTGCAAATAAAAAGTTCATCAGTTTTGCTTAATAACAGAGGTCAAGTGCAAAGGTTATGAGTTTTCTTTTTTTTTTTTTTTTATAATAATATTTACCCTGTGGAAAGCCCAAGAGTCACTTGAGTTAGAACAGTGATTCTCAACTGCTATGCTGCAGTGCACTGTTAAGTGTACTTCGAAATATTGTCATGGCATGCATACAAGGTGTCCCAAAATAATGTATACACTCTTTGAATGATTATAACTTATTCAATTAATGTATTTTGACTTGTAAATAAGATTAATACAAGAGAAAGGATACACATTTAAAGGATTTGAGAGTAAAATATACAAAAACGTAGAAAATTAACTTTAATAAGATAAAAGCTACTTGGGGCAATGGCAGAATGTTTATATAATGATGAGTTCACATCAAGTGCTCAAACTGGTTGCTGTTCTGTTCACTATACTTTTCATATCTTGAGGAAATAGACCTAGAAACATCCAGTATCATTTCCTCTGTTATTTGAGCACATTCTTCTTCAATTTCTACTCTCATTTTAGCAATTGTTTCAGGTTTCCTGCTGTAAACTTTATCTTTTAGAAACCCCCACAAAAAGAAATCCAAGGGTGTCAAATCTGGTGATCTAGGTGGGTATTCAAATGTCCCTCTTCTTCCAATCCATCTGTTTTGCATATTTTCATCCATATAAGTTCTCACATCATGGTAATGTATTATTAACTATTAATATTTAAAGAGTGTATACATTATTTTGGGACACCCTGTATATACCGGGTGTAACAGCAAAATTGTCCAAATCATGTAATAGCATGGGATAATTGTCCATCCCACAAAATGTTTAATATCTAAATAAACACTAAACTAATGGTGTTTCTTTTTTATGTTTTCAGATAAGATATTTAGCTATCTTGACACCATTTATCATAAGAATCACTGAAAAACTCTTTGAGTTATTCAGCTAGAAAGAGAACAGATTAAAATCATTTTGTGTCAGCCCCGCTGTCTTACCAAATGAGCAATAGTGAGAGGAAAAATGTCATTCAGGCCTTCAGTAATGGTACGAACATTCATACTTTGGCTTCCATCTTCAAAGTCCATTCAAGAACCATCAAGAGAATAGTGAATAAGTTTAAAAAAGAGGGGATAGTATCAGGAGGTAACAACAGGAAGAGAGATCATCATTTCAACTTAGAGCTAAAGAGATGAATTAGAAAAGATCCAACTCAGTCCATAAGTTGTTTGGTATGTAAGAGAGAAATTTCAGCTATGACAGTCCAAAGAACAGTGAAAAAGACTTGAAAATGAAATTGTATGTAAAACATGTAAAGCATCTTGCTACTTCAGGGCAGAAAGAAGGTTAGAGAGGGCAAATCATCTTGAATAAGTTGGAAAATGATCTTGGAATATATATATATATATATATATATATATATATATATATGTATGTATGTATTTGAGTTTAATTTCAATCCTTCATGAGCTTCTGATTCTTAGCTATGATTAATTAATGATGAACATGTCATTTTCTTTCATCATTGATTTCATCACAATTCTTCTGTTAAGTTTGGAGAGTAATTATACATTGCTCAAAGTCCAAGTGTTATAAAAACCTTGGAAAAACCCAGTAAGATATCTTTAATCATTTCTATGATACAATGGTTCAATCTAACAATTGGACAATTTTGCTGTTACATGATTTGGATAATTTTGATGTTATACCCAGTATGCATGCAGAGATAGCAATGGTTTCACACTAAATAAACTGCATAAATAGTTGAATAAAAAAAATAAAGTAAGTTCATATCTCTGTGCGTATTTTTTCTAAATTTATGGTTTTATTTCATAACATTTAAATGTATCGCCTTTAAAAATTTTGCTAAGTATGCTGTGATGTTTTCATTTGCTTCTATGTGTGCCTTTGCTTAATAGTTGAAAAACACTGAGTTAGAGGATTACAGGGTAGGAGGAGGTACGGTTTACAGGTATATGTGAGGAAGATAAAACTTAACCCAAGACTTGAACAGGTTAAGATTGTTGTGATTGGGGGAGCATTCTCTTGGGTGTCTGTCTCACAAAGCAGCAGTTCATGGGAAGAAGCTGCTTGAGTGCGGCTTACATCTCACCAGTGGAATATGAAGAGAGTGTGGGTGTTTTGGTACAATGTGTATGGCATGTTGGGACTTAGCCATGAAGGTTAAAGCTGGTAGATATGGTATTAAAAAAAAGGAAGCCGTGGAGATCTCCTACATCATGAAGGAATATTTCTTTTTTTACAATGATGATCACCCTGTAGAAGACCCAAAAGACACTCAAGGTAGAGTGTTACAGAGTAAGAGGTACAATTTATGGGGATAAATATGTACTAATATTCTTGGGAAAGGTATGAATCTTCTTTTCCCTCCAGCTATGGGTAAATAGCAGGATGGATTGGGTTCTATAGCATTGGATGGCAACTAGTCTATTGCAGAAAGAAATGGCAACCTACTGTGGGAAAAAAAATCTGCCTCGTCAGTCATGTATCAAAAGATACATGATCACCTAAGTGTGTATCATGCATAGCACATAACTGACTGACTGAGGAAGGAAATGGTTAACTTTAGACCAGAACAGTTTACGGTTGTAGTGATCAGGGAAACATCATCTTGGGAGCTGGTTCCCCAAAACCACAGTTTGTGTGAAGAAGCTGCTTGAGTGGAACTTACATCTCACCAGTGAAATATGAGGGTTATGAGGGAGGTTTTCCATCATGTGAATGCCATGGCTTAGTGATGAAGATTAGAATTGGTGGAACTAAAAAATATAGTTTGCCTGAACACTAATGTTAGAATTTACATATACAAAAGCTGTAAAGTGCTGCTTTTAAGTAAAAAAAGGTAAAAATTCTCAATAAGGAAAAGAAAAAAAAATCAAATGAAGAGGTTGTTAAAAGCAAACTTTTATCCATCACAACAACGAAAATTGCAAAAAATTGGAATGAGATCACAGAACAATCTAAAAAGAAATTGAAAATGTTGGCAAAATAAGAACAAAAAAAATCTTAGCTTTAAGAACGTTACAAAAAGAGATTTGGGAAAATTTAAAAGAGTAATAGGCAAGAAAAGTGGATTGACCAGCAAGAAGCTGATAATGTGAATGTAAACAAAGAGAAAAGATTCTGAATATTAAAAAGATTCACTGATGACATGAAAACAACCAAACTGCTTAGTATCATGAAGAGATATGATAAGTTGGGAAAAGTAGTACATAAAAACTGAGTTAATAATGATTTTTAGTTATTAATTTTAACTTACATTGGATGAACCTGACAGCTGGGTGAGAAGTTGTGTATTATAGGCAGTAAAATAATTGTTCCTTTCTACATTGAAGCTGTTATCAAAATAAATGCAGAGAATTATTGTAAGTTCTTGGCCAAGAGGTTTATTTAAGCTTAACAATATAATAATGAGAGACAATAATACCCTTTCCTATTCTGAAAAGTAGACTATTGCCACTTATGCCAAAAATAGACTTGAAAGACATGAAATTAATGGAATATTGATCCAATAAAAAACATGTGATCCATCATTAAAAGAAATGTACATAAAAATGAAAAACAATATCCAAGTAAAGAAAATCTCTGGGAAGCAATAAAAGCTAATGAAAGTAATATTAAAGTTAAAACAGTAGAAAAGTTAATAAGATCAATGATTGAAAGACTGATGAAGGTTATAGAATGGTCAGAATCTATATTGTAAAATGATAAAATTATTTATTCACCTATATGAGATATGGTATTAACCAAATACATATTTCTAGGACACATGTTTATTGGATTTTGATGTAGTGGAATAACCAGTCACCCCCATGAATGATTACACTATAGGTAGTAAGTACCTATAAAGTCAACTGTCTACGAGAGACTTGAGGAAGAGTGAGAAAAAGAAAACGCAAGCATGTCCGACCTTCCAATTCGTGGCACTCA
The DNA here is from genome assembly GCA_963932145.1 of Acanthosepion lycidas. Taxonomy (NCBI): domain Eukaryota; kingdom Metazoa; phylum Mollusca; class Cephalopoda; order Sepiida; family Sepiidae; genus Acanthosepion; species Acanthosepion lycidas. Next base: position 96,006,486 of record OZ010577.1, on the reverse strand, counting down.
CTACTAGATTGACCTGTGTGTATAACTGTACCATATTTCATATTGTACTGGTTGTGTACAATAAACCTTTCTTCTATTATCCACCTGGTGTTAAGTATTTATTCCCTTAGCATGGAATATAACAGATTTATTTATAAATAAAAGTTTATGTTAATTATTCTTTAGTTGTATTATAAATCTGGGCACCTGCATAACCAGTTTCTTTACCTTCTTTTTAAATAAATAATCATCTAATACAAGACTCAAGAGCCCTTCAAAGTAGAGGTTGTTGTATGGACATAAGAGAAAGAAATAAGTGAGATTTTTCTTGTTAAAAAAGTTGAATAATTTTAGCAACTATAAAAAATAATGAATTTTATATAGAGTTTTTCGAGATTTAGCACAAGCAAAACAAAATCATGGATTTCGACAAAAGAAAGACCTTACAATGGTGTCAAAATCTGAGAAGATTTTTCATCCTTTAATAGTCAGTTTTGCTTAGTTTAATTTGTGATGTATATTAATGTAGGTAGAAAAAAGAAAATGTTCATAAGATAGCGAGGGTCAAGAAGCATTGTTTGGGGCTCCCAATCAGCTCCTCACCCTGTCAATGGGAAGTAGTATGCACTGGGCCGGTGTGAGATTAATGACTACTGCTAGATTGAGAAAATATGAAGAAAATCACAATTCATAAAAATTCTATTAGGAACTTTTAGTATAGAGTCTTTTCAAGGATAGTTCCTGGGGGGTGTTTAAATTAAAAGAATGTCCTTATGCTAGTCTCTGTAAAACAAAGGAATGAATATGGTTGGACCTACTCTGTTGGTGAATGAAAGGGTGAATGAGGTGTTGTGTCTAGGTCATGTGTGTGTCCTCAGTGTCCTGAGATTTGCACCCTACATTATCTATGGGGCAGTCTGAAAGAGGATAAACCTCTCCAAATTCGTGCTATGTATGCTCCCAATTTTGTTATGTAAACTTAAAAGCTGAAAAGGATTAGTTGCTTCTAACAGGGTTTTAATGTTGTAGATGAGTTTTAACTCTGAATAATAATTATAAACCTACTAAATTTTATATATATAAAAATACTCGTAATGAGAAAGATGAAGATGGGGAAACAACAAAACAAGTATTATTTATTATCTTGTTGTTATGAAGTGTTGGAGACACGAGAGACAGTAATACTGAGTAAAATTGCGAGTTTGAAGTCAAATGTAGATGAAATATGGATCAGAATCTGACAGAAGGATAAGATAAAGATTAAGCAAAGTGTATATCATCTTTTTGTAAGTTTTTTATTTTTTTTATTATAGACATGTATAATGAGTGTCCAGATAACTTAGTTGGAAAAAGGGGTTTTCTTACCTTAAATTTTTGTTGAGCACTAAAAGATAACTATTATGACCTGAAAAAGGAAAAGGAGATGAAATTTTCGTTGATGCATGTGTTAACGACCTGTCCATGTGAACTGCTTGCCCATGTGTTAATGACCTGTCCATGTGAGAATGTCGAATATTTGTGTGCTGAGAGGTCGATTCTCATTGGTTTAGAATAATTGAATTAATGATAATTATAATTGTTATTATTATATTATAATTATTTTTGATAATTTTATTATATTTTTTTTTATAGACACAACACTGTGACAGCATAATTAATTTTTTATTTATGTATTTCTTTATGGACATAACAATGTGTGCATATCTGGCTAAACAGGGTGTAGTAATACAATTGTTGATGGCATACCGGTTTTTGTAATTATTGATATAAAATTTCTGCAATCCATCTGTATCTTGTGTACTGAAAATATGGAAAAAATTGTTAGTAGTCAAGAATCAAAGTAAGCATACTAAATTTGTTACTAATTGCATTACTAATATTTTAATATAGAAATGCATTTAAATAATCTTACTATAGAAATGCATTTAAATAATTTTACCAAGAAATGCATTTAGATAATTTTATTATAGGTATGCATTTAAATAATTTTACTATAGAAATGTGTTTAAATAATTTTATTACAGTTTTGCATTTAAATAATTTTATTATTGATATATGTTAAATAGTTTTATTATAGAAATGCATTCCAATAATTTTATTAGAGAAATGCATTTAAGCAATTTTATTATAGAAATATGTTTAAATATTTTTTATTATAGAAATGCATTTAAATAATGTTATTATAGGAATTCATTTCAATAATTTTATTATAGAAATGCATTTCAATAATTTTACTATAGTAATGTGTTTAAATAATTTTGTTATAGAAATGCATTTAAATAGTTTTACTATAGAAATATGCTTAAATAATTTTACCAAAGAAAAGAATTGCCATAAAAAAATCTTTAGTAGAGAAAGGCATTATAAATCTAGAGGAAATAAACTGTAATTGATCAAGTCAAGTGTTACTGACAAGGCTATTATATGTATAATGCAAATGCATTGTTAATGATTCAAAATGCATTGGAAATCAAAAAAGAAGAAATTGTCATTGGCCAGAAATTAAGATAGATTTACTGACAGCATTATTTACAGGTATAATTTTTTAAACATTATTTTAGATTTATTTCCAATATTAGAGACCATCATAAAACACTATTCCGCTCCAATCTTGCTAAGAGAAAAAAACAAAACAAATCACAAAGAAAACTTAAAAGAAAAGAAAGAAAATAATGCAATATATGACCAATAATGGCAGCCAATATAAGCTGGTTTCCCATCATTTCTCAAGGCCAGACATGGGCCTATTTATTTTATATTCAATATTAACTGAACTGACATAAAATCTAATGCATATGTGAAAAGGCGGAGGAAAAAGAGGCATCCATTTCAGACTTTTTAATTTCAGTATCATTCCCATATTTTCTTCATGACAGTAGCAGATCAACACATTTTATATTTACTTATATATTTATTGTCATATGATCATGATAAAAATTTCATATATTCGGAAATTGGTGAATATATATATATATATATATATATATATATATATATATATATATATATATATATACATTACAGGCAAAAAGTTTAGAGAAACATTGCATTTCTTTAAAAAAATGAGATATTTCGTTTTTGTAAAGTAAAAGACAAATTTTCAGTATTTACATTGTATTTGCTTTTACTTTTCAGTCTTTCTCCAGACTCCTCTTACTGCCAGAAAGTTCAAATTTAGATTTGTCTTTGTGGTGCTTTTATTGACAAAAACAAAATCTAAATTTTTTTATAGTTAAGTGGTTATTGTTTGTTAAAATAAAAGCAAATACACTGACTGAAAATTTTATCATTTACTAAAAAAAAAAAAAAAATATATCTCATTTTATGATGTTTTTAAAGAAATGTAGTGTGGTCCCAAACTTTTTGTCTGTAGTCTATATAAATTCTATCTATCTATCTATCTATCTATCTATCTATCTATCTATCTATCTATCTATCTATCTATATCTCTCTCTCTATATATATATCTATATATATATCTATATATCTATCTATCTATCTATATATATATATATATATATATATATATGTGTGTGTATATATATATATATATATATATATATATATATATATATGAACATGGTGCGATGAATAAATTGTCGTCTAAATTATGCAAAAATGAAAATAATTGTGACATCTCATTTAAACAGGTATATTTACCAAAATTACACAAAAATATTTTGAAATACTAAAGAGTAAATTTATTCAGTAAAATCATCATTGCCTTCAATTATGACCTTCAGACTTTTGAATCTTCTGTAACTCTTCTGGATGGTCTCCTTTTTTAAGTTAGTAAATCCTGCTATAATCCTGGCCTTCAGTTCATCTTTGTTGTTACAAGGAGTTTTGATAGTCTCTTGCACAATTGTGCCTGACACATAATAATCAAGGGGGTTGCTGTCTGGGAAGTTAGGTTGCCGGATGTAAGGGGTGATGTGATCACAGAAATTTCTGATATCCATGACTAGATTCATCTGCTTGTGTGGCATTATGCAAAGTCCTGTTGCCAGACATAGGTTATTCCAGCAGCCACCCTGTTGACCCAGGGCAGCACTGCCTCCTCTGTGTTGAGTCTAAGTCTCTGTGGGAAGATGAATGAAGATATGATGTCGCCATCACTAGTGGTCACCCCAAACACTTTTGTAATCCTCATTAGACTCATTCAACTCTTTCTGAATCCTTTAGACTGTTCTCAGATTGACACACTATCACTTTGAAATGTTCGTATTGAAGCTTCTGGCATGAATTCCAAACAGTACAGCATGCCGTTTCTAAATTTCTGACAAAGTGAATCGTGCTATTTTAATCACAGATGGTACCCAACTTACCCTACTATACTATGCAGTCAACAAAATCAAAAACAAGAACATGCATGCACAAAATTAAAAATATAAAATGGTGACAATTTATCTATCGCATTCTTCTGGTGACATACGTTGGAATTTTGAACCAAACCCTTTATTTAGTCCACTTGGCTAGATTGTTCTAGTTCCACGTGCCATGCCTTTTCTGGATATCTCAGTTTTAGTTATTTCCCTTTAGTAGCTCAACTCTCCAAGTTTTTGTTCACCTCTACTGAGGCCAGGTATTGAACTCACAGCTCTTTGCATCAAGTCACTGGATTACTTCAACCAATGTCTTTATCCACTGGTCCATGTGTCCTTGGGGACATGTTTCCATTGGATGCCCCTAACAGGTCTCTGCTGCATTTGTCTTTCATGAGCTGTTAGGTACCACCCTCCCATATATGTTCACTAAGATTGTTGCATCATGAAAGCAATAATGACAGATCACAGAGCATTCACAGTACAGGCCAGATCAAATATTGCCACAGGTGTGTCAATCTGGACAATTTGGAATCATTTACATGCACTAGGATTATGGGAATTTGTGTCTCAAGACAAATTTGTGCTTATACTACAACAACATTGTGCATATATCTTCAATGGTGCAAAGAAACGGTCATCCAAGAGATTGATTGTTGCTTTCTAGTTTTTAGTTATGAGAGATGATTCTGCCTTCATTCAAATGATAGTTGTTTGCAGATACAACTTCCAGAATTTATTCACCCATAATAAATACTAGCAGTAGAGCCCGGCATTGCCCGGGGATGTAACAGTAAGAGATAGATCAAGTATCGACCATCATAAAGACTGAAAAATAAAATTGACAAAGATTATTGTTTAAGGTTGACGGACATGCATGTCTTAATTAGATTTTTTTTTTGTTTTTTTTTTTTACGAATTGGTAAAACCCAAACTCAAACAAAAACATTGTTTTCAATCGTTATGAGTCTACCGATTGGATAGAATTTTATTATAAACAATTGTCTTGTAAATGGAATTTTTAAAGCATTCTGAATGTAAAAATAAAGAAAAAAGTGTGCAAGACAATAAGAAACACTACCTGCCAAAAAAAGTGAAGTTTTGTTGAAATCGGTTGAAAAATGTAGGAAATCCGATCCCATATATAAACGAACACACACACACACACACACAGACACACACACACACAACCTGGGTTTTATAATAAGTATAACTCGATATGAGTTGTGCCCTTTCATTCTCGCGATGCCTCTTAATCGTGTTTTAAAATTGATTTTTTGCAAAAAAAATTGTGTTTTTCCAATTTTTGGCGCTGTCAGAACCACCGCAAGGTAATTTTACGCAGTCCTGTGAAGTTTTGTTGAAATCGGTTGAAAAATGTAGGAAATCCGATCCAATATATAAACGTACGGACACACACACACACACACACAACCTGTTGTTATTATGACACCTGTGAAAACAGAGTAAGCAATAGCAATTACTAAAAAGTAAGCAATAGCAATTGCTAAAAAGAACAAAACAAAATATCCCAAGACATGGACAGCAGAACAAAAATTATACATCCCAGCAGATTTTTATATAAGCTTCTGTTTGAAATTCCATGAAGGTTGCCCAGATTGACAGAAATCTGAAGAAGGCCAGTGGGCATAATGACTGAAACATTGTGAGGATATTAGTCTAAATAAGAATATTATAAATAATGAAAATGTCGCAGGTGGGATATATTGGCCTGCAAACAGATATTGAATGACGGAAACCAAAGACAAATAAAATGAAGACTTGAGTAAAAAATATATATAGCCAAGTTTATTTTCGTTAAAGAAAATACGTCAACAAAAATAAAGTTACAGTGCATTAGGCAAAAATTATCTCTGCATGTTCACGTAGAGGGCGAGAAGAGCGTTGTCCTGAAAAGGACAGTTTTGTAGTTACTGAAAAGTGATGTCCTGAAAAAGACAGTTTTGCGGTCACTGAAAAGGACTGTTTATTGTATATCATTTCTGCTGCTGGGGATGGCTGGAGATGCAGCTGATGATGAGAGCTGGAGATGCAGCTGATGATGAGAGCTGGTTGGAATTTCTGCTGAGGGCTGGAGTCGACTGTCAGATACTACACTTTGATCTTAGTCATCTGGGTCATGGAATGATATTTTATTTTGAAATATTACATCAAAGGTTACTCGAGGCCAAAAGGCGAAAGGCTGGTGGTCACTGACTATCCTGTAGCTATTCTGATTCACAAACCATTCATCCATGGGCCATGGAACTATACTTTTTGATGCTTTGAGACCTTTTTATATGAAGAATCAGTTTTAACAATAATTGCTGGTGAAGCTTTTTCTTCCGGTTGTTTTTTTTTTTAAATGTGGGAGTACCAACAGGTTACGACAATAACTCCTTATCCCCAAGACCTAGAGAGAAAATGGTTGGTTAATACCAATATTTTGTGCAAATTTTGACTTGTCTAATAAAATCTGATATAGTGTAGATTGTCAGATTACAACAAGCTCCGGTGAATATAAAGGAAAAGAGAACACATTAAAAAACAAACAATGAGCATCTGCTGTCAGCATTGTACGAAGCCAGTATTCCGTTTTCTCTTACTTTATTGATGCTTAAGTGCATTCTGTGTGAATGATGAGTTTTGATCAGGCCAGTCCAAATATATTTTTTCATACCACTCAGGTAGATTAAAACTGAGGGGGATAAAATGGAAAGAAAACAAAGTATATATATATATATATATATATATATATATATATATATATATATATATATATATATATATAGATAGATAGAGAGAGAGAGAGATAAAGATAAAGATAGAGATAGAGATAGAGATAGATCGATAGATAGATATTTTAGCAATTGCAGAATAAAAGGTTAAATATTTTGTATGTATAAATGGTAACCAAATGGGAAACAAATGCATAGAAAAAAAAATTGTACTTCTTATTTATGGGAAGAGAAAGTTTGCAAATAATAACTTGAGTAACATCGTAATCACTACTTGGATCCCTGATTATCATTCTAGTAAAAGATTTTGGTTAATTTGCAGTATAAGCACCAAAAGCCCCCCCCCCCGGAAATGAGAATGTATCATTCTGGTGTGAAAATGCCTGGTTATTTCGAAAATGACATTAAAACATTACACTCGATTACCGTTTTCGATTTACCTTCCTCTAGTAGTAATGCGCTGAAGCTTACTTAGTTAACGGTCTTTTTTACAGCTTTTCATATCTCACTGGTCTTGATTACTGCGCAATTTTTGCGGATGTTATTTTAAGATGTGCTTATTTTGTAAAATGAATTTTCAAATGAATAGTATTTTTCTTTATTGTCCTTAATAAGTCTGCTTATAGCTAATGTAACAGAAACTCACCTTAAAATGTAATTAATTTATGAAGCTTTAAATTCAAGAAACGTTCACCACACACACACAGGCGCACAAAAAAACATTGTTGAAAAGAAGGAAAAAATCCTTCTTTTACTTTTCAGGTGCATAATTTTTATTTTAATTGGCGGATTTTACGATTTTTGCACATTGCGCAGTAATCAAGACAAGTGAAGCTCCCACACTGCATGAATACTCGAGGCAAACGTATGTTAAAGCCAGTAATGGCGGACGTTTTGTGTACGCGACGAGAAAGAAGTCAAACTTACATTGTCCATAACTTCTAAATAGTAATCAAGTGCAATGTTTTAATGTCATTTTTTAAATAAGCAGGCAATTTCACACTAGAATGGTACATTCTCAATACCGGAGGCTTTTGGGGCTCATACTGTAAATTAACCTAATTTTCTTTCTCCCCCGCTCTCTCTCTCTCTCTCTCTTTATTCGTGTCTCTGTCTTTGTCTCTGTCTCTGTCTCTCTCTATACATATATATATATATATATATATATATATATATATATATATATATATATATAAACATTGGGCTCCTTTTAATGCTGAATCCAAGGATGTGCTAATAATAGGTGTTTCAGTGGTAATTTGGATTCACGAGCAGTCCCCAGCCTCATGTATACACACTTTTAGCATAGTGCAATCTGGTTTGAATTCAGAATTTCCTTCTCCTAGACTGGTTGCCACCCAAGACTATAGGAATCAGTCTGTCAAGCAATTTTGCCAATAGTTTTCTTTTAATTTTAATGTGTCATGTCTTTTCAGGACGTAGGCGATCATGGCTCTCCACCTCCCTTTATTCCTTGCAGCTCTCAACAAGTTCCTTCCCTCTGCCTTCTCCCCCAGACCATGTTCTGTTAAGTCCGCCAGGTATGTCACGCGCTGTTTTTCCCTTGTCTCTCTTTTCCTCTATTCAACCTGTGAGTATCAGATTCTCCAGGCCATTCTTTCTCATTATGTGTCCCAGAAACTTCAGTTGAATCTTTCTGATATTAAGTATAAGCCTCTTCCTTGTTTGCAACCTGTCTAAGATCTCATCGTTGCCCACACGCTCGTTCCATGATATCCTTAGCATCGTTCTGCAGAACCACATCTCTGTCGCCTCGAGTCTCTTCTTCATCTTTGAGGAAATCATCCAACATTCACTGCCGTAAAGAAGGACAGATGTCACGTAACAGCTGAGTATACTTTTCTTTGTTACCAAAGATATCCTCCTGTCTCGCAGTACTCTGCCCAGCTTTTCTCGGTCTCGGGTGAACGGAGGAGGGTAGTCACAGAAATAACTCTTTGCTAAGACTCGACTAAGAACCGCGTGCTTTCCCAATTCTTGACCGTGTCTCTAAGTAATATCTGCTTATTTAAAATTAATTCTCGTACACCTTGGTCAATAGTTTAGGTCTCTAAACGCTGTAATAAATGCCTGGCTGCTTCTTGCCTGTTGGAAATCCTCTTCTATAGTTCTAGTCTTTAAGAACTCAGCTGAACCACCTGATCCTTTCAACTATTGGCCTATTGGCCATCTACCTTTTTTTTGCCAAAATACTAGATGTCCTAATCAACTCTGAATTGATCATGCATCTCACATCAAAGAATCTTCTTTCGGATAAGCATGATGGCTTTGCCTTCTCTCGGTCAACTGCTGATGTATCAACGATTATTGCTGAAAGAGCTTTACATAAGAATGGTTAAGCTCAAGCTGTTGCTTCGGACATCTCAAATGTATTTAACAAGGGTTTGGCATACTGAGTTTCTTCACAAGTTGAAAGATTATGGTACTTCTGAACAAATTTTTGAACTGATTCAGTCTTTCTTATCAAGTCGCAAAATGAAAACTATCCTGAATGGCCACTCTTCTAGATCTTTTTGCATGCATGAAGGCATCCCCCAGGGTTCTATCCTTGGACCTATGCTGTTCCTAATTTTCATCAATGACCTTGCTGCTGGCATCAGTTCTCAACTTGGTATCTATAATAATTACACAACTATTTATTCTTGTCATAAGAGTAAGTCTGATTGAGGCAATTGGATGTCTAGCCATACTGATGAGCTGTGATACAACAAAAGAGTCTGTCTGCTGATGATATATACGACCCCGAAAAATTTAATTCCGGTCGAGCACTCTGGAGAGAAAGTGCGAATTTGTAAACAATGACTACTACTGCTGCAAAGCTCTTCCATGAATTGAGCCCTCTTGGCCATTGGCGTGTTTATTTAAAGAATAGGTACGTAAAAATTCACCTTCATCTCTACCGGAAGCTGGTAGCTAAGGGGTAAACTCTTTGACTGATGTCAAATCAGTTGGGTTTCGATCCCGGCTTGAAAAAATCGGATGTCTAGCCACACTGATGAGCTGTGATACAGCAAAACAGTCTGTTTGTGGATGACGATATACATATGTAGTAAGACCGATCAAACTTACTATATATATATATATATATATATATAGGTACGGATACAAAAGGCGATTATCTTCCTTTGGTGGCAATAGGTTACATGGGTCATGTATCAGCTGCTTAGTGACATCACTTCATATAATGATGAAAGAGGCCAGTCATTCAGTTTGTTTACAAAAGCCAAACTTTTACAGCAGTAAGCATTTTTAGCCTGAGATAAGGGGTGGAGTTTGAGGTGAAATCTGCCTCCACTAGCAAATTATACAGTTTACAAGTCCATGGTGCCGTCTATCTTTTGGAATATTTTTTCCTCAGATATAGAAATTGCATTTCTTAACTTGGGAAAGCCCAAAACTTGGCATTTCCTGTTCACGGAATATGTTTTCACGTGGCACATACTAGATGAATCCTGCCCGCTTGAATCTGGAGTCATAAACATGGCTTCTCCACAAACAAAGAATAATCTCCATATCATATGTAAGACCCTAGTTTTTCGTTTTCCTTACACTCTGCTTGCTGTATAGTTATATGATACATTATTCTCTGTGTGGAACATGTGTACATTCCTGTATATAGTTTTGTGTATTTTTTAGTGGTTTAAAAGTGTCTCTGAAAACAAAACATATTTATCATTCCTTTTCCTTTCAGTCATTCCGTTCCGTCCAGGAAATACAGTGCTATTATATCATGCATATAATAATGCTCATAATGGGGGAAATATCAATGGAAGAATTGTGTGCGCGTATATATATATATATATATATATATATCGATTGATTTATCTGTCAAATATATATATATATATATATATATATATATATATATATATATATATATATATATATATACCTCTGTTAATCTGTCCATAGAAGGTTTTCCTTTTGCTTATCACCTTTTGCCTACTACTATCCAATTGTTTAATTTCGGTCAGAATTTCTGAGAGGAGGAGTTATCATTACTTACATTATTATAGGTCTATTGTCTTCCCCTTTGTTGTCATCACAACATTTTCCCCATTGTGCTTTCCGGCCTTCATCAGGTGATTGTCCAACCTTCAGGGAATTTCAAACTGAATCTTTTATTTAATCTACTGGGGTAGATTGTTTTTATCTATGTCTCATCTACTTCTTATTTAGTATTGCCCTGTTATTGAAATTGCAATTAATATGTCACCAAATTCATGAACCAATGCTTTAATCCACTAGATTACCCACTTGGAGATTTAAACCTAACCTGACTGCTGCTTGTCGATACTAGTAATCTTTGATTTAGTGAGGCTTCACTTTTTACTGTAGCTACTGATGATATTGGCGAAGCCTTGCTGTCACATCTTTTCTGGTGGACACAACAGCTGAAATGTGATAACATCAACGAAGATGGGAGTAATAGTCAATAGCATATATAAGTAATATAGATAATTGTTTAATATTGGCCATTATTATTAGCATTTACACACCCATATATATATATATTATTCAAGTGTATTAATCATTTGTGTTGGTCATAGTCACGATTAAGAAATCTAGAAAGGATATCTCCGAACTTAAATTATCTCTAATGTTTATAGCTTGTACGCACATAAACTTTATGAATTGTTCGTAGAAAAGTGATAATTCATTTTTAATATTATTTTTATTTTGGATTTTTATATTATTTATATATTCAGGGATTTTTTATATTATTATATATAGTTTTTTAATTTTATTTTTTATATATTACTTATATATCCCTTCTATGTTCTGTCTCTCTTCAGGATGTGGGCGACTGTGGCTTTCGACAACTTTCTACCCATTTCTACCTCTTAGTAATGTTTATCGTTTTACTATTCCATTCATTCTCTATTTTGCAGTCTGTATACACAAACTCGCTATGTGCCCCATAATTTTCAACTGTCTTTTTCTGATTTTAATTATAAGTGTCCTTTTGTTTTAGTTTTACCTAGATCTTAGTCACATACTCTGTTGAGGGTATTCACAGAATTAGTTCAAAGTGACATCATTTATAGCAGTTAAATGGAAAATTATATATTGAATATCTATACTTAACATGTTTGTTTTTTTGCGCACACTTCAATATACTATAGGGATGTAAGGGACGATTACAAGTAACATTTTTGCTCCGATTTTCCTTAAATGTTCCTTGTTGCTCACTTGTTCCATTCGTGATATTCTTGGCATTCATCTATAGAAGCACATCACTGTTGCCTCAATTCTCCTCTTCATCTCTGAAGAAATTGTCTTGCATTCATTGCTATAAAGGAGGAGAGACATTACATAGCAGTTCATCACTCTTTATTTTGTTGTTAATGAAATTTTCCTGTTTCTTAATAATTTGTTTAGCTTTTGGAAGACATCATTTGCGATTCTAATGCACCTTTAAATTTTAGTGTCACGTTTTTTCCATCTCCAGTTAAAATACTTCTTAGTCATTTAAATTTCTGCACTTGCTTGATGTTGACATATCCAATTCATGCTTTGCAATTTGGCTTTTTGTGTTCCTGACAACCATAAATTCTGTTTTCTTACAATTAAGACTTAATCATTTCTTCCCATTTTTCTTTAATACCCTTGTCTTGTAGTTCCTTCTGTTTTCTTTTTGCGTCTGCGATCAACATGTCTTCATTTCCATAAACCTTTATAAATTAAACATGCTTCCCTATTTATTTAAGTTCATCAGTGTTACATCCCAAGTTGTTGGGATGAACAAAAACGAATTAAAATAAAAGACAAGTGTATTTTAACACATAATAAAATAACTTTTATTTATGTTCCGCCTGAGAACAGCAAAGATTTGTCTGGATTTAAACTATGAGTTCCATGTATGTGTTAGCTTATCACCATGTTGAATTCAGAAGGTTAATTATTCTATCCAGTTAAGACCAATTAAATTTAATTTCGAATTATCTGCGACATAACACACTCCAGAAAATGTTCTATTTCGAAAGGAAACATCGCAAGTTAACTCACCAGTTAAACGAATTGTACTTCCAGATGCGCACATTGCTATGTGTTCTGTTTCTCACACATGGCTTTTCAATTTGATCTTAAGTCGAATGCGATATTAACGTTATGTCAAACGCTGTATCAAACTTGAAACGAATTGGTTTGTTGTTTACAGAAACAGTAATATATTTTCTGCGGGATTCGTAATCAACTTTGAACGTCGCAAACACTGTATTTGCTTCGCACTTTTCGTGTTTCGTTTTCGAACTTTTTTTCGGTTGTATTTTTGTGTGAATTTGGATTGCAAAATCCTTCTTTATGTCCGTTTCGGTGACAAATATTGCACTTACGCTTCTTGAACGGACAAAAGCGTGCATAATGCCAGTCGCCACAATGCCAATATTTTGAAGGAGGTTTCTTTTATGCATAATAAATTATTGCATTCAGTGGTGAAGACTTTTAACGTAATGTCGTTGTCCTGTTCCAGTTTTGAAAGAATCGGATGCAAACATTTAAATGAGTAGAAGATTTTACTCCTGCGATAAAAAACAAATATTTAAATCGCTCCTCTGTGAGGGAAATTAATTTAAATGTTTCGTATTCTCGATTGACGTGACCAGTCAATGTCACATAATCATCAGCGTCATTTTTCGTTAGCTTTAAACAATTGAATCGAATATTAAACAAAGAATTTTTTTCCGTATACTTCACCGAGTTGTTCCACTGTTTCAGTGAAGGTGAGATCCTTTGCCTGATTTGGTAAAATATAATTCATATAATGGTGACGTTCCTTAGTTCCTAGTTTACAAATTAGTAGATGAATTTTCCATTTTTCATCTTTGTGAGAAAAGTCGGTGTGAAAGGTTTCCATCCAACATATTAACTACGAAGAGAATTTTTTTTTTCGCTCGCTTGGTCATAGTAGAATTCTGTGATGTTGTTGGGCAAAATATCCGCTGAATTGGTATTTTGGTTTGTTCCAGCGCGGAAAAGTTCAAGTTGATTCTCGAACTGTGCAGTCATTGCTGTCAATAACTGTTGTTATGACTTCAGAAACTGTTCTTGCTGTTGGCGCAAAATTTCCGTAAGCATCTTTGGCAAATTTGCCACATATCAACATGCATTTGAAGTTCGAGTCCTCGTCGTCAAATATTTGTTAAATCTCAAGACAAGTATATTTTAGCACATAATAAAATAACTTTTATTCATGTACTGCCTGAGACATGCAAGGATTGTTTGGATTTAAAACCATCAGTTCCACGTGCATGTCAGCTTATCACCATGTTGAATTCAGAAGTGGCGCGGTCCAACGTAACTGCATTGTATTTTGAGTTATCTTCCTTTATAGGGGTAAGTAAGTTAGCATCCTTTAACAATCATAAATTATGGAAGTGGAATAAAGTGGTGTTTTATTTATTTATCTATTTATTTATTTATCTATTCATTTGAATCATTTTACTTCAAGCAAGACAATAAAGCTATTAAGATGCTCGCGGGTTATTGGGTGCGAGAGAAAATGAGAAAACAAAGGAAAAAAAAAACATGAAGGATAGAGAACAATAAAAAAAACAGGAATTAAGAAGACAGAAGATAATGATTGACAGTTATGTGTCAGTCTTTAAATTCTGTTGTTTTCATTGGTTGTGTAACGATACATGCTTATTTTATGTCTTTAGTGTGTATGTAATTGTGCATGCGTCAATTTTTAAATTCTATGAAATTCAACCAATGGCAGTAAAGCAAACACAGAATTTTCAAAACTGATACAAATATACAAACTTACACTCACAAATTACTGGTTCTTGGGAAGTGGTATTCTAGAATTCGTCTCGGAGAAGGACCATTCTGAATTCATCCATTCTGGATGTGGAGCTAGGAACTCTACACTGTAAAACTTAGTTACTATGGAGGCTACAGTAGTAACACTTAGCATAACAACGTTGTGGCTTTATATTCTACAGGGAATCAACAGGGCCAGCATAAAATAGCATTTATTTCCATGGAAAATACAACTGATATAGGGAGCACAATAATCCATTTGATAAAGCCAGTTTTCAGTTACAAAACACTATTTTTTCTAGAGTCACCATCAGTAATTTTACATTTTTTACTAGGGATAAACAAGAGACTGCATGCCATGCTTGTGTACATGACTTATTACACACATTATTGTTGCCTCTCCTGAAATACAATACGCACTAACTGTGCTCACATCTACTATTTGGTCTCTATAAATACTTAGCCAGCATTAATGAATGGGAATGGGCATAATTTTTCTGCATGGAGGAATTCAGTGAAACAGCGTTGCTTTATAAGCACTTTCATTTCAGGGGTCATTTTATTAGACGTCTATTTAGTTGCTGTCAAAAAAAAAAGGTAAAAAAGTGGTGCATTACGAGCGGGAAGATTGAAACTATACTGCCATACCAATATCTGTCTCCAAAATTGTGGTGGAAAAATATAAAATAGGCATTACTTTTGGGTAAACACTTTTATATTGGGAAAGAAATCCATTTTTCCCTGTCCTCTGTTCGATCATATCAACAAATGGTGCAATTGGGGCTTTAATGTAATCAAATTCAGTCGTTTTGAATTATTTTCTACTCCAAAATAAGAACCTAAAAGTGTTTGACGCACTCGATGCTGCTGCATATAGTTTATTAATGCTGTTTGGGACAAGTGATAAATGAAAACCTGAAAATGAAATATTTTTTCTACTATTTTTTTTGTCTACCATATATTTGTCTACAAATCCCTTGGAACTGGCTAATGGAAAATTACTTTGTCTGCAAAAACCCAGCAAAAATAAACTACAGGGTGTTTAAAAAAGAATACGCCAAAATCATCACGTGATGTGTCAAAAACGAAAAAAATTACAAACCTCTAGCATGAACACATGTGTTGTATATACATTCAAGTTTCATTTCATGTTTTATAAGTGCTCAATGTGGCCACCGCCGGCAGCGTGGACAACATCAAGCCGATATGAGAATTCCTCCCAAATACGCCTCAGCATGTCACGGTCCACCGTGTTGATTACAGCTGTTATTCGATCTTTCAAGTCATCAATAGTTGCTGGAAGTGCTGGAACATAAACTTGGTCTTTAACATAGCCCCACAAGAAAAAGTCACACACAGTGAGGTGCGGGGATCTGGCAGGCCAATCACAGAGAGCAAGATCTTTAGCACCTCTCCTCCCAATCCATCGCTGAGGCACGTTTTCATTCAGATAAGCTCTAACCCCGAGATGCCAATGGGGTGGTGCTCCATCTTGCTGAAAAATGAAGTCATTCGAATCTGCTTGCAGTAAAGTGAATAGCCAGTTTTGGAGCATTTCGAGATAGGTTTGTCCTGTAACGGTGTTTCCTTCAAAGAAAAAGGGACCATAGACCTTTTCTTGAGACACAGCACAGAAGACGTTCACTTTAGGGGAATCTCTTTCATGCTCAACAGTTTCATGTGAGTGCTCTGTTCCCCAAACGCGCACATTGTGACGATTGACTGTGCCTCTCAAATAGAAATTAGCTTCGTCACTAAAAACTAAACGTGAAAAGAGAGTTTCATCACTTCCTCCATCTCCAGCATTGACTCACAGAATGTCCTCCGCATCACCTTGTCATCATTAGTAAGTGCTTGGACGAGGCTTAGTTTGTATGATTTCATGTGTAATCGTCTCTTTAACACACGCCAGACAGTGGTATGAGGGATGGCAAGCTGAAGACTTGCTCGACGTACGGACTTACGTGGGCTGCTTTCAAATGCATCACGAATCCTCTCCACTTGCTCCTCTGTAACACGTGGTCTTCCTGGACTCTTTCCTTTGCACAGGCACCCACTCTCTTTAAACTGTCTAACCCACCGTCGAATGCTCTCACGATGGGGCGGATCAATGCCGAATTTTGTTCTGAAAGCACGTTGCACCGTAACAATGGCGTTTGTTTTCGCGAACTCAAGCAAGCAAAACGCCTTTTGCTGAGGAGTCGCCATTTTGATTAATCTTCCCACAATTCAGCTGTACCGGAGGTTATACTAACGACAGCGGTGAAACTGACACCCAATCAAACTTTGATAAGTACTCTATCAAATAACCACTGATTTAGTCCACTACAATGCTATAGACCTGAAAAAACAGCGCAATGATTTTGGCGTATTCTTTTTGAAACACCCTGTATATGTCGTTATCTCTCTCTCTCTCTCTCACACACACACACACACATATATATATATATATACATACATATATATATATATATATATATATATATATATATATATTACATGCAAAAATTTAGGGACACCGTTCATTTTTTAAAAACACCCGAAAATGAGATATTTTTGTAATTTTTAAAAGTAAAATATAAAATTTCAGTAATTGGCTTTTATTTTGACAAAAAAATAAGTACTTAGCTATAAGAAAATAAGCACTTATCTATAAAAAATATCATACAACAGCATCATATTTTGATTTTTTCAATAAAACCACCACCTGCCTTAATTACTGCTTTACAAATTCTTGGCATTCTTTCGAACAGTTTTTGCAACAAAAAAAGTAGATGGCAGACCCTCCTAAACATTAATCAAGCACTGAAAAAGCTCACTCTCACGCTTTGGGTATTCTGTTCGAACTCTCCTATCCAAATCTATCTAATTCAAGGGGAGAGAGGTCAGGATATTGAGACAGCTAAGTCAGTGATCTTTTTGACTCGAGATAATTTTGACATAATTTAGATTTTTTTTGCAGTTATGCGTAAGCCAGATGGGGTTAGCATGTGTTTGCAAAATCGAATGATATTGTTTTTTTTTTTTTATGATTCCCTTGACCTGAATAAAATCTTCAGCCCTTTTGGCAATTTCAAAAAGTCTACTGAGGAGTTAAGGGTGAAAGAATATAATGTTTCACATACAAAATAGTCATCATTTAGCAAAATGACAGAATTGATTTTCCTGCTCTTTTCTCTTATGCAATCATAGACAAATAAACCGTGTGTACATATGAAATTTTAGGTCAATGGAAAGCAACAACATTTAGCTAATTGTTTTTTTTATATATTTTATTTTGTTCATTGATTGATTCATATTCTATGGCTTATCAACATTTTCATGTTATTTAAAACCAGAAAATATTTTTTGGCCGTAAGTATTTTTCTGAGATAATAGTGATACAAGTCTTACTAATTAGCCCATAGCTGGGGGAGAAGAGGTGGACTCATACTTTTCCCAAGAGTATTTATGCATAAGTGGATATAAAAAACTCAACTTAAATTGGAACTCTGCTCTCCGATTAACAATTCCGAGCTATTATCAATTACACCACCCACACATCCAAGCTTATAGAACCTAGTATTTCCAAGCAGTCACCCATCTAGATACTGACCAGGTACGATGCTGCTTAACTTCGATGATTATATATATAAATATATATATATATATATTTGTGTATTTAGGCAGCAATCCTTCTTTCATGCACATTTCATTGAATACAACAGACAATGTGCTTTGATTTACTTTTTTATACAATTTCTCATGCGATCTAATAATTATTTTCTTTTCAAATAATAAATTATATAAAAACTGTCCGAATGTTCTTTTTATCCGAGCGCTTTCGGCTATACATTTTGCCATTTTCAAGGATTAAATATTTTAACTGTTAAATAAGAAATAGTTTGTTGCATGTATGCATTTATATAATGTTTTCATTTTTCAAAACATGGTAAAGATATTGTGTCCATGTTCATAGTTGATATTATGAAGTGTTGACTTTTTTGTTTTTATTAATAAGGCTTCCATTATTTTTAGACTCTTTTGCATGTAAATGATGCTATTATATTTGTTTTGTCAACGAGTATGTTACGAATAGTGTCCGGTAGGTCCCAATGAATATTTAAACGGGATCTAATTGAGTTATGGTCAGAAAGGTGTAGAGTGAGTCTGCGTGTCAAACACGTTGAAGTGTGGCCTACATAATGATTTGCGAATTTTGATTGATCAGGAATACAGTTCCTTAATAGGCATTTAAATTCGTAAATAATGTTTGCCCGATATATATATATATATATATATATATATATATATATATATATATATGTGTGTGTGTGTGTGTGTGTGTGCAAATATATAGAAAAATAGGAAAGAACCGTTTGTTTAATAATCCAAACACACACACACACATACACACACACACACACATACACACACATATATATATATATATATATATATATAATATCTTCGTTGACCTAAATCAATTAAAGTTAAAATTTACTAAAAAATGAACCAGTTCTATCAAATTTAAAGAGAATATATAAATTGTAGATCAATTCTAAGAACGTTTCTTTTAAAACAAATATAAACATGTAATAGCATGTGAGTTATTTATATCTTTGGTCTTTATCACTAAACCAGCCTGAAGATGCAAAAGGGTAAACTGCAGTAGCAGCTGTGGTATTTACATCTTTTTTAATAGAAACATCCTAATATATATATATATATATATATATATATATATATAAATATATATATATGCAGGGTACGATGAGTAAATCGCCGCCAATTTGTATTTTTAATTTCGCGCATGCGCGTTGTTTTTTAAATTTTATTTTGTTGACTGCACAGTAGAGTAACATCAGTTGGGCACCGTCTGTGAGAAAAAGGGGAAACTTGACGCAATTCACCTCGCCAGTAATTTGGAAACGGCATGTTTAGCATTCGGGCCTTTTGTCTCGGCTATCATTCCGGTCTCCTCAATCACTGATGTGTTTTCTGTTGGTCCACATCTGCTTCTTTCGTTCTTTTCAGGTATTTGCCATACAAAGACTTTTCCTCCCAATTTGTTTGCAATTTCATTTGGTCAAGTTGTTTTGTTTTCTTTTTACTCGTTTGGCGTAGATGGTATTCGTTTCATTTTTTGTTGGTAGTGTTTCAGGTATATTAAGCTGTTTCTTGATAGAGTGGATTTGGTGTTTTACTATTTGTAGGAGAGGGTCATTGGTTTTTGTAAGCTATGTTCCCAATGCGATTTTTGTAGGTTTTAAAGTTAGTTCAAGTTTGATTAAACCTCGGGCCCCTAAAGATCTTGGTACGTACAGCCAATCAACATCTGATTCCGGGTGGTGCATCCTCATTTGGGTAAGCATTTTCTGGTCTTGGCATTCAATCTTTTAATGTCATTCAACTTCCATTTAACAATGTTGACGCTGTATGTTACTACGGGTCTAGCTAAGGCGATGATAGACTTCATCTTACTGACCCCCCCATTAAGTTCGCTAGCTAGTATCAAGCGCACTCTCCTATGTTCATTTCAGATCTTTTTCTTCATAATTGAATGTTTTAGTTCGTCTCTTTCATTAATTCCTAAATATTTATATGTGCCATTGTTGTGTGGATTCCGAGATGAAATTCGGTCTCCAAGGAATGACAAACGCAATAATTAAATATAAGAAATAAAATGCATTTACACAATCATACAAAGAGTAATACTGTTAGTAAGTCCAGGAACGTGGTTAGTAGCAAATACAGATAGATATATATAGTCTCGAAATAGGACTTCCTTCGAGTCTACGTGCTTGTAACTGCCTTCTACAAGAGGTTATCTCACACTATCTCCGTTCGTATATTCTCACACTCTCCGACTACCGACTGCCGACTACCGACCACTACTGCCCTCACTGACTGTAACTCAGCAGTCCAGGTACACTTGGTAGAGTCCACTTATATGAAAAATGAGTGGACCCCATAACAGCCATCTTGGTCTAGTTCTTTAATTTTGTTGTTGATATCAAGGTCTAAATCTATAGTTTTCATTTACCGCCTTTGAAAGTGGCTTAGGCAGTCTTGTCGATTCCGAACTCCATTCTAATGTCGTCATGGAAGATTTTGACAATGGTGAGGTTTTTTCTGCTGGTTGTCATCCTTGGCCAGCATCTTAATATCATCAATATAGAACAGAAAATTCAGTTTGCCATTCTGGGATTTGTATCCGTAGCTACTCTTCTTCAGTGTGCATCTGAGTGGCGCTAATGCAAGGCAGAAGAGTACTGGTGACAAAGACCACGCTTTTGATGTTGATTGGTTTCGATGTTAATGACCTGTTTGTATGGTTTAGGTTTAGTGTAGTCTTCCAGTTTTTCATGTTCTCCGTTATGAATTGGGGCGTACTTTATTGTGGGGCGTGCTCTGTATATTTTTAGGATCTTCCCTATCTGTGTGGTACACTATGGGACGCCTTTCTGTAGCCGATCTATGCTATCAATAAGTTTCTTTTCCTTGTTTTCAGCTCTTCCAATATTGTTTACGGTCCTTGCACCGTAACTTCCTCTTTTACATCTCTTATGTTCTACTGGGAGTAAATTGTATTTCTCAAGGAAGTTCTATGTTCTCTCGTTTTGATAGTAGCGAGGATTTTGTTCATTGTTGGTAGGCCTATAGTTCTTCGAGTTCTGCGTCACTTCTGTTTTTGGGGATAGGTATGTTACTCCTAACGTGAGCCACATGGTACATTTTTCTGGGTTTATGATTATATCATTGTATGCCTGTTCGAGGTCCTTGTGGGTGCTAGATAGTTTTTTTTTTAATCCAAAATGTAGCTTTTCGGGCTATTCTTATTTTTCTAATTGCTTGGTTAGGGAGGTTGATGGTTTCCTTCACTTGATGGTTCTTTCGTACTTTAGCAGTTGTTGGCCTTTCCTCGAAAGACATTTCCTTTACATTCTCCCACTTATATCGGATGTTTTTGTCATCTCTGTTTCTCTCTCATATTCGTCATTATCTTCCTCTATTTGCTTCTGTACCTCAGAGGGATTATTACAATTTGTTTCTATTTTTTGCTTTCTATGTGTCTCTTCTGGGTTGTTGGTATTTATCCTCTCGATGTTAACGTTTAATCTGTTTTTGATGTTTTTTCGGATGATTTCGAGTTCTATGTCAGTTATTCTTTTTTTTTTTTTTTTTTTTTTTACTGATGATATAACGCCTGACATTGGGTAGTTTGTTGGCATCGATGTTTAGTCTGTCTGAGGGATGTTTTTCTCATCAGATATTATAGGCGGCTTTGGTGATTGTTGTCGTTGTCGGATTTATCGTAGTGGTGTAAAATGCTATAATTACTTCAATATACTATTCCCTGAAACATTTTTTATTGTTATTTTTATGGGATTTTCTTTTAATGAACATAGAGAACCTCTTTGAGGCCTGTCCTCGGCGTGGTTTTCCTCTAGTTCTCGTTGAGTTGAGTTTGTTCCAGTCGCAGACTTTTCGAACCCAGTCTGGTTCCTCACTTGAAATTGCGGTCCCTGTTGACCCGCGTGATAACCGATGCGGTTTAGCAATATTTTTCGTTGTGTCAGCATTATAGTTAGTTCGTATTTACCTATACATGGGTGCCAGAGTACATCCATACCACGGTGGGCTATCACATTCAGGGTGCCAGGCTTTCACCTGCTATTTTTTCTTACTATTGTTATTATTAACAACATGAAAAGACGATGGACATAAGAGTAAGACTAAGTCTTTTCATGTTGATTTAAATATAGTCTAATGTTAATTATGTTTTATGAATATGTCCTGAAGATGGTCTACTAGACCGAAACGTCCAACGTTGACATTATATTAATATTAAAACAGCATAATTGCATATTAGGATTTTTGTTTGTTTTTTCCGTATATTTTTCTTCATACTGTCGGATCTATATCCATATATTTGCTTACATATCAACAAATTTACAAGTGACAAAGACATTAACATTTGTGTTGGTGTGTGAACGTAAAATGTTTGTATATTGGTGACAGTTCGTACGTACGTGTATGTGTGTTCATAGCGTTTTCCCACAAGAGGGCGTAACGCGGACTTCTACGAGAGATTGTTGCGGCGTTAAGCAGATGCTTTTAACCCCGCAAGCAGAAAAATTCCGTAGGGTGATACGATCGAAGCAAGGACAACAAAGGCGAGGATTTCAAAATCTAAGCCAAATTTTATTTAATAATCTGGCAAAAGTATGTACAGGAAATTTGGAGTTGTTCAGACATGAAATCGGAGAGTGCCAGTCGAAGGATCGTTTGTTTTGGTTCAGGGCGGCAGCTCAGAAACAGGCAGATGGAAAATGCTGTATTCGAGGTCAAGATTGATCCTCGGATGTTTACCCATAAGAGGACCGCATCGGCGTTCACGAAGAGAGACGATCGTAGT
Organism: Acanthosepion lycidas; assembly: GCA_963932145.1. Lineage (NCBI taxonomy): Eukaryota > Metazoa > Mollusca > Cephalopoda > Sepiida > Sepiidae > Acanthosepion > Acanthosepion lycidas. The sequence continues at coordinate 95,983,258 of OZ010577.1, read as the reverse complement.
AGGCAGTGCTGAGGTAACCTGTTCGTCCTTAAGAGGGCGGTTGCATACGAATGTGGTTTGGTAGTCCTTAGAAGGACTATCGCATATGAATGCGGTTTGTGCTGCTGCTGAGTCCGGCTATTAGTCTGGGAGCGGCTGGCTTCATTTGGGGAGACGGCTGCAGCCGCTAGGTTTGGCTTCTTCAGTGGTCAGCGTTGAGGGTCGGCCAGGGCAAGGCGAGAGGGGGAGGGCGTCGCTCTACCCTGGAGCCTTTTTATTTGGTGGAAGAAATCGGCTGTGTTTATTTCGGCCGCAGTTAGCACCGTTGCCTGGTTAACAATATCTTTTGGTTGTCGACTAAAAATTGACTTCCACATTTTGAATGTACACGTGGGTTTCATTTGGACACCATGTGTACATAAATTAGTTTTTGGTCATTATTTTTATGTTTAGTCTTATTTTGCTTTTTTTTGTTTCAATTTCTGAAAACGCTGAGTCACCGGAAATTAACGGCATCCGGGATGTTTTCCGTGGTGACGCTTTCAGACGTTTGAGTAGCCGGCAGTAACTTCCGGCCGAGTGCGATAAGATCACATTTTTAAATGTATTCGCTGAAAATCAAAGTGAAAATAGTGATTTTCCAAGCGTAGCTTGGATGTGGCACAAGGCCGAAAGTAAGAGGCACCCAGTGAGGATCGAACTCACTAATCAGTCGTAATTGTTCTAGCGAGACAAGCTTGCTAACCATTACACCACCTCGAGGTGCCCATCAAAGTGAAACTAGAACGAAGCAAGAAGTCGCTCAGTATTTATAGTTTAGAGAGAGCGTCCCCTAGTGAACAATTAGGGAATTAAGGAGGAGCTAACTCCGACAAAACCATATTCAAATCTCCCTAATCATGTTATTATTACACTAATATATTTTACCCATAAATACAATTGATATATAGATAACTAATATTTTTAAATGTTTATTATAAGTGTCTGTATTTTAAGACTTATAAAATAAAAATTGCATATAATTTACAAATAAATAAATAACAAAAGACCATTAAAAAATAACCGAGTCACTATCACCACAATCATCACCACGACGAGCATCACCACTCCCACCATAACTACTATTACTATTATTGCATTCCTTTTTCTTTCTATTTCTTATCCCTATTATCAGTAGTAAGGGTCTATTAACTGTTCAATGCTCTGCCCGAATCAGATTAAAAAAAATAATGATTTGCGTCAAAAATTAATAAAATTAGTAGGTACCGATTAGTCAAGTATATCAATAAATAATATATCTTAGTAACATGTCTCTAAAATTAAAAATATTATTAATCTGAATTATTATTATTATTATTATTATTAGATCGATCGATAGATAGATAGATAGATAGATAGAAACTATCCAATCGCTCAATATCTGGAGAAGCAGGCATTCAGCCTGAATGTAACTAACCAGCCAGTCAGAGAAGGATCTTGCTGCCCATGCATGAACAGATATGAACAGATTCTCTTGTGAGGTTACTCAGTGAACAATGAGGTATCACTGAGCGAACTCGTGTAATGCATTGGTATTGCGTTCAAAATGACATGATGTGCAGGGCTTTTGGCGAAACACTATATCACGTAGATCTCTTTCAGTTCATTTACTGCTCAGGTTTGGCTCCTCGCAACTATTCACTGTTGCTATTGTAGGGAATTTCAGACGATGAACAAGATAAAATGGATAGAATGTAACAAGACTGCTAGTGGGGATATATAAAAAGAGGTCTTTGAAAACTGTTTTGGGAAACTTGTTACCCGATGTTTCATCTGCACTTCTTGCTTTCAATATTGCATGTCCATTGGGGTGACTTTATGATCGGATCAATATCTTTGATAATTTTTGGCGAAATATCTGAAGAAAAAATGTTTCAAAACGCATAAAAACACACACATACAAACATATGCACACATCCACACGAAATACTATCAAGGGAAGTAATTTTTGATAGCTTTATAGTCATAAATCTAAGGGAGACAACTGACATTCATGTTTTGCGTTAAAAAATGATCCGTTCGATAAATTAAATATTTTACATTGCTTTATGATTCGTCCGTTATCTTTGAAAATAGGTTTTTAGTTACATAAATAGTAGCATTTATTTTTACGATGTTATAATAATTATTGTAGTTTCTATTTCTAATTGCGATATTGATGGGAACGGTCGGGATTGTCTTTCGTCAATGTTGTGTTTTTATACAAGCCAAATTAAAACCTTATGCAACAAAACAGAAACAGAATAGGACAAATGGAATAATTTAAAACAAGTTTACAGTGAGTAGGCGGAACTATTAATTAAAAAAAATGCTTAGAAGAGAAGAATATATAAGAGACGCCTAAAATGATCACATCGGAGTTGCCAAAATTTGTTTTTTTTGTGATGAGTGGTTAGAGAGAGAGAGAGAGAGAGAGAGAGAGAGAGAGAGAGAGAGAGAGAGAGAGAGAGAGAGAGAGAGTTTATTTTCTTATTTTACCTATATGCGTATTTTTCTCATTTCTCCATTGGATGAGATGAGCTAGTTTCTTGGAAGTAAGCCCCCCCCCGTCCCCCATGATCCTGAACATATATTCTGTGTTCTCGAAATAAGGATGAGAGACATTATTCAATTGCACACCAAATAGAAGGTGGAACCAAGCTGTTTATACACATACATGACACAAGGGACAAAGATTGTCCCTAGGGTTACATAGGGACACATCAGTTACGTGGATCTTACCATAGCCCTCTGCCTTGTGAGAGGTAGTACCTGTAGTGACGGCCTACTGGAACTGAGGCTTTTATATTATGAATTTTCAACCCCACTCAAACTGAATGTGGCATAAGGCCAAATTTCTAGAGATATAGATTGCTTAACTTCCTTGGCATTTTCATTTTAGGGGCAACACAGGCACCAGAAATTAATTCGGTCTCTCCCAATTATGAGAAAATGGGGAGGCCCTGCTTAGAGAGACAACAGCTGCTCGCTAGAGTTGTACATATATTAGTTTGGTGCAAAATTAATGACGTAATAATGTCGTTTTTTGATGTTAAAAAATACGTCAAAAACGACATTATTACGTCATTATTTTTGCACCAACCTAATACTTCTTATAGCCTCTAAAACCACACAAGAAACGTAATCCAAATTATATGGATACATGTTTCAAGGCTCATTATTCATTGTAGCAATAACTATAGTCGCGATATTTACTTGAATTTAATTAAATTAGAATTGGTATAAATCTTGTCTGACTTCTAATAGTATTAGGTTGGTGCAAAAATAATGACGTAATAATGTCGTTTTTTGACGTTACGTCAAAAAACGACATTATTACGTCATTATTTTTGCACCAACCTAATAAAACGTTATTTTAATCTAATATGAATTCAATCAAAATGTTTTATCCATATTTATCATTTCTTTGTATTTATCTATTAGCACTTGTCCTATAGTTCCGTCTACAGTCACCTGACTTTCTTTTCAGCCGATCAAAAGTTGATAAGGCTGCTAAACATTTATTGACATTTATCAATTTTAACTCTTGTATTGAAGAGACATAGCAGGTGTATAATATGTGGGTCAGAAGTCTATTTTTAATTGTCACAATATAAATACATAATCCATGATATTTGATGATTTGATGCTAACCTCACTTAAAACGGAGTCCATACAAACCAGACAACAAGACTTGTACCTCACGCTGATGTAATAGTTAAGTCTTGCAGCCCATTTCTACTGATACGTGAGTTTTATCCTTACTAGGTGCTTCATCGCTGTGGTCTTGTAGTGAAACTTAACCAGGCCTAGAAAATACTTTTTTTGTATCAGTAAACAATTATTATCTCTAAAAAATTCTTGCAGCCTATCAAACTTAGCAAATCGATCTCTTGTTTTGTTTTGCTTTGGAGGCTGAAAAAGCGTTACGAGTTTCCATTTGGACATAATTGTCTACCCTCTAAAAATATTTCGAAAAACTCCAAATTCCAGAAAGTGTCTGGTTCACAGGTTGGTTGGTTCTTTTGTTTTATGGCAAATCAACCTCAGTGGGTCATTTAATACCAACAAGATTTTGAAATAGATTCTTAACAATAGTTTGATAAAAAAAAGGTGTGCATGTATACATATATATTTGAACCATTTTTCAATTACTCATATTTTTGACTACAATCCAACTTCTTTTAGGAAATTTAGTTTGTATTGCTGCTTTTTTTTTTTTTTTAAAAAGTATTGCTGATAATAATTTTTCTTTCAAAAAATTATTGCTGGTAATATTTATTTTCATTACAAAGCATTTCTGGTATTAAAACCTATTTTTAAACAAGTTTGGGTGTTAACTATTTGCCCATAGCTGGGACCCTAACAGGTGCTACCACCCGGGTCAAGTTGGATCTGGGAACACCAGCAATTAAGAGGTTGTTCCATGCTCCTCAAAACCTTCTGATCAGAGGCCTTGCTGTTTGAAGTAGTTTATCGTCTTACCCAGGACGCGGATGTAGTTTATCGTCATACCCAGGACTCTTGTTCACGGGGTTTTCAATAAGAGATGGTGTACTTATTACAAGAAACGGTGCCAGATTAGTTTTATCTCCGAGTAAAGGCTAGTGACGGCCGAAAATTGTCAACTTCGATAAAAAAAAAATTTAGATGTTTTATAGAAAAACAAGCCTGCGTTTTAGATATGCTAGTTCGATATCATGGTTTACTAGTCTTGAAAAATGTGAAATGAGGCCAGACAACATGTCAATAAAAATAGCTCTAGACTAGTGGAGAACCATGATTATAGAGGTAGTCTTTCGGTATGTCCATCAGACAGTCATATATATATATATATATATATATATATATATATATATATATATATATATATATATATATATATATAAAAGGCTCAAACACTAATATTCCATAGTTATAATTTATTACATTGGAATCGTAGTCACGATCCAGTTCATGAGACGTACAAATTCAAAAAAGAAATCGGAAAATATAACAGGAAGGCCTAAAGGTGAAGGTGCGAATTAAAATTTAACAGAGAGAATTTTTAAAGAGAGGAGTTAAATAACGGTTTAAATGAGTGAGATACAGATAAATCTGAATTATTTTCAGATGCATATAAGAGAAATGATGTGTAATCAAGAATTATTAGGTAAAGCAAGTAATATCACCTACAGGTTACAAATTTAACATAAACATAAAAATATTTTAAAATATTTAATCTAGTAAAGACCTACTATGTATATGCACAAAATATATTGACCACTAATATTATCTATCTATCTATCTATCTATCTATCTATCTATCTATCTATCTATCTATCTATCTATCTATCTATCTATGTTAATGTGGACACTGAGGTCAACGCCTAGCGGCGACAGTCTGTTTCATTCTTGAACCAAATTTGAAGATTGCCTGAAAATTTCGTTCAAGTGTGAAACAGACTGTCGACACTAGGTATTGACCTCAGTGTCCACTTTTATATTTACACATCCTATATTCCTGATATTGAGTACTTTTACCCATAACCTACAGTTTATATATATATATATATATATATATATATATATATATATATATATATATATATATAAAGTATAAACGGTCTGAAGTAGAAACCGTTTTTGTTGCTTCTTTACTTGTTTATACGTGAACATGCAGATATCTACAATACGCCAACATGGAATTTTAAAACCCATACCCTCTTGTAATAGAAAACGGAAGCGAGACAAGAAATAGAGAAAGAGCTTTAAACAAAAGACGAAAATAAAAGAGTGCTAAGGATAGATAGATAGATAGATAGATAGATAGATAGATAGAAACTAAATAAACACAGATATATCTATCTATTGGTGCTACTATAGTATGATATCTAACAAGGCATTTGCGATCTATCGTAAATGACGATGCACCCTATAAAACAACCCACTTAAGGCCTACAACAATGAATTCCTTAAACTACATACAGTGTTATTTTAACCTAAACAGTGTGGTGTTTATCTAATTTGTATTCATAAAGGAGGTATTTATGCAATTCCATTACAAAATAAACAAGCTAACGTCAGACAAAATAATCTCAATTCAAAATGAAGCAGTGTCTTTTAAGAGTTAAGGTTAGGGTTGATGTTAGCGTTAGAGTTTGAGTTAGGGTTTTTAACATATTTCATATACCCAACAGTTGGTAAATATCATACTATCGTAAAAAATATACTAGATATCATACTATAGTAGTATCTATCTATCTATCTATCTATCTATCTATCTATCTATCTATCTGTTCATATATGTTTCGCTCTGTTCATATCCAGCTACAACGGTTAATTTTAAAATAATTATAACAGCGTGTTTACAAAAATCCTCATCCCAAAGATCACAGTAACATTGTTTGTCTTCGCAGTTCATCCCGAGGATGATCTTGGAGGAAATCGGAAGTACTTGGGTTAACAAAAACTATGGGGACTTGATGAATTACAACTTAGTAGGTAGCTGTATAGTAGGGTCAGTTGAGAACCGTTTCTGAGAATAAGAGCACCATGATGCGATTCAATCCACTAGAAATTTGGAAAAGGCATACTGTACTGCGTGGCATTCGCGCTGGAAGCTCCAATACGAACATTCTAGAGTGTTTAGGTGTCCATCGGAGGACAGTGCAGAGGATTCGGCAAAAGCTGGATGATATATCCAGTCAACATCATGATAACTGGTGATGGCGACGTTATGCCTCTATTCGTTATCCCACAAAGCCTCTAATTAGAAGGCCTACATCAAGTGCCTTGAGGAGATAGTGCTACCTGGGTGAAGAGGGTGGTTGCTATGTCTGGACTCTGTACCATGCCACACAAGCAGGATAACTCGGTTATGTCTGTCAGACAATTTCTGCGACCACATCGCTCCTTAAATCTGGTCACCTAACACCCCAGACTGCAACCCCTTTGATTATTATGTGTGGGGCGCATTTGAGCGAGAGACCAACAAAACTCCAAAGATGAACTGAAGGCAAGGATTATGGCAGCATTCCCAAACTTAAACAAGGAGACCGTCCAGAAGAGTTGCAGGAGATTCCGAAGTCGTCTGCAGGCCCTGGTTGAAGCCAGAGGTGATTTTATTGAATAAATTTAATCTGTAGTATTTCAAGGTATTTTTTTGTAATTTTTCGTAAATATACATATTAAAATGAGATGTCAATGTTATTTCCATTTTTGTGTCATTTAGACGACAATTTATCCATCGCACACTGTATATATATTATATATTATTATATTACATACTATAATATATATATATATATATATATATATATATATATATATATATATATAATATCTATTATATTATATGTTATATAATATATTCATTATGCAGCCGATATACAACATATATAAGATACCCATACACACCCGGACGCGCGATCACACACAAACACACACAAACACACAGACATATATATATATATTATGTATAAGAAGAAAGTCCCACTGAGATAGCTTCTTCCCGAGAACCGATACTTTGTGAAGCAGAATCCCGAGAGAATGCTTCCCTGATCACTACAGTCAAGAGTCAACCATTATCTAACTTATATATATATATATATATATATGTATATATATATATATATATATATATATATATATATATATATATATATATATATTTAGTTGGACTGATGTGAGTTTTTATGTAAAAACTCCAATATACGCAACCCTACATGAATCCATAATTTTAAAAATTAATCATTTTGTCTGACGATCACAAAAGCGTGAAACCCAGGATCACAAAGTTACATCAATCCAACTAAATATGTTAGCTCTACCACTGATTTTGAGCGCTTTCCAATAAGTACCGCGCATATACAATATATAAATAACATATATAAAAAAATGCATATATATATATATATATATATATATATATATACATTACACATTTCCTATATATATATATATATATATATATATATATATATATAGATAGATAGATAGATAGATAGATAGATAGATAGATAGGTAGATAGATAGATAGATAGATAGATATCCAGTTTGAAGCAAATAAAGAAACTGAATTTATTTATGTATCAAAAAAAAAAAAATGCCTAGATAAAATGAACGAACAAAAAAAAAATGAAGAAAATGGTACACAGTAAACAGGCTCATCGTGTCTATCTGGGCAGAGAGAAAAAATGAGAAAGGTAATACACAGATATATTTCCTAATTATTTTTTAGAGAGAGAGAGAGTATGTGTGTGTGTGCGTATGCGCGCGCGTGTGTGTGTGTGTGTGTGAGAGAGAGAGAGAGAGAGAGTGAGAGAGAGAGGTCATTACACAAGAATAGACATTTTCCTTACAAGTTTAGTTGGTCACGAGCAATCGAGGGTTATTTCCCTTATACAATAATTTCAAACATTCGAATCAACAACTACTACGCCGATCTTTGAAAACCACCGATTCTGTTGTAGTAGCTATTAAATTTATTTTAAATGATCAGAACAATTTTTTCATCCATTTTTCAAAAATCTTAATGTTTTTCTCATAAAAAACAAATGTTCCCTATATTTTCAAACTTAAATTTAAATCCCACTTTTATTTAATACGAAACCTAAATTGTGTGTGTGCTGTGTGCTGTGTGCAGCTTTCTAAGCGTAAAAATATCAGCATTAAATAAAATGGAAACGACTTATTGACTGTCTACAACGAGAATTGCTTTTTGCGCTAGCACCAGTAAAAAAGAATCATCTTCTCCGTCAGGGTTCGAGAAATGGTTGATTGAGAATTGAGATCCAACCCTAAGAATGGCTAGTTAGAGACTTTGGTCACGGATTTCACTCTCTTCTACATTTTCTATTTCCTCTACTAATTAACTTTTTAAAAATCTTTCTTCTTAACCTACCTTATAACCACATAGGTTATATCAAGAATCATAGACATCACCTGGTAAGACATTTGTACTTTCTTATTAAAGAGTTTATATTTTGTTTTGCATAATAAAAATGTCGTCTGCAATGATACAATTGGTGTCGCGGTAAAGTCATTTTTAGGATTAACAAAAAAAAAAAAAAAAAAGAAAAAAGAAAAAAAGAAAAAAAAAACAACCCAAAACATGAAACATTGTATAATGGATTCAAATCCATTTGGTGAAAAAAAATAAAAAGGTGATTATTGTTTCATTTCCCCGCCACTACGATCAAAATTTGTCGCGTCTCTAAGCAAGTAAATCCAAGGTCTGGCGGTTAAAAAAACAAAACAAAAAAACAAAAACAACAAAAATCAAAACTATATTTTGCACATTAAATATTTATTATTTTTAAAGTAAGCTTCTTGTTTGCTAGTAAACTTAATTCATTGGTGAATATTGATAAGAAAGTGAACATTATGAACACCTTCGCATGTATATATATATATATATATATATATATATATATATATATATATATATATATATATATATATATATATGTGTGTGTGTGTGTGTGTGTGTGTGTGTGTGTGCCTGTGTAAAATAATAAAAAGAACAATTTTTTTTTGCACAAAACATTTATTTTACAACATAATCTCTTTCATTGCCAAAATAATTAATTCAGCACCCTACTGATCACAGAGATCGAACATTATACAGTGAAAATTCCTGATCAAGATTTAGGTATATACGTGTGGCATACGCATTCAACTCCTATGTATCTTTAACAGTAAATGAACATTATGGTGAATTTGTTTAATAAATTCTACTCTTTATATTAAGCATTAATTATACAGTCATTTTCATGTTATGTGGCTATAGGATGTAGGCGATTAAGGTTCTCCACAGACTGTGAATTTACACGATTTTGGGGGAAATGATAGTCGAATGGCTTATTGTTGCCTTCTTTAAGGTTTGGAATTCAGAGTATTTTTTCCTAGTCTGGCTGCCACCCAAGCCTAAAGAGTCCAGCCTACTCTACTATTTAACCCATAGCTAGGGAAAATGGCATAACCCTTCTGATGCCGGCGACCATATCTCTGTACTGACTCCATTTTTTATTATCTGTGAATTGGAATGGGAAATGTGTGAAGAAATCCAACGATGCATTGAAATAGAATAAGATGACTTCCAAAAGCTAAACAAAGAATTAAGAAACAGAAAATTGCCGTCAGAAACAAAATAAGAGCGCTGAACTAGTATATAGTATCAATCGTCGTCGATGGTAGTGAATGCTGGACAATTTCTTCACAGATGAAGAGCAGACTTGAAACACAGAGATATGGTTATCCAAATGTAAACTGAAAATATCATGGATGGAGCATGTGAGCAGCGAGGTAGTTTTAAGGAAAATAAGAATAAAAAGAACACAGAAAGATACAGTTGAAATTTCTAGGATGCATAATGGGAAAGGAAGGCGTGGAGAATTTGACACGCGTATGACATACTGAAGGTAAGAACGACAGAGGAAAACAGTAACTTGCCTAACGGGCTCGTGTAAATGGATAACAGAACAGGGACTAGGAGGGCTAGTAATTACTATTGCTTAGAACTGCAAAGGATAGGAAGTTGTAGATAGCCATGATCACACGTGTCCTGAAAGACATGGTGTTAGATTTAGCGCAAAACCAGAAATTAAGATACTTATATTGTGTTAGTTTAATTTTCAGAGTGTAGAAAACATGCCTATTTTGAAAATCAGCATTTGCAATTTTGGCTTTCTTTTTATCTGGATTCCAATAACAATCTGACATGACATACGTGTGTCACGGAAATGAGTTATTATCGTAACGGCATTTTTAGAATAAATTAATCAAATACATACATGGATTTTATATTTGTTTATATACAGATCTAGGTATAACATAGCTTAGAAAAGAAGAGAAAAACATTCTTCAACGAACTACTGACCTCATTCTGTGAGTGTGAAAGTGATCGGAGCGGACCTGTCCGTTTATTCTTCAGTGGGTATCAGCAGTTTACTGCATATATTTTTGATTTTTCCTTTTTGTACACTTATTATTGGTGTGTATGTGGTTGAAGCTTTTGGAAAGCACTTGGACGACCACTAGAAAAAATAAATAAAAAGCCTAATCGCAGTATCTTGTCAGTCGTCTTTAATGAAACTTGTACACGTACACACACAATATATATATATATATATATATACATATATATATATATATATATATATATATATATATATATATATATATATATATATATATATATATATATATATATATATATAGAGAGAGAGAGAGAGAGAGAGGGAGAGAGAGAGAGGGTGCATCACAAATACTTTTATAAACTTTGGAGGCGGGTTCTTCAAACAAAAACAAAAACAAGAGTCTATCTAAATATATGTTTGCAAATCCTTCATTTTTGAGTTAAGCTTAAAGTTTTGTGTGATCCCCCCCCCAAAAAAAAATGTAAAATTATTTTTGATACACCCTGTATATATTAGGGTTATTACTTTTTTGTAACCCTATGTTCATGTGTCATAAATTGACGAACTTTTGTTCAAAAGTAATGAAAAATATATTAATTTGTTTTAGTTCTTGAAAAAAGTCACCTCCAAACCGAATTTTCAGGTTTACCATATACGCAATAATGGCAAAAAATTAAAATATTTCAAAACCTTTATATTTCGTTTTGCTGAAGATGTAATTGGATAATACATATGTATTTTTTAATGAATTTAACAGTTGATATCTATAGCATAACATACAACTTTACAAATAAACAAAAATTGCAACCTTGCAGTAGCTTTATTTTTCAATTTGCTAATGATGTAATTGAATATGATTTATGTATTTTTAAAGGCATTTCACAGTTTATAGTTATAACATAACACACACATTTACAAATAAACAAAAACAACTTCTAGAAGATTCCATAAAGTTCTAGACGGTATCAGGAAATTCGAGAAGGCCTCAGAAAGTCGTAGTACTACTTTTAGTAATTTCGTGTTAGGGGTGGAATTAAAAAAAAAATAAAGTGAATTAAACCCTTCTTCATTATTTTTTAACAAAATTTCAACGAATTATGATGCAAAAAAATCAAATATTTTACAAAAAGTCAAAAAGTCATATTTCTAGTATAAAGAACGCGATGGTTAAATTGTCGTTTAAATTTCGCAAAAGTGAAAATAACCCTGACATTTAATTTTGACAGCTATATTTACCAAAATGGCACAAAAATAACTTGAAATACTAAAGAGTAAATTTATTCAATAAAATCGCCATTGGCTTCATTAACGGCCTCAAGACGACTTCGGAATCTCTTGCAACTCTTATAGATAGTCTTCTTGTTTAATTTGCTGAATGTTGCTATAATCCTTGCATTCAGTTCATCATTGGTGTCACAAAGAGTTTTGTTGATCTCTCGTTCAACTATGTCCCACGCATAATAATCAAGGGGATTCCAGTTTGGGGAGTTAGGTGGCCAGATGTAAGGAGTGATGTAGTCGCAGAAATTTGACAGCCGTGACTAGGTTCACCTGCTTGTATGACATGGTGCCGAGTTCTGTTGCCAGACATAAGGTCTTCTAGTAGCCACCCTCTTGACACAGGGCAGTTCTACTTCCTTAGGGCACCATGTAGGCCTCCGTGTTGAGTCTAAGGCCCGGTGGGAAGATGAATGGAGGCATAAGGTCGTCATCACTAGTGATTACTCCAAACACCTTCGTAATCGCCATTAGACTCATCCAACACTTTCCGAATCGTCTGCACTGTCCTGTCATTGACACTCTGAAATCTTTGTACCAGACACTCTGAAATCTTTGTATTAGAGCTTCATGGTGCTATTTTCCTCACAGACTGTGCCCAACTGACCCGACTATACTGTGCAGTCTACAAAATCAAAAACAACCACGCACACACGCGAAATTTAAGATATAAAATGGCGACAATTTACCCATCGCACTCTGTATATTTAATGTGTATATGTATGTACACACATATATATGTATGTATGTATATTATTATTATTATTATTATTATTATTATTATTATTATATAATTTATATTTATAAATTTGACATTTCGGTTTCAATTACGTTCCCACCATCGTAACGTAACTTCCCTGTGACTTTTCTATAAATATTTCCGTAGAAATTGTGACTTTTCTATAAATATTTTCATAGCAATTGGTACCTCGACTTCATGAATTTAAGAGTAGTACTAGATTGACTGATAGGTCTCATTAATTTACCGTTATAATTGCTAAATAAAGAATATGTCGATTTCCAAGCACAAGTCGAAAGTTGTAGAACAGAGTGAAGCACGTGGCGACAGAACTGAAGTATAACATTTTGGGAAATTGCCAAAAAGAAATCACAATACGAGAAGCGACCCAGTATTTCACACGCGTCTGTCAGTTGGTTAACACATGGTGGTGGGATGTAGCTGAAGAAGAAGAAGAAGAAATTGCCGTTACGTATTTCCACATGTGTGGGATAAGTAGCCTGTTCTGTGTGGTGCTGAAGATGAAACAGTTTTCGAATATCTTGAAAGTGAAATCACACATATTTACAATTCGAGGATTCCGAAAGAAACGAATATATAAGCTGTTTATATTTTGATATTATTAACTTTTTCATCATGATTTAAATTTTATATTTACCTATCAATAACCCTCATCCCCATCCGAAAAATAGTACGATATGTAATAATGGGTTATGATTGGAACCCTATAATCAATTTCGGATTTTTAGAAGCCTATAATAATTTCTTTTTAATATCACATCCCTTCAGGGCGTAGGCGATGGTAAACCCTCCATAGATTCGTCATTATTATCTGTGAATTGCAAGGCATTTTTAAGAAGTATAGGATCAAACTCACTACTCAGAAGTAATGATCAAATAGACTAGCTCGCTAAAACTGAGGTGCCCACCTAAAGTAGTTCTTGCTTGCTATCGCTATAATGAGCGATTGGCTCATTTGAATGACGCATTGAAAGATAAAATTGTTTTTTTTTTCAGGGTAAGGAATTTGGCTGATAGTTTTGGAGGCATAAAAACGCCCATCCTCAACTTCAAATGCGGCACAGCAAAAGATTAGTCCGAGTGGGAAGTTTTATATGCACCATATTCTCCAGACCTGTTGCTTTCAAACTATCACTTGTCTTGCTCCATGGAAACACTCCCTGTCTGATACGTAAATATTTCTCGAAGAAATAATCGAATCAAAATCAGCATAGTTCTTTTGCGATGGAGTACACAATGTGGCTGAAAGGTGGCGTAATGTCATAGAAAGTCAAGGGGAAATGCTTTTATAATTGAATAATAGTAAGGGTAATATTAACCGCTTTCTTTATAAGGAAACATTCGGCATTCATTGACCAAACAGCCAGTACTACTTGAGTTACACTTTTCTTTATTACCTGGCCATCGGGCTGGAATCAAAGTGTAGTATTTAGTCTTCTCTTCTCTAATGGTAACATTAGCCATTTCCTTATAAGGAAACATTCGGCATTCATTGACCGAACAGCCAGTGCTACTCGAGTTATAATTTTCTTCATTTCCTGGCCATCGAGCTGGGTTCAAAGTGTAGTATCTGTTCTCCACTTTTCTAATGGTAATAATATCCGTTTCTTTATACGAAACCAGTCGGCATTCGTTGACCGAACAGCTAGTGGTACTCGATTTTCACCCTGGCCATTAGACTAGGATCAAAGTGTAGTATCTGTTCTCCCCATCTCCTCTAATGCTACTGGAAATATTAACCGTTTCCTTATATGGAAATCTTCGGAATTCATTGAATGAGCAGTCAATGTTACTGTTGGTTGAAATTTATAAAATTTTTCAAATTCATTAACTTTTATCACTCTTTCGGGTACTGATGGGGGTTTCCTTCCTAGCCTTTTGTTTACGGTACTATGGAATATCAACATCTATATCATGTCATTATTTTCTCTTCGATTTACATGTGATATCCGTTTTCGTTGTTGCTGCTGTCGAAAGTCTTCAATGGATGTACTTTTTGTTATGAGATTCGAAGAACGATGGCCCTTTGTCAGATGACGAATTCTTAGGAATATATGATTCTTTCAAAACATAAAATACCAGGAACTTTGTTTCTTACATTAAAACATTTGAATTCTTTTGCGATTTTTTCATGAATTGTATGTTAAATATTTGAGCGCGTATTAAGATTAGTTATGAAATATACTAAATAATTTATAAACTTTGATATAGAAAAGTAATTATATTGCTAAGTTGCCTCCCGGTACGATTTTGTTTGTCTCACTGATGTAAAAATCATTTTTCTTCACCTAAATATCAGGTGAACACATATTTTGCCATACGACGTCTTTCGCCATATTGCTTTCGATGTATTCATACATTCAATCCTTTATTTCGTTTAAGTCATATTCGCCAGGCGTGAGTTGAAACTGATGTTTTCTTTTGTTTTCCACATATCATGACCACTTTGCTCAAAATTGGCATATTTCTTTTTCAATTGCAAATGAAAACTTGGAAAATTTCCGACATAATTTTACTGAAGTTTTCACTTTCGAAAATTATAGTCAATACTTTAGATATAAGGGAAAAAAGGTGTTACTTTTAACTGGAGCCGTAGGCTGAACTGACGCATTATTTGTCGATGTATTGTAACAATTTTGCTTAACCTTCGTATTTACTTGATTTCAAACAAAAACTTGGAAATATTTCAAGATATTACAGTGAAATTTTGACTTTCCAAAATTATAGTTTATAATTATAGTCTAGATATATGAGAAAAAAAAGAAAACGTCAATTTTCATGAGATTGTCAGGAGATAATAGAAATAGTTATGGCAACATAGGTGTTCTCATTTTTCTCAATTTTTGCTACCTTGGTATCAAGAGATGTTTCTGGTTAAAAAAAATGAAAAGAAAGATAGAAAAATAACGATTGCAATACTCAAATGCGTCACATGGAATTAAGTAGATAGATAGATATATAGATATAAACAAATGATCTACTCTCAATAATGAACAGATAGATAGATAGATAGATAGATAGATAGACCGACATATATGAATAGACTGAAGAGATAGATTGTGATAGATAGGTAGATATAAGGAAATGCTCTACTCTCAATGATGAACAGATAGATAGATAGATAGTGACTAAATAGATAGACAGGAAGATAGATAGACAGACAGATATGAATAGACTGAAGACATAGATAGATAGATAAATGGATAGAAATAAAGAAATGCTGCACTCTCAATAATTAACAGACATATATATATATATATATATATATATATATATATATATATATATATATATATATATACACACACACACACACAGAGAGAGAGAGAGAGATAGAGAATACTGACATAATACTATCGATGCTTTAATTAAATTTACTACTTGTAATTACTATATAAGACTGATAATAGTTTACTTTGCTAAATACTGTAACATCTATTATCACTATTTACATTGTTCGGACTGTCGTCCTCATCTTTATTGCCATATTCACAACGTTTCGGCCGTTGTACGTTCAAGCTTTCTTCAGGTGATATTTGTTGGAATTTCGAACCGGACCCTTTATTCAGTTCAAGGGAATAGATTGTTCTAATTCTAATAACATCTATTAAACTATAAAGAGTATCGTTAATGTATATACTCTGCACTGGCTTTTTTGCCCATTTTTCTATACCTTCTTTTCTCATTATACGCCTTAGAAATTTCTTCGTGATAAGTATAAGTGTCCTTTTTCTGACGGTGTTTATTATTGTAAATTGACATGTTTACTTACACGCCTTTTGCCTCCCCAATGAGGATATACATACATTTTATGGTTTTATTTCAGACAATATAAATGGCTAAAACAACGTTGTTTTCGCAATATTATATTTTTACTTAGATTTGTCGAGCTGTTTTTTTTGGTAAGAAATGAAAAACATAATACCTAGGCTTTATGCATTTAAGCGCAGTATTAGATCGGCGGCACCATTTTACAATTGAAATGGCTAGATGGAACCGTAAGTTCTATGCTAACAGTTTCTTCTATCGCACTTCTCGCTTGTGGAACTTTCTTCCGACTTTTTGGTTCCTAGTTAACTTTTATCCTCAAAAGTTTAAATGCAATATCAATCGTTGTATTCTGTCTTCTTAATTCATGTTCTTTTATTGTTCTCTCTCCTTAATAGTATTTCTCTCATATTCTCTAGCACTCAATAACACTTATATATTAGTGACTTTATTCTCTTACTTGGGGTGAAATTATGAAAACCCAAACGTCTGTCAATAATGCAATGTCAATCGACATCTCTACATGACGTGATCTATTCCTCGTCCTTCTCTTCATCCTTTCCTCTATCACGCTTTTTTACTCTTGCTCCCACTCTCTGTAACCCCTTTCGTGTTAGTGACACACCCACCTTGCTTGGGGTGAAATTCTTAAAAAACAACAAAAACACAAAACACCTCCCCCCCAAAAAAAAAAAAATTGAGAAAAAGATTAACTGCAAATCGCCAACTTATTAACTAACGGTGAAACAAGCAGAAATTTAATATTACGTTATATAAGCTAGCTCGGGTACCATGCAACCCAGTGTAACCTGTCACATGGGGAGATGGTGGCCAAAGCCATTCGCATTAACTCTATTTTTTTTAACTCCGCAGATTAAACATGGTTTTGTCGAAAAAAGAAAGAAGCGACTTCTTTTCCTGGGGTTATGTTAAAGGAGATGTACTCAATGAAAAATCATAGACGCAACACATTTGATTGTACGAATAAAGAGTGAATGTACAGTGTAACTCGGATATAAGATACCCGGATATAAGAGAAACCCGGATATAAGAGAGAATGTATCTGGTCCCAAATTAGAGCCTGTGTTAATGTAAACAAAATAGACCAAACACGGATATAAGTGAAACCCGGATATAAGAGACTTCTTCTCCGGTCCCGACAACACTCTTATATCCGGGTTACACTGTACTTAAATTGGCGGCAAAATGGAGTTATTGCATCGAGTTCATGTGAATCATGCAAAAGCGCATCAACCTTTGCATCACAAATGATGGAAATCATATTGAAGAAGCTATTTGTTAATATGTTGCTGAAAATTTAATTTCTTGAAAATATGCATTTTTGCCTATGTATCCAGATTTGGGGACAACCTGTCTGTTAATGATCAGCCTAAGAACATACTTTGATCTTGAGTGTATATCTATGCGGATGACACAACAGTTTATAGATGTAGCCTCTACCCCACCGAAATCTGGTGGACCAGAACATTGTAGCTGACCTGACCGTTGTGGTTCAATAGGAGAAGGATTGGCTTATAAAATTGAATATGTCCAAAACCAAACTAGAAACGTTGCACCATCACCAAGCAGACACTGAACTTTCGACTATTATGATGGATGGGCGTTCCCTCGATGAGGCTTCTTGCATTGAACGTCTGTTGGGACTCAAGCTCTCCTTAGACATCAAGTGGAATTGATATATGTAATTTATTGTTAAAGATGTTGGAAAAATGGTCGGTTCGTTATAGCGCTCCAGTAAGTATTTGATTCCTACGAGGCTATATCTTTACAAGATAAGTTATCTGTCCAAAAATGGAGTATTACTGCCCTACTTAGGCTGGAGCTTGCCTGCTTTCACAGAGTTCAAAATCATCAACTATTTTCCACCACACAACTCCTTTCTCACAGATGAAGCGTCGCAAGTCATTCGCTACTATATCGTTATTTCCATGGTAAGTGTTCAGACAAGCTACATTTCTTCGTCCCACCAGCATTTACCTTTGATGCTGGGTTTCTCCATGCCACGTACACAAGGTTGAATCATCTTCACTCCGTTCGTATTAAGTAGTAAATTCCACTCGGGCATCTTCTTCCAAAGGACCGCTGCTTTGTGGTTCCTGTCAGTATGTTTTCCTGATCACTACATCCTTGATCTTTCCAAATCTAGGAATAATCGTTATCTTTCCTACATAATCTCATGAACTGCACTTCATACAAAACTACACAGTAACCTTCTACCTTGAGTGGCTCTTAGGCCTTGTATTGTTCAAACATTAGTAAAAAAAGAATGAAATTACTGAAATCCTTCCAAAGATTGCTGTTTAAAATACGGATCTAAAATCTCTCAATACTGCCACTAAAATTGACACTCATTGCACTGAAAGCTGGCGGTTTGCCATTAATATCCTTCCGATCTATTCACAGACCTGGTCTGTTCTTTTTTTATTGTTTTATAAAATTGAAAGCCGTTGTGTGGTAAATATTTACTGAGGTTGGCTTAAGCAGCCACAAGGTCACAATAACAGGACGCTAACTATACAAGGCTTCAAGACATAACAGCAGACACCATATATCTATTTCCGTAATACTGTCTAATTTCATATGACTGTATATAACCGCTAGGTCGGAACCTAGATAGAATTAAGCTATTCCAAGGGTATGTGCTCGTAGTGTAACAGATATCGGCGATATAAACAAAATCGGCGAGTCGTGTTCAAATTCGGGGTTATTCTGTTGCAATACTGTCCTTGGGAAGGTCATGACTTCGTCTCTTCTCATCATTATTTACCTCATAACAGAAGAGATTGGACTTTCTAGTCTTGGATATTAACGTATTTAAGAGAAGGAAAACCGTAAAGAAGGTAATTGGAAAACCTTCCACTATATTTCCAAGAATACATTGTTTTTCACATGTAATAAAGAAAAAGAATATATGGTGTCATCAGGGACTGTGTATGAGTCTTGTGGACTCCTAGCGAATATCTGATACGGGACCCTCAAAATCTCTGATACGGGACCCTCAAAATCTCTGATACGACACTATTACATATCAATTTTCATAAGGTAGTATTCATATAACATACAAATTTTATTGTAATCTAATTATGTATCATAATGGATCAAATGCAATATAGAGAAACAATTAAACTAGAAAAATTGAAAATAAATACAATGTATCTAAATAGAAATTAGAGACATGTCATAATAGGTCATTCCATCTTATCAATGTTTTGCTGCAGTTTTTAACATAAACTTGAGATTTTTTTTGTTAAAAAAATTTGATTTTAACACATTCAACATTATAGATAAACAATTAATTATATGTAATGTTTTTTCGAGACTTCTCATGAGCAAAACAAATTCACAGATTTGGACAAAAAAAAAAAAAAAAGAAAAAAGAAAAAAGAAAAAGAAAAAAGAAAAAGACCACAGAATGACGTCAAAATCCGCGAAAATTGTTCAACCTTTAATCGTCAGTTCTGTTTACTTTTATTTGTAACGCATATAAATTTAGGTAGAAAAAGCAAATGTTGATAAGATAACGATGGTCACAAAGCACTGCCCGGCGCCCCCAATCAGGTTTGCCACCGCCTCAGTCAAAGGTGGGTGGATAGTACGCACCAACCCTGAGTCTCATGATCGCATATATCCTGAAGAGACATCGTATTAAAAAAAGAAACATGTTAACTTAAAGAATACGAAA
Source organism: Acanthosepion lycidas (assembly GCA_963932145.1). Classification (NCBI taxonomy): domain Eukaryota; kingdom Metazoa; phylum Mollusca; class Cephalopoda; order Sepiida; family Sepiidae; genus Acanthosepion; species Acanthosepion lycidas. The sequence continues at coordinate 95,962,851 of OZ010577.1, read as the reverse complement.
ATCAGGCTGATTTTCAATAACGATTGCAAAAAACGATTTTTACCACAGATTATTAAGTACTATTACTTATTTTACTCTCAGAGAGAGAAAGAGAAAGAGGGGTGGGAGAAAGAGAGAGAGAGAGAGTTGTCTCATATTTACTAAACTTACCTCAGTCTAACATAGAACCATAGTATTAGGATACTCAGAGAGAGAGAGAGAGAGAGAGAGAGAGAGAGAGAGAGAGAGAGAGAGAGAGAGAGAGAGAGAGTGTGTGTCTTTTGTTTCATATTTACTAATCTTTCCTTAGTCTAACAATACCATAGTATTCGTCTAGGGAGAGAGAGATAAAGATAGATAGATAGATAGATAGATAGATAGAGAGAGAGAGAGACAGCGAGTGAGAGAAAGAGAGAGAGAGAAAGTTGTCTCATATTTATTAAACTTACTTTAGTCTAACATAGAACCATAGTATTTGGTCACAGAGAGAGAGAGAGAGAGAGTGACGGGGAGAGAGAAAGAGAAAGAGGGGTGGGAGAAAGAGAGAGAGAGAGAGAGAGTTTTCTCATATTTACTAAACTTACCTTAGTCTAACATAGAACTATAGTATTAGGATACTCAGAGAGAGAGAGTGACGGGGAGAGAGAAAGAGAAAGAGGGGTGGGAGAAAGAGAGAGAGAGAGAGAGAGAGAGAGAGTTTTCTCATATTTACTAAACTTACCTTAGTCTAACATAGAACTATAGTATTAGGATACTCAGAGAGAGAGAGAGAGAGAGAGAGAGAGAAAGAGAGAGAGAGAGAGAGAGAGGGAGAGAGAGAGAGTATGATTTAGAGAGATGAACTTGTTATATTAGCTAATGATCAACCAGGCTATCACTCCTCGACTGGTACCTTTTATTATGGTACACATTATAACGTATTATTATCTTTTATTATACAGTGATGTTCACCTGTAGAAAACTTCGGGGACGCCTCAAGGTACAGTGTTAAAAAGTAATAGGCACAGTCTATGTAGATATATGGGGAAGATAATTGTTAACCTTAGACTTGGACAGGTTAAGATTGTAGTGATCGGGAAAACATTTTCTTGGAAGTCGGTCCCACATAGCAGAGATTCACGGGAAGCAGCTGCTCGAGTGGAACTTATTTCTCATCAATAGAATACGAAGGGAAATGAGCTGATGACATGTGATAAGCTTGCTGATATTCACACTACGACAGGCACCCCAAGTATTTAATTATAATCGGCACCCAGTGATAACCAAAATTACGAGACTGTTCTGCCAGACTTTTGCTAGCTGGTACTCTATGTTTACAAGATCTAGATCAGACCGATCTTGTGGTAACAAATATACCTTATATACTCGCATATCATGCGACTTTTGAAGACTTAATTTTGAAGCTAATTTTAAGGGGGTCACATCATACACGAGATACAAAATTAGTGTATTTACTGCTGGCCCTGGCTTACGCCGTTGATCAAAGTATATATACGTTTACTGCAGACAAATTATCTTCAAAAGTAGGTCTTCAAAAGTCACATGATACGCCAGTATAAACGGTAAATGGTTTTAGAAGGTACCCATGTCTTCAGAGTTAGAAAGAACTGAACTCAGTGTCTTCTTTATTTTTCTTCTTTTTCTTCTGTGTACCATATCCCTTCAGCAGTGATGGCTTTTCACAACTTCCTGTCCTTTGTATCACTTAGAAAGTTTTTTTTCTTACTGTTATCCCTCCTATTCTATGTTCTGCCAACTATTTATCCAAACTCGTTAGGTAGGTTATTCGTTGATTTCTTCTGTTTGTCTAACCTTCAGTATGTCCTTTGAGTGTCAAATTCTCCAAACCCTCTTTCCTCATTGTGCACCCTGTACCTTTCTGATTCTATGTAGAAGTGTCCTTTTTGCACCTATTTTCCTGAAAAAATTCCACTGCATTCGAAAGTAGAATCACAGTTTAGTTACTTCTTCATGATCGGCTTTCTACACCATATAGGGAGACAGATATTGCATAACAGTTAATTACACGTTTCTTTATTTCTCACAGAGTTTTCATGTTTCTTAATCCTTTGCTTAATTTTTTGAAAGCATGTTGTTCCTCATAAATGGGTGTAAATGCCGCTACTCAAGTATATAAAGTGCACAGGCATATGGGGCGCATCCACAATTTTACATGAATGTGTTGAAAAGATGAAATTTAGGGACATTTCCATAGGTAGACTCGTCGGTCCCGAGCTTGATTCTAAGCCTGACTTACATCGCGTAGAACGAAAGATATTTTGCGGATCAGGTTTTGAAGATAAAGAAAACCGCTTCTTATATGTCTGAAAATACGGTCTTTCCCATCTCTTTATATTCAAGTTCACCCTAGACTTGAAGTGGAGCTCATATATTTTGATACATTATTTGATCCTTCACCTCCAAAAACATTTTTTCGAATCTTTGTAAATTGGGCTCACATTTTTCACTGGTTTAATTATATTGAATCAATTGCTAGGTCTACTTCTAGGAAAGTTGGTTCACTGTGTCGGGCCAGGCAATTTTTCTCGTCAGAATCCATCTTGCACATTTATAGTGGTTTTCCAAGCGTAGCTTAGATGTGGCACAAGGCCGAAAGTAGGGGGCACCCAGATCGAAATCATTACTCAGTCGTAATTGTTTTAGCGAGACAAGCTTGCTAACCATTACATTGCCTCGAGGTGCCCAGTACGGTGATTTTCTAAGCGTAGCTTAGATATAGCACAAGGGCGAAAGTATGAAGCACCTAGTGAGGATTATTCATTATTATGAGGATTATTCATTATTATGAGGATTATTCATTATTATGAGGATTATTCATTATTCAGTCGTAACTGATCTAGCGAGAAAAGCTTGCTAACCATTACACCATAATCGAAGTGCGCCATCTTGCACATATATAAATATACCATTCGCCTATGCATTGAATATTGCTGCCATATCTATTCTCGTTCTCCAGCTTAACACCTCGAGATTCTTGACAAAATTCAATTCCTCATCCATGCAGACAAATTGTACATATGAGAAATAGGACTTCATAGAGACTTGAGGTATTATGGTGGCTGTAGTAAGAATGGTAAGTAAGAATATGTTATTTTGATGTAAGGAATACTGTGGTATGTTTGGGTCAGTAATTGTGGTTAGCTAAGTTTATGATGAGACAGATTGAAGACTAGCCTTTCCCTCTATCCCTCCTTTTGGCCTTGTGCCACATTTTGTATTTCCAAAATAAATATTGCTTTCCTCCTTGGTGTCTCAACTGCATGAATTTAAGCTTGCTACTTGATTGGCAACTAGGTCTCATCGTTTTACTATTCAATTAGCTAGATGTAACCGTCTGTTTTGTTTTAATTGTTTCTTTCCTCGCATTTCCACCTGTGGAATCCCCTTCCAATTTCTTGCTTCCCTGTCAACTACAATCTTCAAAAATTTATATGCAACGTCAATCGTCATCTTCTTTTACCCTATTTCTTTATTGACTTTTTTCTCACTTCTTCCCACTAAAGTCTTCTCATTCTCTTAAACTCGCTATAAGCCCTTGCGCCCGAGTGGCATTATCGCCTTGCTTGGGGTGAAACGATAAAAAAAAATATACTTCGAATTATAGCATCTAATTGTTAATTTTATGTTGGGCATAATACAGATCTGTCATTGGGCAATTGTTCAGTTTGAGCTTCAATGTGATCATTTCAACAAAAAAGAAAGAAAAAAAAAACAACAACGAAATTTTTTTCTTTTTTTTTCTTAAGCGTTTCACCCCAAGCAAGGCGGGAAGCCACTAGCACGCAAGGGGTTATAGAGAGTTCGAGCGAGAGCAAATAGGAGTGAGAGAGGATGAGGAGAAGGATAGTGGATAGATCAAGGCACCTGGAGACGTCGATTAATATTACATTTGAATAGTTAGAGATTATAGCTATCAGGGAAACAGGAAAAGGGGAGGGAGTTTCACAGGCGAGAGGTGCGAAATATGAAGCTATTGAAGTAGAAGAAACGGCTACATTTAACAGTTTCGACAGTGAAATGGTGAGAGCGAAATGCCAGCCTAGTTGAACGCTTAAATTCATGAAGTTTGGGAACCAGCGAAAGTAGCTCATTGGAGCAGTTGCCATGAAAGTATTTGTAAAAAATGCAGAGGGAGGCGACGGCACGTTTGTGAGAGAGCAACTGCAGATGAGATGCCAGATCAGGGCCAATTGCATTGTATATCCGTCTCTGGATTTTATCAAGAACCCCGAGGCAAACAGAAGGGGCTCCAGACCATATATGGCAACAATACTCTATACAAGGGCGAATGGTTGATTTGTAGATTTGAAGGATCGACTCCGGCGAGAAAAATTTCCTGGCGCGGCACAGGGAGCCAACTTTGCTTGCGGTGGACGAAGCTATTGATTCAATGTATTTGTTGCATCTCAGGTCAGCAGTCAATGTGAGACCGAAAAGTCACAAAGCGGTACTCTCAAGAAGCTGAGCATCAGACATTCTAATGGGTGGCAGGTTGGATTACGACATATCAACACCTCAATGGGTTATTTAATGCCGACAAGGTTTTTATTGCTGGTAATATTTTGCCCAAAAGTATTGCTGGTGATAATGTATTGCAGCTAATAATTTTTTGCAAAAATGTGTTGCTGGTATTATAATCTATTTTTACACTTTCATGGTGTTTTGACCCCCCCCAAGTTTTAGGGGTTAACTATTTGTCTATAGCTGGGACCCTAACAGGTGCTACCACCCCGGGTCAGGGATGGATCTGAGAACACCAGCAATTAAGAGGTGGTTCCACACTCCTCAAAACCTCCTGACCAGAGGTCTTGCTGTTGGATGTATTAGGTTGGTGCAAAAATAATGACGGTTTTTGACGTATTTTTTAACGTCAAAAACCGTCATTATTTTTGCACCAACCTAATAGTTTATCGTCTTACCCAGGACGCGGATGTAGTTTATCGTCATACATAGGAAGGACAATGAAATGTTTAGTCGCTGAAAGACATTGTACTTGGATTGGCTTGATCCGAGACACCAAGGCATAATATCAAGCACAAGTATTCAATATTAACGTTAGAAATGCAAAGATGATTGAACGGAAAAATGAAAATGCTCTTACTGGCGAGGGATTAGCGGAAAGGTGCCTAAAATTAGGATGTGCGGGTAGCGTAACTGTTATCAGCGCAGAAAATGGGATCAGCAAGTGAAGTTCAAATTTCAGCGAAGCCTGTTGCATTCACTTTCGCACAAATGCCTTTAGGAAATGTAAGAATCGATTTCTTCTCATTCATATCTCCCAGCTATGAGTTAAATAAGAGGGTAGAACGGGCTCTCTTAGCCTTGGTTGTCAACCAGTCTAAGGAAAAAGAAAACTCTTCATACCAAACCGGAGAGAAGGCAGAGGGAAATCACCTCACTATCTTTCTTGAGAAGGCATAGTGATACACAGACAACAAAGAAAAGGAATCTGTGGAGAGATCTGACCGTCTATGTACTAAAGAGACATGGCGTTAAAAAAAAGTAAAATTAAAATAAAAATCCAATTTTATAGTTTTCTACCATTAATGGGTTAGGGGTGAATTTCATACGTCCTTGAGATTCTGTCAAACCATCTAAACACACAACAGGTGACAAAAGATGACATTATAACAAAAAGAAAAATTAAGGTATCCATTTTCTTTTTATTGTCTTTAATAGTGTAAAACGCGTTTCTAAACCGCATCTTGATATGACATGGAATCATATGATGTTTTCTTTCTCTCCTTTTAACTTTGTTCGAAATGTCTTTGAATCTGTCTACGAAAAAGTAGTAAGTGTAAATTAAACAGGTAAGACTCACTATGAACGACTACAGCCATCACTGCAAATGTCTGATAGTAGCAGTACAACAAAAAATGTGACTCGTGACACAGCATAGAAAACAACGCCCGCCCCATGATAAGCATAAAATGGGTTAGTTACGCCTCCTCCCACGCACGATGTAGCGGCACTTCGTTAAATGCGGGGGTTTTCCCTGAAGGAGGAGAAGCAAATAAATAAATAAATAAATAGTTAGCAATGATACTCCGCCTCCTTAAGTGACATGCCTCTTCAGGATATAGGTGAACATGGCCCTCCTTAGCTTCCTTTTCCTTTTTAATATTAATTTGTAAATTTTCTTGCGAAAAGTTGTGGAGCGCATTTTTGTTGTCTTCTTTATGGTTCTAAATTCAGAATTTTCATTCTCCGATACTGCCAACTAAGACTAGTATGTTATTTTCTTAGCTAAGTTTAGCACAAGGTCACAGGCATGGAGACGTCCAAAGAGCCCAGCTTATTTAACCCATATCTGGAGAGTGAGAAGAAGAGGTAGTTTCATGTCTTTTTCGAAAAGCATTCGTGTGATGTGAACACAGACTATTTCAGCTGGAATTTGAATGAATCCCTGCTTACATTTTATCGCGATAACCGAGTCTAGTAAGACACAAGGCCACAAGTGTGAAGCACTTAATGAGGATCGAGCTCATTATAATCGTAAAGTTCTGCGAGACGAGCTTGCTAACTATTAAACAACAGCTAGGCGCCTGTTGCTACTGATGTTCATTAAGCTTAGCCTTGTAAGGCATAAGATCACAATTGTTGAGTACCTGTGATGATCGAATTCACTACTCTAATTAAATGTTCTATAAAACAAGCTTGTTAACCATTTCGTTAGTATCGTAAGTCCAATGCATACGTGTCTCCTCCTTGTGCAAAACTAGATTACGTTTAGTAAATAATATATACATGTTAATAATATTGTCTTAGTATAGGATAATCTCATACTTGAGGGTGCCCCAGTGAGGATCGAAGACACTAAGTAGTTACTGGACTCCTTGACTATATTGCTTATCAACTGTTGCAGACGGCTTGGCAGCTTTATAGTAGCTTAGATTTGGCGCAAGGTCTAAAGTATGGAGCACCCAGTGTGGATCGAACTTACTACTCAGTCGTAAGTGATGTAGCGAGACAAACTTTCTATCACTACATCGTCTGACGTCTTAATATACCGTATAAAGAAATGAAACTGTATTTCTAAATATAGTGATTTACTAAGTGAATCTTAGTTGTGACACAAGGCCGAAAGTATGGAGCGCCCAGTGGAAATCGAACCCACTACTCAATCGTAACTGATTATCGAGACAAGCTTGGTAACAATTGGCTTATTTACATGCTGCATAAAGAAATGAAAATGTATTTTTAAATAAACATCAAAATATAATATATAGATATATAAATTTTTACCATTTCTATCAAAGAGTAACTACAGTTTATCGAACAAGAAACCAGAAAAAGAAATAGTCGTTTAAATAATTTGAAACCACGAATGTAACTTTTTTTTGTGTGCTCCAGATGAAATCAGTGATTACGGTTTAAAAGTGTTAACATTGAGGCCCATAAGTGAGATCGAACCGATTTCAGATTCATTAAAAGAAAGTGATGTCTTTATTAGATAAGCCGCGCATCTTTCAATAAAAGAAGTGTCAAATTTTAACCTTGATTACAAAGTCAAAAGATACCCAGGGTAGGTGTTTCATGTTAACGATATTAGCGATATGTAATTACTTGACGCAGTAAGGTTTTACTTTTCATTAGATAAGCCAATAAACAAATAATAAAAGTAGATTATGAAAACATATACAAGTAAACAAAAAAAAAAAAAAAATTAAATAATAACGAATATAGCTGTAAATAATTTTATAAGATTTTAAAGAAATCAAAATGTTTGGCAGCAGGAGAACGCATTATATTGATAAAGTATTTTCTTATATTTCGTCGATATTACATACGGTTGGGGAAATATTAAAATGTTTATTTTCCTATCTCTGTGTTATCTACGTGTAAAACAGAGAGAGAAAAGCAAAAAGAAAGAGATAGCGAGAAGAAGAAAGTGAGAGAAAGAAGCAAGGGGATGCAGGGAGAGGAGAAAAGAAGAGTGTAGGCAAATGAGAAAGAGGAGAACGAAAGAGAAGAGAGAGAGAGTAAAAAGCGAGAGAGAGAGAGAGAACGTGAAATGAGAGAGCTGGAGAGAAGGAAAAAGAATGAAAGAGAGAAAGTAAAGGAAGACGTGAAAAGAAAGATAAGACCTTAAGAAAATGGAGAAAAAAAAAAGAAAAAGGAATGAGGAAGACAGAGAAGAGGGGAGAAAGACAGATCATAAAAGTGAAGAAAGAAAAGAAGGGCAAAAGCAGAAACCATTATAGATGGAATGAGAGAGGAGAGATGGATTGAGAAGAAGTGAAAAGGGAAGAAAATGAGAAAGCGTGTGTGCGTGCGTGTGTGTGTGTGTCTGTGTGTCTGTGTGTGTGAGAGAGAGAGAGAGAGAGGCGGGGAGGGGAAAAGAAAAAAAGAGCTAACAGGAGAAGCAGAAAAAGAGAGGTGGATTTATCGAGAAAGAAAGAAAGAATGAAAGAGTCGGAGCACTAGAGATAAAATTTTATGAAAACAAAGCATGAGAAAGAATGGCTAGATTAAAAGAATAGACTAGAAAAATGAGTATATATATATATATATATATATATATATATATATATATATATATATATATATATATATAGAGAGAGAGAGAGAGAGAGAGAGATAGATAGATAGATAGAGAGTGGAAGAGAGAGAGAGAGAGAGAGAGAGAAATAGATAGATAAGGTGGGAGTAAGAGAAAAATATAGGCAAATGTGAAAGATCGGGTGCGCATATGCTATCGCTTTCAACAAAATATGGATGAATGGAAATCTACGTGCGCAAATTTGCACGTACGCACACATATAATCACACACAGACATGCACACGCATATAGTGTAGTGCACACACACACACAGACAGGCACAACCACAGAGTCACATATATACACACATGTACGTGTATATGTGTGTGTATGGTTCGAATTTCTCTATTGATGGATGAGCACAGACTAAGAGATACGAATAGAGTGAGCATAGAATAAACAGATAGATAGACAGACAGATAAATATGAATAAAGTAAGATATATATGAAAAGACTGTGATAGATAGATAGATAGACAAATAGATATGGATAGACATACTTATAGGAATAGATTGAGAAAGACAGACATACAGACAGACAGATAGATAGATAGATAAATATGAATAGAGTTAGATATATATATGAAAAGACTGCGATAGATAGATAATTATATTAGAATAGACTTTGATATATTAGGTTGGTGCAAAAATAATGACGTAATAATGTCGTTTCTTGACGTATTTTTAACGTCAAAAAACGACATTATTACGTCATTATTTTTGCACCAACCTAATACATGAAACGTATTATATAAATATATATGTGTGTGTGTATATATAATTATATATATTGATAGATATGAAAAAACTTACAAATATATCAAAGGATTCATATATATGTGAATATGTATAGGTTTATATGAATATACTGAGATAGACACACAAACAGATAGACATTCTATATTGATAGATGAACAAAGATTAAGATACGAATAGACTGAGATAGCTAGATAGACAAATAAATATGAATAGACATAGTTATATGAACAGATTGAGAAAGACAGACAGAGAGACAGATAAATATGGATAGAGTAAGATATATATAAAAAGACCTAGATATAAAACACAGATAGCTATCTAGCTAGATAGACAAATAGATATGAATAGAGACAGGCATATGGATAGATAGACAAACAAATAAATATGAACAGAGTTAGTTATATATGAAAAGAAATAGATAGATTTGAATTATCTTAAATATATCTGATACCACTTATGAAAAGAATTAGATAAATAATATAGAAAATAGATAGGAATAGACATAGATTTATATGAATAGACTGCGATAGATAAACAAGCACACACACACATATATATATAGAGAGAGAGAGATAGATAGATAGAAAGATAGAGAGAGAATATAAACAGACTAATATATATATATATATATATATATATATATAGAGAGAGAGAGAGAGAGAGAGAGACTATAAACAGACTAATATATATATATATATATATATATATATATATATATATATAGAGAGAGAGAGAGAGAGAGAGAGAGAAAGAGATAGATAGATAGATAGATAGATAGATAGATAGATTGTTAGCGGGGCAGATAATTCGTCAATATTTTTACCAATTAAGTTATGCGTATTTCACAAACACTAGACAGAATTGCAATTTGAATTTTTGCAAACCGAATTTTCACTCCCTTATTCGTAGTTATCAAACTTACGAATTTGTTACTTCGTTGTATAAAAGCTCAAACCTTTCGATCAATCGCCCGCTGCCTTAAGCATCAGCCTAGTCAGCGAGAGAAGCAACAATAATTAATATCACAGTCACAGTATTTAGTATTAGTTGGCGCGTGTATTCAATTCTTTAGTAATGTAAAAATGACGAATCTGAAACTGTTAAAAATAGTTTACTGCTACAACTATTACTTCTATCTTTATAATCCACAAATATTATGAACATTTGCCGCTACACTGTGATTTTTGTATTTTATTTAACTTGTTTTAATTTACTGTTAATAAAATATTTTGTTTCTACTTGTATGAATCATTAAAGAGTAATGCTTTGCATTTCGTTTCATTCAGAAATTAAGATTACTCTAGTGCTTGTAAAATCATGTGGAATATTCTACAACATATCTCCCGACACATACATTTCTTTCAACGTGACTCAAACATTCCCTCTCAACAAAATCCATCATTCAATTAAATTATATAATAAAATCAACTATAACAACAGTAACAAAAAGTTCCGTCCATCCTAAAAATTGATAAGATGATGATGATAGTAGTAACATTAGTATTTTCTTTCTTTCTTTCTTTCTTTCTTTTTTTTTTCTTTCTTTCTTTCTTCACACTGTCTGCTTTTCTCTTTCGTCTCACGAGCTGCAACTGCAGCTATGCGCATGCGCTACGACCACCACAACTTACACTGCCCCTCTTTCTACATACAAAGCAACAAGGTATTCTCCGGACGAGGGAATTCCATGGCCATATATGGTAATAAACGTCAGAGTTCCGCTCTCAGCTATAAATAACGTCACAGGGGGGTTATTCCGATAGTGAATGACGTCAAATGCGATTCGGCCATTCGCCTTGTTTTGCTTCTTACTGTTGATCACAAGCGTCTATGACGTCAGAGAGGTTGGGGATACCCCCACTTAAAAATAAAATAAAATAACTGGTGAGAGTTTCCGGAAAAGCTCACGTAATATCAGAGACAAAAATAAATGAATGCGCAAATAAAAAAAACAAAAACTTATCTTTATTTCAAAGTTTCGTAAACTTATTTAAAAATATCGTTTGTTAAGTTTTTGTTTTTCAGACGTCTGTGCGCATTACGTAAATCTATCTATCTATCTATCTATCTATCTATCTATCTATCTATCTATCTATCTATCTATCATTTTGTTCCTCTCTGTCGCAGTCTATTTCTATCTATCTATCTATCTATCTATCTATCTATCTATCTGTCTATCTGTCTATCTATCTATCTATCATTTTGTTCCTCTCTGTTGCAGTCTATTTCTATCTATCTATCTATCTATCTATCTATCTATCTATCTATCTATCTATCTATCTATCTATCATTTTGTTCCTCTCTGTTGCAGTCTATTTCTATCTATCTATCTATCTATCTATCTATCTATCTATCTATCTATCTATCTATCTATCTATCATTTTGTTCCTCTCTGTTGCAGTCTATTTCTATCTATCTATCTATCTATCTATCTATCTATCTATCATTTTGTTCCTCTCTGTTGCAGTCTATTTCTATCTATCTATCTATCTATCTATCTATCTATCATTTTGTTCCTCTCTGTTGCAGTCTATTTCTATCTATCTATCTATCTATCTATCTATCATTTTGTTCCTCTCTGTTGCAGTCTATTTCTATCTATCTATCTATCTATCTATCTATCTATCTATCTATCTATCTATCATTTTGTTCCTCTCTGTTGCAGTCTATTTCTATCTATCTATCTATCTATCTATCTATCTATCTATCTATCTATCATTTTGTTCCTCTCTGTTGCAGTCTATTTCTATCTATCTATCTATCTATCTATCTATCTATCTATCTATCTATCTATCTATCTATCATTTTGTTCCTCTCTGTTGCAGTCTATTTCTATCTATCTATCTATCTATCTATCTATCTATCTATCTATCTATCTATCTATCATTTTGTTCCTCTCTGTCGCAGTCTATTTCTATCTATCTATCTATCTATCTATCTATCTATCTATCTATCTGAATATTCAGTCCCCTCTCTTTTGTCTCTAAAATAGGAATTTCAATAAATATCAGACATATCACATAGCAAGATAGTTTTCTAAAAACGCCCGCATTAATAACAACAATAACAACATCAGCAACAACAACAAATACATTGTGAACGCCACACAGACTTTTGCGCAAACAAATAGTCCAAACAAATAAGAAAAAAAAAAAAAAAAAAAAAAATTCCATATCTGAACAGGAGTAGAACAATCCGTATTCACCCACAGATGGGAGTGCCACATTGCTGCTTATTTCGGGGTAGTCTGCTAGTGACCCCCAAGGGCAAGTGAAGCTTGTATTGAGTTATCGGCGCGCAGTTAATGTCAAGGTGAGAATAAACGTGGTAAAATTATATAAGAGAGTGCGGCGATACAATACTAAATACTGTTTCATATAAAACCACAACAGAAAGGAATACATACATGTATACACACACACGCTTATATATATATATATATATATATATATATATATATATATATATATATATATATATATAATTGAATATTAATTGAAGTGAAAGGCAGGATCAAATTGACTTTCGATGCGATTTCGGAGGCCATCAAATGAAGGAATAATTGATACAAAAGAGAGGCGTTTATTCGCTATCTGCTTTGTAGCTGAAATAGTTCCGCATTTTTCTTTGGTATTCGACATTAGTGTTCAAGCCTCCGTAAAGTCGTAGAATGTCAAGTTCAGATTTTTATTCAAGTCATATTTATTTGAAAGGCTGGCGTAATACAATAGTTCTATTTTCATTTACGCCAGTTGTTTTTTTATTAATAAAATCCTGAGCTTAGTCAACAGAAACTTAATTTTATTGAGATAAAGAAAATTTGGAACTAACGATCGAAAATTTAGATTTTTTTTTTAATAGGGCGAATATAAGGGAAAAAAAAAACAATAGTAATTAAATTCTCTCGAATAAATGCGTCTTAAATCTTGCCTCTTAAACTGATATTTAGCCTGTAAGACTTATAATAAGGAAAGAAGGCTTAGAATATATGACACTCGCAGGGCATATTGAAGGCAAGGGGAACAGATGGAAACAGTGACTAACCTTCCCAACGACATTATGACAGAACATGGAACTGAAGGCAAAGTTTTCTAAGAGCTGCAAAGAATAGGAAGTTGTGGAGGGAAGCGTCCTGAAGACATAGCACATAGTAGAAACTTGTTTCTCAATGGACGCCCAGTTATTTTAGCCTTAGTCCAAACTAAGTAATTAAGAAAAGGAACCCAACTTTTCATCAGAGCAAATCTCGCAAACCATTGTTTCTCTAATGAGTTCGATTCTCACGCGGTGCCTCACTATTACGTCATAGTATGGGATGTGACTAAATAACAGGGTGATCTGCCATATAAGGTAATGTCTAAGAAGCTCGTCTTAACCTATTACTGCTATAGCCAGTTTGATCCTAACAGTTGTGACATTGTGCTATATCTCTTTAAGATGTCAGCGATCATGGCTCTCCACAGATTCCTTTTTAATTATCTAGGAATTAACATGACTTCTCAGGAAATATAGTAGTGTGGATTTTCGTTGGCTTTTCTATCATTTCGGAATTCAAATTCCTTCACTTAGAATGGTTTTACATTCAAAGCTAGAGAATCCAGTCTACCTTACTATTTAACCAATCATTGGCATGGGAAGAGAATATTCAAGATTAGCAAAACGTAACATGTTATACTTGGAATCAGAAAGAGACAGTTGAAATTTATAAGAAATACAATGAAGAAAGACGGCTCAGAAAATTTGTTACTCTCAGGACATATTAAAGATAACAGGGAAAGAGAGAAACAGCAAGTAAGCCACCTAAGGAGCTTTCGCAAATGGATATTTGGGCAGGGAATTGGAAGGGTAGTAAAAGACAAACGTTGATAAGAGTTGAAAGAGTTAGGAAGTTGTAGAGAGCCATGATCGCCCACATTCTGAAGGGACACTGTATTTAGAAGAAGAACAAAACCGTTACAGGTGAGTTTTTATTGTCACATACATAGTAGTTTAAATGGAATTAATTCAATACCATTCTTGGATCCACAAAAGGAAAACGTCAAAAAATGTGTGTGGTTCACGAACTGAAATTCTTTCTCTTGTGTCACATGGTGAGTTCGTTAGGTATAAAAAAAAATCAAGAAAATAAATAAATGAATAAAAAAAAAAAACATAAAAAATCATCTTAGTGAAAATGAATATGCTTTTTAGTATTATTGGTAGAAAAGAACGAGACGCCAATAAAACAAAATGAAGTAATTGCTAAGGTTAACGAAATTAAATCTCATTTGCTGCGATGTTGTAACAATATTTTATTTTGTTCTTGAATCCTCTTTCCCATGTAGTAGCAGTCGACAATTATTATACAATATGACGGCAGTAGGCACAGCGGACCACTCATATCTGAAATACTGGCGGCTTTATCTCAGATTCATATCTATCTATCTATCTATCTATCTATCTATCTATCTATCTATCTATCTATCTATCTATCTATCTATCTATCTATCTATCTATCTATCTATCTATGTCTGTTCAAATCTATCTATCTATCTATCTATCTATCTATCTATCTATCTATCTATCTATCTATGTCTGTTCAAATCTATCTATCTATCTATCTATCTATCTATCTATCTATCTATCTTATCTATCTATCTATCTATCTATCTATCTATCTATCTATCTATCTATGTCTGTTCAAATCTATCTATCTATCTATCTATCTATCTATCTATCTATCTATCTATTCGTATCTTAATCTGTTGTGATTTATCAATATATCAAAATGAATCATGTATATATATATATATATATACACACACACATACAAGTATGTGCGTTTGTGTGTTTCTGTGCGTGTGTATCCTTGTTTAGAATTCAAAACGCGTATTAATTTTTCAGAAATGTGTGTGTATTTGTATGAATGAATGAAAGATAAATAGTAAACAGCAGTCACACACACACACAGACACACACAGACACACACACACACACACATATATATATATATATATATTGGCTTTTCATGTCAACAATGTGCAAAATTTCAGATATAAATAAGAAATATATCTGTAAAAAAACGAAACGCGTTGGTAGAGAAATTTTCCTTAAATCTTTATTCATATTGTATTTTTACATATGAACACATGTGTATTCAAATCATGATCCGCTATCATATATATATATATATATATATATATATATATATATATATATATATATATATAGAGAGAGAGAGAGAGAGAGAGAGAGAGAGAGAGAGAAATGAAGAGACAGAGAGAAAGAAAGAGAATAATAGAGAGAGATATGAAAAAATTTCGACTCGAGGAAAAAGAAATATGTGTGCGCATAGTGTATGTGTGTGTGTGTGTGAGAGAGAGAGAGAGAGAGAGAGAGAGAGAGAGAGAGACTGAAGAATAGACAGATAGATTAGAGAGTTGTTTAAAAGAGAGGAGTTTTATAGATTCACCTTCTCTTTTTTCGTGGTTAAAAAAAAATAATCGGACTTGCCTCATTACTGAGATAATTGCATTACGTGCCGCCTTAGTCAGAGCACGGTGTTCGAGCTCAGGTAAAAAAAAACACACACACACACACACACAAAAAAAAAATAGAATTTTCTAGGCAAGTTCACCATTAATTGTAAAACTTAAGCAACTCAAAATTCTCCCTTCTTTATTACCCATTTGACATTGTACTGTGATAGCACGTGCTTCGTAAGGTGCCTATCATAGAGCGATAAGTCGCTTTCGAGAGGATAGAGATCGATTCACTTCACTGCTGTAGTTTCGTATTGGACTAAGCTTCGCTTCGCAAATAACCGGGAATTTACTATACCATAAGTAATATATATTAAATTAGATTCCTATGACAGACGAAGAAAACTTTAGTATCATCATCATATATAACTGGTGATTATACAACGGTATATGGGTGCACTTCCTAAACTCTAGATGAAATGACCAAAGCTTGAGAATTGATCTCTCCTCTGATCTAACTCTAATAGCTCAGTTGGAGAAAAACTAGCTGGTCACATTCAGTGCTTCAAAAACCAAACTAGTGACGTTCTGTAATCAACCAGCGTACCCAAAATCTTCGCTGCTTTTCTCTCCCTCTTCCCCTCAATGTCCTGTAAGTGTTAAATTCCCCGAAAACTCTTTCCTCATGATGTGGCTGGCAAATTTCAACTGTTTTTTTATTACTTTTATTGTCTTAGCTTGTTTGAGAGCGCAGTGAAATGATTGTTTAATATGACGCGTTCACAGGAAGGCGGAAGAGGAAGAGGAGGCAACCTCATATTTATATAAAATAAGTTGGTGTGAAAATGTGATAGACTCGAATAAAATAAAAGCAATTGATTGTCCAGTGTACTAAAATTATTTCCCTTTTTATTGATAACTGAATAACATTTTAATTTTGTAAAATCTAGGTTGGTTTAAAAAAAAATCCTAAAAGTACTAAGAAGCAGGAAATTTTGGTTAGACCAAGAGAAAAGAATGCTAAATCAATGTGATGTCAGTATAAATCAATGTGATATCAATGTGATATCAATATAAATCAATGTGATATCAATATAAATCAATGTGATATCAATATAAATCAATATGATATTAATGTGATATCAATAGAAATCAATGTGATATCAATATAAATCAATGTGATATCAATGTGATATAAATATGATAGAAGTCTAGATGACTAGAGCCTTTCCTCTGCCCGAGATTTTGCACCACAATGTGAAAAAAAACTGGCAGCTCACATTCAATACATCGGAAACCAAATTAGTGACGTTCTATAATCAACGTGCGGACCTAAAACTTTACTCGATGACAACGAACGAGTGTTGCCTCAGGGAGGCCCAAGGCCTTGAGCGACTACTGGGACTTAAACTCAACTCAGACCTCAAGTAGAACTCATATATACAATCCATAGCTAAAGATACTGGAAAAAGGGTCGGTTTTCTGAACCCCTCAATTAAGTACTTGACCTCTCTATCCCCTAACAATACAAGAACTAGATCAGACCCAAAATAGAGTAATGCCATCTCTTCACTAACCAGTCTCAATATATTCCAAAAGGATATCGGCGTCAATGTAGATGACAAATTATTTTGCACCTTTGCAATCTCTTTCTCACAGAGGAAACGTCATAAGTCTCTCATTGCTCTGTCGCTATTTCCATGGAAAGTGTCCAGAAGAACTAAATATCTTAGTTTCGCCAGGTCTAATTTTCACGGCTAAGACCCGCCATGCCACGCACGTTGTAGCGAACTACTTCTCATTACCTTCGTATCCCATTGGTAAGTTCTACTCAACCAGCTTATTCCCTGAATTGCTGCTTTGTGGAACTGGCTTCACAGAGGATGGTTCCCAAATCATTCCAATCTTAACCTCTTCATGTTGAGGGTCAACCATTATCTATCTTATATATCCTACATCTATCTATAACGTGTATATATATATATATATATATATATATATATATATATATATATATAAGGTCTACTTTTATCTTACACGCATATTCCCATAAATTGCACCACTTACTCTGTAAACCTCTACCTCGAGTGTCTCTTGGGACTTGTATAGGATGAACATCATTGTAAAAAAGGTCATGAATTTCTGTAAATTGATAGTTTTAATTTTTCTCCAAGCATATCACAATTTTATTCCTTTTTATCCTTATACACCTTTCATTATTTTCTCTCGTTGTCTTCAATATTCATGCAGAAAGCCTGTCCTTATTTTGTCTATAATCCTATATATATATATATATATATATATATATATATATAAATAATTCTATCAACATACAGGCCGGTTTCGCTCTATCACAGCTCATCAGTGCGACTAGACATCCGATTGCTTCAAGCCGGGATCGAAACGCGACCGATTTGGTATCAGTCGGAGTTTCTACCCCTGATCTATCAACGCACGGCAGAGGGCAAGATATCTAAAAATATGTTATTTCATATTGCTATGAATATTATAATATAATGGATATACTTATTTGAGTAGACATCTTTTTCAAAATTGAAATAAGACTTCCGATTGCCCATGCCGGTGTGTTGAATTTCATTGTTAAAAAAGCCCTCCCTCTTCCACAAAAGGTTTTTTGATGTCAACGAACACTCGTTACCACTTTTGTAATGTCAACGAATATTCGTTGTCACTTTCGTTATGCTCTTTGTAGTAGAGTCTTATAATCGCAGATACAACTATAGTATACCGTTAAACAATACTGTTGTTAGACACCTTCGAATAACACTCGCACTAATAGTACTTGCCCGATAATACTCGCTCGAATAGTAATCCGTATAGTGATCCGAAGAGAGAAATAGTATAGTGAATAGTATAGAGAATTGCAGTCCGTATAGTAATAGAGGATAGACTAGAAATAGCGATCCGTATGGAATAAAGAATAGACTAAAGATAGCGAAGTAGAGAGGATAGACGAGAGATAACGAACAAATCAGACGTCACCCGACCTCCTCTATATATACGTTTCCTCTATGGTCACTTGATCTACTTAATACATTAATGAGATCGCCTTTTTTTGTTCACTGGCAATCTATGTTTAAACACAAATGTCAGCAGCGACACTTTATTCCTATATAACAAAAGGAATGTTTACTCAAACAACGTGTACCCACTAAATGTAACGGTTTTATTAATAAGATATTTAAATATGTGCTTGTATATGTACGTGTGTATGCATGCATGTATGTATGTATGTCCTGTTGTGTCAGGTCATTCTGATGGGATGCTACTGGTATCATGTAAGCCAGTACTACCTGTTGCATGGTCGAGCAAACGGCAACTAAACCGGTTTTTCATATAATTAACTGTACACAGGTGCAAAATGAATAAATATGAAAAAATTGATTTAATAGAAATAAATCCTATTTATCCATTTAAATGAGTGAAAAAAGTAAATTAAAAATTTGTATGTGTACGAATATTTGTTTCCCCATTTTGTTTCCCCAGTGTGTTATATATATATATATATATATATATATATATATATATATATATATATATATATATATATATATATATATAATAAAAAGGCTTAAACACTAATATTCCATGGTGATAATTTATTCCATTGGAATCGTAAATACGATCCAATTTCTTTTTGAATTTGTAGGTCTGATGAATTGGATCGTATTTACGATTCCAATGGAATAAATTATGACCATGGAATATTAGTGTTTAAGCCTTTTTATTATATCCTCACTCTGTCCTGGACATTGAGTTCTACCTGGATTTTATCCTCTCGGAAATTTTTTATTCTAAAATATACATGTGTATATATGCACCTGTGGATTTTGCATATATATGTATATTTACCACTAATATTATCTATATATATATATATATATATATATATATATATATATATATGTGTTCATTATGTTCATAGTGTCTACGTCAATCTATGCACGGATTGCCCTGAGTTTTGGCAGGTCAGTCTGCGAGATAGTGTAATGCATGTTTACCCGATATCAGTATTTAATTTTTGTTTTCATTATTAATATCGGCGATGCAGTCTCCCAGTAGACATGAGACTTAGACAAAATTAATTTTTACATAGGGTAAACATACATTTTTTGAGGCCCGCTGTTGTTGATAATAATTAAATTAGATCAACCATCATGAACGACCAAAATTCAACTATCAACATAAGACAAATATTAGTGGATAATGCTAAAATACTATACAACACCCAATGCAAAGAAAGACTCAAAACTCTTTATATAATATGCAAAAATGAACAACCCGGATCAAATAAAATATCATTCACCGCAGGAAACGGTATCTTGAAGTGCATATGATATAACTAATGTGCGCATATATTGTATTAGTATTAAAAAAAAAAGTAAATAATATAAATAAATCGCAATCTACATGTGCGGCTTTGTTCACAATAACCGTTTCAGACGACGTCACGTTAGACTAATTCAAACTTCCAGCTATCCAAACAATAACAGGATGTAGACAAAGGAATTCTAACTAATGAACAGGCACTACATTGATTTTAGATCATAAATGAGATTGTCAAATGTACTTGAACAAAACAGTAAGAAAATATGTACTTCAGACATTTTATCCCTAACTTCTAACACAATACTCATCAACTTTACAATATGGGAACCAGTAATAAGAAGTGCCAGAAAAAAACGATAATAGCAACAAAGTTGCAATATGAGCTCTGGTAAAAACATGTGATGATAACAGCAAAAATTGCAATATGAGCACTGGTAAAAATGGTTGCTGAAGACATTAGGTTTATAATACCCAGAAATTAATACACAGAGGTCCTCAAGGACACAGTGGATAAAGGCGTTAGTTAGATCCAATGACAGGACCCAAAGAGTGTGAGTTCAATACCTGGTTAAGGCATTGGGGAACTTTCAGAGGGAAAATTAACAAGAGATAACTGATAACTGACATCCATTAAAAACATGTGGAACTAGAACAGTCTACCTAAGTGAGCGAAATAAAGGGTTCAGTTCGACATTCCAACCACCGAAACGTTGTAATATTTGGCGACAAAGATGAGGACAATAGTCCGAATAATGTAAATAACTTTTTCGAAGGTTGAAAAAAATGTAATAAAAAATTAAACAGACTTTGTCGGTTCTTTTTAATCAAACTTTTTTATATACCGAGTGTCACAGCAAAATTGTCTAAATCGTGTTATAATGAATAATTGTCCGCCCCACAAAAAGTTTAATATCTAAAAACCACTAAATTAATTGAGTTACTTTTTCCAGGTTTACAGATAAGACGTTTAGCCATCTTGACACCATTTGTCGTAAGGATAACTGAAAAACCGTTTGAGTTATTCACCTAGAAAGAGAACAGGTTAAAATTGTTTCGTGTCAGCCCCACTGTCTTCTCAACTGAGCAATGGTGATATAATGGAATATGAGTACATCTGTGTTCCCCCTCACTGGAATATGATTGGCTGGTGTCCGTCATAAATACCGACGGATGTGTATGAGAGTCAAAAGCCTTAGTCTGAGAGCTAAGTCTATAACGACGCCCATTGGACTACGCCATTGATCTACACTTCTTACCTGCGACTACGACACGTACCAATCGATTATTGCTACCGTATTCTACTTGGTTATAGTAGCCAAAACCACTTAGCTACTTCGTTCAAATATATCCCTTTCCGGGATATATCAAATAGTGAGAGGAAAACATCCTGTTACTTCAGTAATGGTAGCAACATTCATACTCTGGCTTCCATCTTCAAAGTCCATTCAAGAATCATCTTGAGAATGGTGAATAAGTTTTAAAAAGAGGGAACAGTAGAGATAAAAATTAGATCAGGAGGTCACAACAAGAAGAGGGAACATCCTTTCAATTTAGAGATAAAGAGATCAATTAGAAAAGATCCAACTCAATCGGTAAGATGTTTGGAAAGTGAGAGAGGATTT
Source organism: Acanthosepion lycidas (assembly GCA_963932145.1). NCBI lineage: Eukaryota > Metazoa > Mollusca > Cephalopoda > Sepiida > Sepiidae > Acanthosepion > Acanthosepion lycidas. The sequence goes on along the minus strand of OZ010577.1, from coordinate 95,941,118 downwards.
TCACCTACGACAATCCAAAGACTTGAAAATGGAATTGTACGTGAAACTTGTAAGAGGCCTTTTTACTCCAGGACAGAAAAGTACAAGGTTAGAGAGGGAGATGATCATCTTGAATAAGTTGGAAAATAATCCCCGCTGTTTTTGTTTTCCCCACCCCACGTTTAATATTATTATGTAGGATTCTCAGTTAGAAAACATAACTGACACCAAACCATTAGGTTCGGGAATGGGACAGATACTACACCGATCTTTGGTAAGAAAAGTGTAAAAGTTGTACATAGAAGCAAGTAGAATAATAATATAGATTTCTATGAATGAATATCAATCGATATTAGGAACTTTCTAAAAAAAACATCTTAATCATTCATGTTGTCTAGTTTTAAGTTTCATCGAGTGCTCCAAACCTGTGCTACAATAAGTTAAGCTTAATTAGCCTCGAAAGAGAATTGATCACGCTCGTCTCTCTCCATGCACGCGCAAATTAAACGTGTCTATGTTACGGTTGTGTAAACTAGTATGTCTCTTGCTTATTTTTTTAATGGTAATGGTTATATTAGCTGTTTCCTTACAAGGAAACAAATTGGCATTCATTGACCGAGCAGTCAATACTGCTTTCGGATGAAATTTATAAAATCTTTTTCTTAAAATAACTTTTCAGGAAAATAGTTTTCACAAGTCCATTAGTTGTTCATTGGAAGGGCGTAAAATGATATCTTATTTCGTTATTTTTTCTTCGAGTTACATATGCTGTCCGTTTTAGTTCTTGCTGCTGTTGGTAGTCCTCAAGTGGTGTAGTTTCTGTTATTTGGTACAGTTCTTTGTTTGTGAATCTACAGCGCCAGCTTCAATATTCAAAGATGAATGATCATTGCTAAAGCTCTTAAAATTCACTCGCTCGAAGCCTTTTCTCGCCATTGATCATAGGAAGCGGTTGTATACAGCTGAGAGTTCAGATATTTCTGGACGGGTTTGACGCCATATGAAATTCTCGATATGACGAGGCTTCATGTTGATGTTTTGGTTTTGTAGTAATTTGCAGTGTAGAGTTAAATTACCTTTGGCACCGATTATTCTATGTTCGATTTCTTTTTCTCCAATACTTAATTTGTTAATAAGTGAACTATGGGCCAAGGTATCTGAAATGTTTAGTATTTACTAATTCTTCATCCTGAAATTTTATGATTAACTAGCAGCATGGCCCGGTGTTGCCCGTGCTTGATTTAAAAATCGTACGATTCATACAGCAATCGCTATCACTTAAAATATTGTTGCCCTTCCTTGCCTTTAAAGGAGTGCCCTTTGCCGTGCTGATGTTGCTACATGCCTTACTTCTTGCCTATCTCACACTGCGAATTTTTTCTAAGCTCTATACTAAACATTAAATCTGTTACGAAAAAAGAACTAAACAAAATGAACACAAAACGATTAGCGTTAAAAACGGACTCGTAACTGGAAAAACCGAATGAAAAAAGAATGTTAACAACAAATACTTTTTCACGCCCAACCCAGTTCTGCGGAATCAGAATCAACGTTGAGCTTAAGCAAGCGAATGAGCCAATTGAAGTAAAGTGCCATGCAGATTTAAATTTTTCCTACTTGTGACGAATGCAGCTATCGATTTTTTTTGCATGCTAGCATGCTAGTTAACATTCGTGTCAGTCAGCTGTTGGCTCTGACGCTGGCCAGTAGAATCTTCCTGCCTATTCGTGGCAGCCAGCAATAGGCTCTCACTCTGGTCAGTAGAAAATGGCCGCAAACTACAGGAAAACTGCCGTAGAAGCATGAAAAAAAAATCGATTATTTCCACTATCGATGGGAGTTGGGAAATTCAATGTCGGTCTTGGTCTTCCCGCTAACTTGGAGCATGTGCATGTACATTTTGGTGCAAATCCGTCGAAAATTGCGGTCGTGCATTCGTTACACACACACACACACATCCTGCCATTTATAGATAGAGATATACGCACACGCATATTCTTCCTTTTATAGACACACACACACACACACACACACACACACACACACACACACACACACACGCACGCACACACGCACACACACATCCTGTCTTTTATAGATAGAGATTCAAGGTATTCGCCATTATTGCTTTCATACCGATTCCTGATCAGAGTTTCTGGTTTGGAAATATTTATAACTTTTCAGCACATAGTTCATCATGGTTCTCCATATATTGCATTCATTTTTAATATCTGTGAATTGCCATGAATTCTTGAAAAAGATAGTGGAGCCCAGTCTACTTTGCTATTTAGTCACAGCTACGTGGAAGGGGCAAAATGTTTTATGTTGCCAAGAGTATTTTTGCGAAAGTGAACGCAAAAATATCAACGGCGATTTGAACTCATCGCCCCGGTCCAATTTTCCGCGTCAACAACCGTTACGCCCGCTCGTAAATTCCCCTTGTTTATGTGCTTGTACGTATATTTACTTTTACATGAGATGGAAAGATGAATGTGTGTATCTGCAAGTGTGTGTATTCTGAATATGTGACAGAATTGAGAGCTCACGCTCAAAAGCGTGACAAAATTATTTTAGCTCTCATTTAGTGAAATACAGTACAATTTATAGAGTTGGTCTATCATTACTGGGTAGAGGTGAGCGTGCGTTTCCTGTTTGGAGTAAGCTTCTTTTTTTTTTTTTTTATAAACAATTATTTGAATCACTTTTGAATTTGAATCAGTTTCCTCGTGGCAGTTAAAACAAAAAGGTAAATGAAATGTAAAAAAAGAAAATGAAAAAGAAAGATGTAAAGAAAGACGAAAAAATCAAAAAGAAAAAAAAAAGAAAATCTAAATAAAAAAGAAATAGAGAAAAAAAAACAAGGAAAAAAGGAAACCTAAATAAAAAAGTCTAAAGAGAAAGAAACACAAAAAAGAACGAAAAGAAAACCTAAATAAAAAAATAAAGAAACACGAAAAAAGAAAGAAAAAAAGAAAAACTAAATAAAAAGAAATAGAGAAAGAAACAGGACAAAATAAAAAAGGAAATCTAAATAAAAAAGAAATAAAGAAAAAAAAAGGAAAACTAAAAAAGAAGAAATAGAGAAAGAGAAAGAAACAAGACTAATTAAAAAGGAAAACTAAACAAAAAAGAAATAGACAAAGAAACAGGAAAAAATAAAAAAGGAAGCCTAATTAAAAAAGAAACACGAAAAAGAAATACGAAAAAGAAACACGAAAAAAGAGGAAAATGGGAGCCTAAATAAAAAAAGAAACAGAACAAAAAGAAAAAAGAAACCTAAATAGAAAAGAAATAGAGAAAGAAACAGGACGAAATAAGGAAATCTAAAGAAAAAAGAAATAAAGAAAAAACACGAAAAAAAAAAAAAGAAAACTTTAAAAAAGAAATATAGAAAGAAACAGGACGAAAAAAGAAAAAAAGGATAAGCTAAATAAAAAAAGGAATAAAGAAAGAAACAGGATAAAAGGAGAAATGAATCTTAAATTAAAAAGGAATAGAGATGAAATGAAAAAAATCAAAATCAAATCTCACTTTAATGGTTGATAAATCACTCGTTAGAACAACACTTTTTGCTATTTTTCTTGGATCTCTGTTCTCCTGCCACCAAAAAATTGAAAAAAAAGAAAAAAAAAAGAACTTTATTTGAGCGATAACATGAGACCTATCGCAGCATTTTTTAACTTTATCCGAATAAGCAAGTGCCAGCATTTGTTGTCAGTTATTAAACTTTGTTTGGTATAAGATCACAAAAATGGAGAACCAAGTTAAGATCTAACTTTCAAGTAATAGTCAACGATACTATCCCGCTTATCGTTGCCCTATATGGGTCAGACCATCTAAAAAAAAAAAAAAAAAAAAGATTAAGGACGTAGCGATGTTGAGTGTCTTTCCATTTGCCCGTGAAACAACGAATTAACAATTAGCAAGAAAGCGAGGAGGTTTCGCCCTAAAAATTTTTCACTGAGAGCTTTTTGCCCCTTTGCGAACACACACGGACCAAAACTGCTAGATAATAAAGAGTAAAAGTATTAGAAGTCTCACTCACTTCTCTCTCTTCGTCACTGACAAGTCCACCGTTGTGCAAATTAATTAAAACAAAACGAATAATTCCGTTATTATTTACATTTTTTACGTATTTTTCAAATGAAATTTGACCTAGTGCACATGTTAGTACTTCGTATGTCCATTCCACGAAGTCATTCCTTGCAGATTGACCACACATTCTAGATTGGATTTAAATCAAGAGAGTTTCCGGGCCAGTCTATAGTACTTTGATTTGCTCATTGGTAAGGCTTGTCAGTGTGTTCGTGCAGCGTTACAATTTTCGTACGCTTCCTTGGAGTAACATCCATCGCAGACAATGGCCGTAGGACAACTAATCGACAGTCAAGACAGTAGTGTCTGGGCGTGATAAAAATCTGATGCAATCACCGATGACGAAATATTTTTCAAGGCCAAACAAAACAACAGCCTCTGTGGAGTTTAGAAACAGACAGAGGTATATATATTTTTGGTCTGATTTGGCTCTTATAAAGATAAAAAAATATCAGAAGGAGTTAGGAACTTTCTGAAGTGAAACTGTCCATTTTTTCCCAGTATCTTCAATAATGGGTCATACATATGAATTCCACTTGATGTCTGGGATGAACGTTACTTTCAACTGACGTTCAAAGCAAAGAGTTCATTGACAGTGCAAACGTTAATCATGCCTGCGTTATTAGCTTGTTTTATAAGCTTCTCTTTCTCCCACTAAGCTGTAAAAGCTAGTTCAGAGAGGAGATCAGCTAACACAAAATAAACAAAATAAAAAAAAAAGTAAGAAATAATGATAATTTAATAAAAAAAAAAGATGAGATGCAATGTTTTGTAAAACAGTAGCTAGTAGAAAACTGGAGACGCCAAGTTGAAAACCGTATTTATTTTTCTGGCTGGTAACTTTTGCGTACACCTAATACACTGGCTTTTTATTATGCAGACTAATGTTAAATACTCTCCCAAACATTTTGAATGCGGGGTAACGCATAAGCACACTCAATGGTATCTGATTTCCGACTGGATAATCCTACAGAAGAGTGTCTGTTCATGCTTGCGCCGTATGACCTCGTTTGATTGGTTGCCCAAATGCATTTAGGTCACATGAACTGTTCTTGAGATATTCAAAGTGGTTGGATATGTTTCTCTGACAGACCCTCGTATTTCAGCAAAATTCTTGAGGGTTTTGTATTAATGTCTAGATATTTACGTAACGTCTAGAGTTGGAGATTCGTCTCCAGCTGTGCTGGTCAAACTCTCTGTCTCCAGGCAGAGAGGATTCCCAGACGAAGATATGTCGAAGGGCAGAGTCTCGTCTTGGGAAACAGCTACCCGATCCCGTTTTTATACAGGTTATACGGGGAATTTTTGGCTGAGCCTACGGGCTCGGATACTCCACATTAAATTCGGCCTTGTGTCACATCTAACCGCGTACGACAGTTGGTAGATATCTTAGATATTTACGTAACTCGGCTAAGTGATGGGAAATGAGAACATGAATATTATTCCTTCTCCTAGACTGTTTGTCACCCAAGGCTATAAGGTCCAGGTTATTCTGTTGTTTATCCATAGATGGAGAGGGGAAATAATTGGATATATACCTTTCGCAAGGGTATTTGCACGTAAGTGAATGCAACTAACTCAACTGGATTTCGAACTCGGCTTTCCGTTTTCTCATACCTAGCCGCTGTCCAGATCACTGCACATCCATTTTGAAAATGAGCAACCGAAATTCTGTATATTTTTCTTCTGGGATTAAACACTAACTAGCGGTGACAGGAGACATGCGCAGCTACCTCAACAATCATAGCAGGAATGTTTTTACAGTTTTCTCTGTGCGTTGTAGCATAGAACACTGAAGCGTAAAGTTACAAAATCTGTTTCGATCTAATATGTTTTTCAGTATTTTTTTAACGCCAGTTACGCGACAACAGCTCGTGGGAGATACCGCGTTCTTTTTTGACTTTGTTCTTTTACTGCGACGTATTAGTATTTTTTTTTGTTTTACTCGGGAATGAAAGACAATTTATTAAAATTATTATTTGTGACATATGTCATAAGTTTATTCGCGGCGTCGACCGTATTTTAAGACTGTGAAAACTGACAAAAACAAAAAAAAAAAAGAAGGAAAATTCAGGATAGTCCCACTAAATGATTAAATAGTAAATTTGATGACATAATGATTGTGAGTTCAGTCACTGGGCTGGGTAATACAATTATTTCTAAACCCAAAGGGAAATCAGGACGAGTAATAACTGAAAAATTAACCATGGTGGGATATCCTTAAAGATGGACAGTGAAAACGAGAACAAGATATTTTCGCAGATTGAATAAAGTCTTCTAATTTTCTAGAGGTTACGCACATCGACAGCCTCCCGAAGAAAGCCAGAGAACAAAATAGCGGAAACATTATGATAATGATGAAGACATCAGCATAAATAATCTAAATCATAACTCCTCAGAAATTATGACAGAAATTTTACAATGGATAAATTTAATTTTTTTATAATAATATTCAACTCAAAACAATTTCTTTGAAAAATTTAAAAGACAAATTTCTTTTTTTTTTATTTGTTACGTAAACCTTGATATTTTTTGACCAGAGCCAGATTGCGCAAACTACTGTTGGCACTTTGTACCTAGACGCCCCATGGAAATTTAGAAGCAGGCTACTTTGGGAATTGTGTTGCATTTCGTGTAATATCTGTCTTAAATACTTCAAGTTCCAAAGCTACACCATAGACTGCACCAACGGAAGAGGATTGTCTTTTTATTCGCTTTATTTTTTTGATGGACAGTAGACGTAACATCGTTTCTAGGCGAAAGTGAGACAAAGAGGAAGTTAGAGAGGGCGCATGTCAACCGGTTGGCCAAAATCTCATTGTCACGTGCTGGCTTGCCGCACTAAGGGACCTGGGTGCGGCGAGTTATATTGACCGTTCTAATTCTTACAGGAATTTGAATGTCTTTGTGCATTTTTGATATGTCGAAACTAAAACAAAGTGTTATAGAGCAGAACTCAGCGTACTTCCTGCTCTTTCCTACCACTTCTGCTCCGTCTTATAAATATGGCAAGTAGCCACATTAGAATAGGATTTTGAGGAGCAGTTGATTTCATCAAGATTTTTTCCGTTCTATGCATGAGTATTTAATAAACCTTTTCTTATTTGTTTTCCCTATCTTGTCTACGATTTATTACTGACTGAATGCAGTAATTGTGAGACAAGGCCGAAAAAAATGAAGATGGATCAAGGCTGGTCGACACTATCTTATATATAGCTAATCAGATTCACAACCCATTCATTCTTTACGATTTACTCATGCGCCATAAGAATGTATCCGTCAACATTCGCTTCTACATACACCAAAATACTTCACACACAGCGTTCCTACTGAAAAACACCGCATGATTTAAAATTTCAATATGTAAAACTGTATAAAAATTCTCTACCTTGTCTTCTCCTCTTTTGATATTTTCTCTAACTAAGGCCTTCCTAATTCTCGGCTATTTTGAGTAAAGGCAACATTGCAATACAACGGCAATACACTATTTTAAAAATGTTACACTCCTAAACGTTTCAGGGCGTCAGTGTTTGACCAGTAGTTTGCTATTCAGGGTTATTCTATGCATTCTGTGAAAATTGGTTCTTATTAAGAAGAGGAATTTGAATCCATCTTTCTAGCCCAGCTATGGGTTAAATAGCAGAAAGTAGTTGTAGCCTGCTGCGGGAATTCTTTTCTTAAGTCAATCATGAAATGATAGCCAAAGCGTGTATCACGCATAGCACTTAAGGAAGGATGGAAGGATTATATAAGGGAGAGTTATTGTAGCATCATTTCTAGGAAGAAACAACAGGGAAAAGGAAATGATCGAAAGGAGACATGTCGATTCAATGGATAGAATGTCGTCGCCACATGCTGGTTTGGAATTTGGAGAGAGTAGGCGTTTTTACCGTTCAAATTCTTGCAGCCGTTTCCATGTCTTGGCGCATTATTGGTCTTATATAAAAGGCACACATTATGAAATGGACAAAGTCCGACAATTATTTTAAGACATTTTTATGTTTATACATTCTTTTTTTATAGATACAAATATTTAAGTAAATGCTCTGTTTATAATAAACAGTATTAACAACATTTACCGACCTGAATGTCCGAGAAATTGTCATAGAAATCGGTAAAAGCACGTCAGGCTATATGACGGTTCCGTATAGGATACAGGTTCGATTCCTGTCGGAGGACGCATATTTTCTATGACAATTTCTCGGACATTCAGGCCGGTAAATGTTGTTAATACTGTTTATTATAAATTGAGCATTTACTTAAATATTTGTATCTATAAAAAAAAGAATGTATAAACATAAAAATAACTTAAAATGAAAGGCAGTATATCAATGTCCGTATTCCATTCCAACGGAATTCAAACAACTCCTACTCATTTCGGCACGTCAGAGTTCTGACCAGTAGTTTGCCATTCTGGGCTAGTCTACGAATTCTATAACAACAACTCCACGAAAGGCTATTTAATTTTACCCCTTTTATGCATAACAAGCTTTTCACCTGAAAGTTGTGTGATCCAGTTTTTTCGTATCACATTGAATTTTTAGTTGAGATTGAGCTTTCCGTTATTAATGTACAACATTTTTACAGCACTAGACTCGTGGGCAGTTTCAAACATTCTATTTAAAATATTACTCCTATATCATTTAGTTCTCAATCTTTTGTTATATTGTTTTGTGTGTTCTTTCTGTTTTTATAGAATAAATGAAAATTTTTTTATTTTTAAAAATCGAATTAAAAGGTAGTTATTAAAAATGAATATGCAAATTTAAAAAGCAACATTTTTGTAGTGCACAGAAGTGTTATAACTAAAATCAGGAATTGCTTATAACTTGATAGAGGTAAATGTGTATAATAAGACTTTGTTGCAATATTCTCTCAATCGAGGAGGACCTACCTACCTGCATTCAAAATCTTGGCTTTTCTTCAACTGGGTTCGATCACCGACCACTAGTTTTCACTGGAGATGTGCAACTATATTCTGTCAGCTTGGTATGGCACATGAAGAGATGAACATGATATTTCAGAATCAGAAGATTGTAAAGCATAATTTTCTCACTGAGGATCGATCTGCTTAAAAAAAAAATCACAACATTCGAAATCCTTTTCACAAGAGAGGCAAGGTGATATTTAAAACTTAATTTCTAAATTAGTAGAAATGGAATTGTTTACGTATGAATCGGTATTTTCAGAGTCTTGGAACAGAATATCTTTGCGCTTTGTTTCGGATCAAAGTCACATTCCGACATGCCTACTATTTCGAATCGCCTTCATTCCATAAGTAAATAGTTAATATAGAACCAAGGTTTATTACAACCATAGCATATAAACTTACTATTACATAAAATTTTGCGTAATTATAAAAATGGCGTAATTGTTTCCAGCGCGTAAAACAGATTCGTTGAATTGGGTTCGAAAACAGTTTGAAACTCAAGCAGTTTCACGTGGACTTTATAGAAAAAAATGCCCCCACTCAACAAAAATTAAAGTCACATTTCATGCAATTTATCATAATGAAACCGTTGAGTATACATGCTGGTGGCGTAATGGATAGCGTCTCGGATTGAGGAATCGGAAAGCCGAGTTCGAATTCCAGTCGAATTCATTCACTTACGTGCTAATATCCTGGGGGAAGGTATGAATTCTCTTCTTCCTCCAGCTATGGGTAAATAGCAGCGTAGACCAGTTGCCTTGAATGGCAACTGGTCTACCGCAGAAAGAAATGACAAACTACTGTGGGAAAAAATCTGCCTCATCACTCGTGTATCGAAAGATACATGATCGCCTACGCGTCTATCACGCATGGAATATCACTGACTGAGTATACATAAGTAGATAGATCAATAAATTCGTAGCCTAAGGTTGAAAAAGTATTCATTTTGCATATAAAATATTTTTCAACATAACATCCCTCGTTGTCAATGCTAGTTTATAGTGTAGCAGATAATCATAACTCTGTCTATGGTTTCTGCGATTGTCTTTAAACTGAATCCCCTCAAAGCATGTGGACGATGATATACCCGCAATAGCCCTTAAGAAATGTACTCCTGAACTGGCTCCTATTCTGCTTGTTGGAGTCCTTAAGAACCCCGTTCCAGTTTTTAAGAACTCAGGCGAATTGCTTGATTCTTCTAACTGTCGGCCTATTAGCCATCTACCTCTTTTTGGCAATGGACTAGAGGCTCTAATCAACTCTGAATTGGTATCTGTCTATATTTCTGAGATGAGGTATTATGTACATTATTTACATTATTCGGACTATTGTCCTCATCTTTGTCGCCATATTTATTACAACGTTTCGGGCGTTGTACGCTCCGGCCTTCTTCAGGTGGTTGGAATGTCGAACTGAACCCTTTTATTTTTATTTATGGCATGTGGAACTAGAACAGTCTACCCCAGTGAGCGAAATAAAGGGTTCACAAACCAGGTAAGCAAAAAGAGAATTTTATTCACTCATTATATTTAATTGGAGGGTTGTGAGTTTTTCCTTTTTAATACTCACTTCGAACATTTAATTCTTTTAGTCATGACCTGCTGTAAAATACATATTATTTTACTAATAAATTTGTTTTTAACCGTGTTCCTAAGTTTTCTCTCCACATTTACTATTTTGCTTTTTTCGTGAACATCGTCTCTCGTTTCGTCTCATTTACACCAACGGTTTCCTTCTGAAGAAGTGCTGGTTGTAAGGATCCTAAAGAAAAATATGGGAAATTTTCAAGTCAATATATATATATATATATATATATATATAGGTAGTAATCCGTTGGTATAATTCTAGGTGAGTCATATTAACACAACATAGAATTTGAAATATGTTAAAAATGACTCACAAAGACCGCTCATTGTTTATTTTCATTAAACAGAGCAAAACTTACTTTACAATTGGAATTAAGATACCTTTAGTTAATGACCATTTTCACCTATGAATCTTACTTGTAAAATTAGCAGGATTTAAAACAAAATCAGAAAAATCCTGCGAATTTTACAATTAAAATTCGTAGGTGAAAATGGTCATTAACTAAAGGTATCTTAATTCCAATTGTAAAAGAAAGTATATATATATATATATATATATATATATATGTGTGTGTGTGTGTGTGTGTGTGTGTGTGTGTGTGTCTGTGTCTGTGTCTGTGTGTGAGTGCTTAGACAACCACATAGATGTAGTATGTAAATTCTAGTCATGACCTGCTGTAAAATACATATATATGTGTGTGTGTGTGTGCGTGCGCGCGCGTGTGTATGTCCACATGAATCCGTGTCATAGATGTGACTATATGTGAATTCAAGTCATATATGTAGTTAAGTCCACAGATTCGCACCTTCCCACATAAGCAATAAAGCATAAATTGCATGAACCTTAAGAGTTTTCCTTCCTTTTTATTTGTTTTATTCCGATTTTGATTTTTGTCATGTTAAGGTAATTACATTAACTGAGTGCCTAACTTTTTCACAGAAATGTTCTTTTGTAGGGCAGATAGGACAGTAAAAAAAAAAAACGAATATAGAAAAGGCACAGAATCTTTTTTATATAACAGTAACATTAACATCCTTAGCCATTGTAAAATGAATAAATTTCAAGTAGTCACGAATTGATTGTTGTTAGACAGAGTGTTCCTTTGCCTTTTAATTATTTTCTATCTTTACGAATCTTACCTCCGTATGGATCTTGGTTAGTCTGGCAGGAAATACAGATCGGAAATGTCGATCTTCTAAGTAGGAGGGCAGTAGAAAATTAGCATTTGAGATTTGTCATTTTTATAACTAAGCCTTCTGTCACTAGTGGAAAGTGCATAAGTCACGAGGTAGGAGATATTTTTGTAGGATCGAAATAACTGCATTAGTAATGTTTGGAGATAAAAGCTTGCGAGATGCGACTTCACAGCGAAGTTGGGCGATATTAATATTTAGCAAACTTAAAACGTCACATGACCAACTTCTTGGGCAGAAGAAACTCTTTGGCTTGTCTACCAAGTTGACAAGATTTTGCCCAGAAAATTAGCATTCTAAACTGCTGGATTTTACACCGACTCGAACCTGAATCGCTGGCAACGGTAGAAAGTACATAACTATCTCAGTTGAAAGATAGATTACATTTTTTTTTTTTTTTTGAGTAGTCAGTGGAATATCGAACTCACTGTACTTGTATTCGTTTTTGTCGATTAACTTGATAATCAATATTACATACCATATCTGATCGTTATTTTAGCTTAAAACGACACATGGTAAAATTAAAAGTAATATTGAAAATGGGAGTGGGAAGATTCTGCTACGTCAAACTTATAAATGGAGGCGGCCAGTCGAGACAATTGGTATCCAAAATTTTTATTTTAGTTTTGCTCACACATGTAGCTTTGGTATAGGTAGAAATCAGGTAATTATATTAACGAAGCGATAGGCCACATTTTGTGTGTAGAGCACTTAGTGAAAATCGAAATAAATAACGTTTTAATTGTTTGACTTAGGGCCATATCACGGTAAAACATCGCTTCCCGTACGATCACCAAAATTAAACGACTTCAAGCCGGTTAGTACCTAGATTTGTGATCGCTTGGGTATACCAGGTACTGTAAGCTTGGGTGTGCGGGTGGTGTAATGAATAATGGCTCGGAATTTTTAATCGGCGTTACGAGTTCCAGTTCTAGTTGGGTTCGATATATTCAGTTATTAGCAAATATCACTGGGGAAAGTATGAATTCACCTCTTCTCCCCTATCTATGGGTTAATTACTGAAACTTGTATCACTAAATCATAATTATCTCCCCACGAAAAAAATTCTTACAAATTAGAAATATTTTATGGCTCTAAGTAACCTGGTTGATAAGCCATAGAAAACAAATCAATCGATCAATGTTTTAATGGTCTGCAAGAAAAGCTCGTTATTCTAGTACAAGGCCATCTTTTTTAGATCAGACGCATTGTAGTTATAATGTTCTGAGAGACTAACTAACTAGCGAAAATCTCGAAGATCCGCTTAAATATCATACTAAATGGTATTGGTGAAAGAAGCGAAGAGAGTAATATTTTTTAATTTTTCGTTTGGCACAAGGCCACCAGTATAAGTAACCGAATGAGGATCAACTTCCCTCTGAAACTAGCTTGCTAAACTTGCCCTAGAGCGAGACGCTCAGTGATAGCAGTAGTAGATTAATATTGAAACATCAATCTTTTGATTACAACTGTTTAGATGAAACGAAGATAGCATTCAAAGAATTTTTTGACCTCAGCGATAACATTGTGGTACAAGTTGATGACGAAAAATAAAAAGATTTTGAATTGTTGAGATTTGGAAGTCGACAATATGAATCAGCAAAACCGCTGAACCATCAAATTTTGGAGATTGTAAGGTCTGCTGCAATAGAAGTGACAAAAGATGGTTGTTTATTGAGAACGGTCGTGGCAGCAGTAGCTGTAGCTGCGCTAGTTTTCTTAAAGTATAAGCAGTAGAAATGGCTGTAGTAGGAACGAGGGACAGTCTATAGAGCGGAAACAGAGAAGTCTGATAGTGTCCTTTATGTCAGCCATAACGATATTAATAATTGTGGCCTGGTTCATTGTAAGAGTGAAGTTTTGTAGTTTACGAAAGCTAGGCACCTACGATAACCGAAAGACTAAAAACACCCGTAAAAATTCCCAAGAAACAATAAGCACTTCAACCGAAAAAATAATTTAAATTTTATTGAATGGTTAATCCATATTTTACATAAAACATTATTTTCAACATACTACTTTTTAATTTCTGTTATGCCTACGTGTTTTACAAGGCGGTGTCCAAGTTTTTGTTCATATATGTTAATTATATATTATTATAAAATATATTTACTAGCAGAAGGCCAAAAGCATAAGGCACCCAGTGAGGTTCGAACTCATTTTATAGTTTTAATGTTCTTGTCAGAGTAACTCGTTCCATTGCGAAACGGTAAGGCGCCTTACAGGAACTTACTAACTTTAGCTTACTATAGTAATAAAGAATATAAGTGTAGGTCTTCTAATGAGGATATACACAGTAGTAACTGCTTGCAAAAGTAGCTCGTTAACCACAACTCTAAGCAGAGAGATCGCCACCACCACCACTACCATCATTGCTTTAAATGAAATCCTTATTTTATTTTTTTTTAAATCAATGTATCAGTTACTGAGTTGTTTAGCTTTATTTTCGTTTTTTTTTCTCTTAAAGCTTGATCAAAATCAAGCATGGAAACTGAGGTGAGATGTCTGCCTTCAGATTTGAAACATTTTTTTTTTTTTTTTTTTATCTAGATTTGAACATCCGTTGCTTAAAGTGTAAAGCAGATTTATGTGACCACGGAAGCATGCCTGTATATTTTGTTAATCATTTCACCCCAAGCAAGGTGAATGGGGTTACTGAGTACGAGAGAGAATATGAGAAAAAAATTATTCAGCAGAGAAAACAATCATCATCATCATCATCATCATCATCATCATCATCATCATCATCATCCTTTGCCCTCCCATTGCAACTCCATTGACAATCCTTTTCCACACTGTTCGGTCCTGTATTACTGTCCCCAAACCCTCAATGTCCAGCCATGATCCCCGAGGTATGGTGTCTGGAAAAGTCAATTTTCATGAGAAGACATTTCCAGAAGGATGCCATAGGAGTAAGAATGAGACGATTTTCCTGTCCGCTTGGTGGTAGTGGCTAGAAAACTGTAATCGTTTTTTATTTGAGCTTAAGAGAGATTCGTCTCACTTCTCCGTAAATTGTGTTAAGCATTACATGGGATCTTCAGCTGATGTTCTGAATTTTTCTAAGTAGATTGGTAATTTGAGAAAACAATAAAAGAACATGTATTCAGAAGATAGAAGCTTTTCTCTCTTGCAATATAGATTATTAATCCTTCTTTGTCAGTTTAAGCTAACGCCCTGTTTTGGCAAAGAGTGATAGTGGCTTTCTAGGCTTAGACATTTTTCTTTAAGCGTTCATTTTTGCAGTAATTATTAGAGCTAGGATGGCGGCAAGGTCTCAACATTTTCCAGTTGAAAGAGTTAAGTTATATGCTAAGAGTTTCTCTTCTCACACTTCTCGCTTGTGGAACTCTCTTCCGGCTTCTTCCTTCCCTGTCAACAACGATCTTCAAAAGTTTAAATGTAACGCCAATCGTTTTTAAATGTCTTCCTGAAATCTCTTCTTTCATTGCCCTTTCTTCTAAATAAACTTTTCTCAGTTTCCTTCACACTCAGTAACCCCTTGTGTCTTAGTGGCTTTATTGTCCTGCTTAGGATGAAATGATTAAAAAATATCAGTCTAGTGGGACTGAAATATTGAATATATGGACAAAGAAATTTTTATTTATTTGTATTAATGGATGCAAATATGATGTCAGTGTTATAACTTGCTGGGGTTAACAATAGCATTCTTGTAATAACATCACCAGTGATGTACATATTAGTACCAATAATATAAATTTATATATTTTATGTAAACATTCAAAATATCGGTTATACAAAATTCTATGACGATTATAACGTAGTCCAGTTTTAATAGGGATAATCCTAGATAACTGTCTTAACCATTTTCAGACAGATCTGCCAAATCTGGTCACCCACACGCAATAAAATCTTATATTGCAGTTGATTTCTATCAAAGAAACCCAAAGCAGATACTCATGGCCGACAATATCTGTCCCATTTCGTTTCAGTTTATGCTAATCTATAGATTGTAAAGAATTAGTAAGTCGTAGAGATATATAAGTATGATGCTAAAAAGGCATAATTGAATTTTGTGATAGGAGAAAAAACACGGAAAAGCACAATTCAAACGCCGTTTTTTTCCTCCTTAGTGCACACTGCTAGCGGAGCGACCATGTTTACACTGTAAGAGCAGCAAGAAAACTGGTGCGATGAAATGAAACTCAAACAGCGGTCACGTGACCACAATAGTTCCAACTATAGGCACACATGCGCAGAAGGCAGCGTGACAAACCTAAAGAAATGTTATGGCGAAAGTGCGGATAATTTTTGACTTAGCCTCGTATTACTTTCCGTAGGGTAATTCTTTATAGTGAGTTCACCTCTTATTAAATATATGGTACTTGTGACCTTTTGCTAGATTAAAGTTAAATAAATAACTTGACTTGCTTTTTTGTAGAAATTATCCCTTTATTTCCCACCGATAAAAAGGGTGGGAGTTCAAGATAAGGTAAATTTGTAGAATATCAATTTATAAATTTCTAGGAAGGCAATACTTCTGCCTCTTGGAGGACTAGCGTAACACATTCTTCGTTTTCTCATTTTTGCCCTTGTGTTGTACTAAGCAAAATTTGATAAATTTTGAGATTCTCGGGCAATTTCTACCAGTGCCAACGTTTAGTGTTCGAAAATAGGTTAAAGGCCAGGATTTTGAAATCTAATCTTGATCTCCTAATTAATTCCCTTTGGACTTGTGTTTTACAAAGCTAAACCTAGTAAATGTTAAGGATACTGATTTCTAATTCTCTAGGTAGGCAATCCTCAAAAATTCTTGAAAGGTAGATGCAATACAATCTTCGTTTCCCTTACCCCTCTATTTGGCCTTGTGTCTTACTAAGCTAAACTTAGTAAGTGTTAAGTATATTGATTTCTATTTTTCTAGGTAGGCAATCCTCAAAATTCTTGAAAGATAGATGCAACACAATCTTTTTCTCTCCTACCCCTCTTTTTGGCCTTGTGTCTTACTAAGCTAAGTAAGTGTTAAGGATACTGATTTCTATTTTTTCTTGGTAGACAATATTCAATCTCTTGAAAGGTAAATGCAACACAATCTTCGTTTCCCTTATCCGTTTATTTGGACTTGTGTCATATTAAGCGGACTTCGTATTAATGATATAGATTTCTAATTTACTAGGCAAGTAATCCTCAAGCATCTTGGAACTCTGGCGCAATATTCTTGATCTTCCCAATTACTCCTTCGGGACTTGTGCTTTAATAAGCCAAACACTTAAATGTTGAGATGTAAATGTTCGGTGTCAATGTTCGGCGTTCGATCCGAAGTATGAAGTTAGAATTTCGAATGCTGATCTAGAGAGCAGACCATTCGCATTTGAATGAGTAGCGTAACACAATTTCTCTACTCATGTTCCTGCCACCCGCATATACGTTTATCATGTAAATAAGCTAAGCTTATAAAATATCGAAAATTGAAGAAATTCGTGAAATAGAAGCGATCATAGGGATGGAAACAACAGGTGATAAAATGAATATTAAAGTATTTGCAATGAAAACCATTCCATTTACGATAAAGAGTGTGATAACATTGCATTTACAAGAGGTGACAACTGCAGAGGATGTGTTGTGTATGGTTAGTAGCAGTAGAATCAGCCGTATTGAAAGCCCAAACACTCGTGACTGAAGAATTTGTTTTTAGTCGTGTCAATCGTAGCGGCCACAGTGCTGATATTCACTAAGCTTACTTTAGTTTGGTACAAGGTCAGTATGTTGAGAATACCATAGACTAAACATGTGACCAACGAAAAAAGTTTTAGAGGAAAGGAATGCAAAAAGGACACGTACACTTAACATCAGAAAGAGACAGTTGAAATTTCCAGTGTAAATAATGAGGAAGAAAGGCTTAGAAAATTTAACACTCACAAGGGCATATTGAAGGCAAGTTGGGAGAACAGGGTTTAGACGAGATAGCAAAATGAGAGATAGAAAAACTTTACTAAGAGCTACAAAGGAGAGGAAATTGTGGAGAGGCATGATCGCCCACATCCTCGAGGAACACGGCGCATAGAAGAAGAACGAGCTTGTGTAAATGTTTGATAGAACAGGGTTTAGGAAAGATAGCAAAAAGACACTTTATTTAGAGCTAGAAAGTTGAGGAAATTGTGGAGAGGCATGATCGCCCATATCCTGAAGAGATATCGCGCATAGAAGAAGAACGTGCTTGTGTCAGTGGTTGGCAGAACAGTGTTTAGAAGAGATAGTAAAAAGACAAAATTTACTAAGAGCTACAAAGGTGAGGAAATTGTGGAGAGCCATGATCGCCAACGATGATCATGACATATAAAGAAGGAATTGTTTTCTAAGTGGGAAATGTCATGTTTTGACAAATCAGTATCCGAAACCCTATGTTTTCTTTTTTTATGTGCCGTGTCCCCTCAGGACGTGGACGATCATGGCTCTCCGCAACTTCTTATACTCTGTAACTCTAAGTAATGATAGTTTCCTTACAAATCCTCGTTAGGTAGGTTACTCACTGTTTCTCTCTTCACCTCTTGCCTTCAATATTGGTAGGGATTGTACAGCTATTTCCGTATTCGTTAAGATTATATAACTACGCCAGGAAGATTGTGCTATGCCCGCTTTTCAAGGGGGAGGTGAACCTGCCTACCTAGAAAATTCATTTTTGAAATAGTGGCTATTCATCCGAGCTCGAACATAGATTTCCGGCATTGGTGGAATATGCACAATTTACTTATCTGACTTTAGCATGACACAAGGTCAAATAGAGGTAGAAAGATTATGTAGCGCCATCTTTTCGGGTGGGTAGAGTTATTTTGTGTTGCAAGATCAGCATTCGAAATTTCGGTTACAACCTGGGTTTGAACATCGACCTTTTGTATAAATGGGGAATACGTAGAGATCTCAGTTGCGAAACAAAGTCAAAAATATAGTTATTAATCTTAGTGTGGTAGAAGGCAAATTTTACTGGGGTTTCTAGTGGGGATTTATACTTGCGAATTGGTCTGTGAGATCCGTGTGCGGACCCAACTACGATAGGCGTCCTCGGTTCAAGTAACTTAGGCGTCACTAAAGTGAGCGATATTGACACTGGAGTGTTGGGTGGGGGTCGTCTATAGGGCTCTTCAGGAGATGTCTGGTGTGGAGTCAAAAGAGGGTCGGTAAATTTCTGGGGGTCGATAAATAACTCGTGGTGACTTATGACTAAAACCCATCAATTTTTCAACTAAATATCAATGTCCTTTTTACTGCCGATCAAACACATCTTTCCCATTAATGAGGTTAACCAATTCAATAAAAGGTTATACTAATTTAGAATATTTAATCTACCGTAGCGCGATGAGTAGTAAGATTGTGACTAATTTTGTGAGTTCTATTTTCATGGTTGCGTCGTTATATAGCAAATTGATCAATGTTTTTTTGTAAAAAAAGAGTGCTTCGTCATAGTGCAATGGCTATCGAGTTAGTTTATCAGGACATTAATACTATGTAGGGAGTTCGATTCTCATTGGGCACTCTACAATTTTTGTCAAAGAAAGCTTCTTAAATACCTTCAGACTGTTATTTATCATGTGATATCCACTGATTCAGTACATTTTTGAATCATTTCACTCCAAACAACACAATAAAGTCAGTAACACGCAAGCGGTTACTGAGTGTTAGAGAATATGAGAAAAAAATACAAAAAAAAAACACACACACACACGTATTATTGAAGAGAGAGAGAGAGAGAGAGAGAGAGAGAGAGAGAGAGAGAGAGAGAGAACTGAGAAGAAAGAAGATCACGATTGACATTGCATTTATATTTCTGAAGATCAAAGGTAACTGGGAAGCTTTAAACTGGAAGAGAATTCTACAAACGAGAAATACGACATAAGAAACTCTTAGCATAGAACTTGCAGTTACCTCTAGCCGTTTCAACTATAAAATGATGAGACCTAACTTCCAATCTTGTACTGCGCTTAAATTCGTAAAGTCGATGTACCAATGAGGAAAGCGGTATTTATTTCCGCTTAAATACAGAAAATGTGGCACAAGGCCAGAATGGACAATCAGGGAAAGGACGGTCTTCTTCCGGCTTAAAATTAAACTTAGCTAGCCACAAACATACCACAATATTCCTTACACCAAAATAACGCATTCTTACTTACCTTTCTTACTACATCCACCATAATACCTCATTGTCTCTATGAAAGTCCTAACTAGTCCCGATATGTACAATTCATTACCTATGGGGACAGGAGAATAAAACAACAAATTTAAAAATCTAACCCCAATGAGGAAAGCTCATCAGAACAATTACCATGAAAGTGTTTATAGAAAAAGCACAGAGAAGCTACGTTATGGCGGTAGGAAGTGACTGAAGCCGAGATGCCAGGTCAGGACCAATAAAATTGCAGATTCTTTGGATTTTATCAGTATGCGAAAGGAATCATTTATACAGGAAATATTTATTTTCTAGTTTGAAGTGCATCTTTTCGGATATAGATCTTGTTTTATGTGTCACGTCTCTTCTGGTCGTGGGCGATCATGGCTCTCACAAACTCCTTTGTGCAACTAAGCGACATTTGACACTTTACCATACTTTGTCACCTCTCTGCCGTCGATTCAGGCAAACTCATTAGGTAGGTTACGGTCCTTCGCTGTTTCCTTCTACCTCTCTCAAAGTCTACATCCGGCAGCAAGGCCACTGATCGAGAGATTTAAAATTTTGAGGAGTGTGGAACCACATCTTAACTGCTGTTGTTCTCAGATGCACTCTGATCTGGGGTGGTATCACCTCTTAGGACCCCAGCTGTGGGCAAATAGTGAATCCCCAAACAAAAATCAATAGTACATTTTTATAATAAAATGACCAACAATACATTTTTATAGTTAAATGATAATCAATGCGACATTAAAAAAAAATATATAAAATAACATATTTTTTAGTAAAATTACCAAAAATATATTTTATATTCTACAAACTATATATCTAAAAAGAAATCCCTTTACTCTAAAAATATAAAATTTTGTACAAAATATCTGTAGTTGAAAGCTCAAAATTAGGTATGATATATTTAGATATAGACATTAAATATAGATGATGATATGCCACTAGACAAAATTAAACGGCTACATAGTTATATCAGTTTAATTTGGATTTATGGGTTATTTATTGTCGAAAATATTTTGAACAGAATTCTATCAATTCAACTACAGATAAATGTATTGTTGGTAATTCTACTATAAAATGTATTGTTGGTCATTTTGCTATAAAATTTATTGTTGGTATTTCTATTAGGTTGGTGCAAAAATAATGACGTAATAATGTCGTTTTTTGACTTTAAAAAATACGTCAAAAAAACGACATTATTACGTCATTATTTTTTTCACCAACCTAATACTATAAAATGTATTACTGATCATTCTACTATGAAATATATACAGTTGGTAATTTTTTTTTATATAAAAATATATTGCTATTATTTTTACTGCAAAAATATATTTTTATACTTTCATAGTGTTTCGTTTTTGTTTAGCAGGTTCACTATTTGCCCGTATCTGGGTCCCTAACAGTTGCTACCACCCCGGGTCAGGATGAACCTGAAAACAACGGCAGCTAAGAGGTGGCTCCACGCTCCTCAAAACCTCCAATCTCTCGATCAGAGGCCTTGATGCCGGATATAGTTTATCGTCATACCCTAAGTCATAGCAAATTGTCTCATCAAAAAAAAAATCATTATTTTTTGTTCACTTCATCCTCATGCCTAAATTGTCTTGAATGATTAGCCGATTTACTATTTATTGAGTAAAGAAAAAAGCAAAAAAGCAAACAAAAACAAAACAAAAACTAGAAATAAAAATAATTCTCGTGGGATATCTCGTCAGTTGGACGAGGTCATTATTGCTTTCACCGTCATCGAAATGTCTTGAATCTTTTTTCTATTAAACTGCTATATAACAGCTACTGGACTTGATAAACCTGTTTTCATTCATAATTGTTTTAAGAGGAAGATTTTAGACATTTCAAGCGTAAAACTAACAGTATTAGCTGCTCGGTCAATGAATGTCAATGCTTCATTGTAGGGAAACGGTTAATATTACAATTACCATTATTATGCCAGAGTAAGAAAACGCAGAAATGAAAAACAAAAAAAATTCTGCGAGATATCTCGTCAACCACTTAAAGAACAATGACAGACAGATATTTCGTCAGCCGCTCTCAACTGTTTAACAGTTTCCCTCCTCCCCACTTTTTTTTAATCTTGATTATTTCAAAGTAGAGATAAGAGTTCAAGCGGAATATTTTAAGTACTGCTTACGGTAAATTATGATAGTAGTTGGAAGTGGCGGTAGCAGCTTAGAAACAAACAACGTTTGAAGAAATGGCAGTATGTTTTTACTGAGTATATAATTCAGCCAGTCTTGGTACAAGGCCACGTCACGAAAGAGTCAAGTTTGGTTTGAACTCAAGATCAGTGCTTTGCATAGCGAACATGATAACACTTTTAGGCTACTCCAAGAATTACGCTAGCAACAGCTCACAATCGACGCACAGGAGTAGAAGTAAAAACAGTCAAAATAACAAGATCAGAAAAAAAATATAAGACTAGATTAGTGGCTGTAGAATTAGAGACAGAGGCAGGAGTAGTAGTTGTAGTACATATTGTAATTGGTAGCGGAGGTGGGTACGACGGGGGTGGGTAAGGTCGAGGGAATCCCTTCGAATTGGGACTATCGTAACAGAGAAGGCGGGACGAAGTGCGTGGCTTTCCTGAAAATGCCCCACACCCACCGGTCCTCCCACAATTCACATTCTCTCGTTGTTTTTATTCATATACCTAGTAATAATAATATTACTACTACTAATAATAAGGGAAATCTTATACTTTTTTTTCTTTTCTTCGTTTGTTTTCGTCTTCTTGTCGACCTCCCCCGCATGTTTACTCGTCAACTCATCACGCGGGAATTTGCGGTACAATCAGTAGCAGAACACTTGAATATAGATGTGTTTATTTTACGAATGACTCGTTTGTTTGTAAGTTAAGGAAATAGACTTATATTACATGATACTGGTGTGTGTAGGTTTAATGATTTAATATGAGAGAAAGAAAGAAGAAAGAAAAGAAATGAAGAAAGAAAGAAATGAAGAAAGAAAAAAAAGGAAGAAGGAATCAAAGAAAGAAGAAAAAAGAAAATGAAGAAATAAGAAAAGAAGGAAAGGAAAAAAGAAGGGGAGGCAAGAAAAAAGAAAGGAAGAAAGAGAGAAAGGAAGAAGAAAGAAGGAAAGAAAGGAAGAAAAGACAAAGGAAAGGAAGAAAGAGAGGATGAAAGAAAGAAGAAAAGGAAACAGAAAGAAGGAGAGGCAGACAGAAAGGCAGAAAGAAAGCGACGCATCATAATCTGAAAGCACACACACACACAAATATATATATATTTATATATATATATATATATATATATATATATATATATATATATATATATATATATACGAAGAAGGGTTGAAAAGTTCTCGGCTCGACCCACTTGTCAAATGACCAAACAGAATTTAATCTAAAATGCTTATTTGATGGTACCGAAAACTTTTCAGCACCCCTCTTTATATGTGTGTGTGCGTGTGTGTATTTGTGCGTGTGTCTATTTGTGTGTGCGTACGGGTACATCAGTATGTTCACCGCCTAATGATAAAAAGCGATTATATTGTACAATAAATATTTAGTACTTTTCAAGCTAAACTTCCCTGTCAATGCACTTAATTCAGTAGTGAATATTAATCTCATAGAACATTATATCAATCGACTGCGTGTCTGGCTACGGAATTATTGATTGACTCTCTCATCTATCTATCGATCTATCTAAATATATATGGGTGTCTGTGTGTACATATAGAGACATATATGTGCGCATTTATATATGAATACACACACACACACACACACACACACACACACACACACACACACACACACACACACACACACACACACACACACACACACGAAATTAGCCTGGAAGAGATAGAGGGGAACTACATTTACTTATTGGTAGCAGAGCGCGGTTTTCAAGACAGGTAAAGGTTTGCATTTCAAATGTTGATTTTCAAGACAGTCACGATTTTCCCAACCTTTTTCGTCAACCTCTAACCATGGGTCGTACTGCAAGTTGTGTAAATATCTAAAATTGATGCTAGCAAAAAGATTGATTAGGTCATTATGAAAGAGCATGCTCGGTACGAACCTACTGATAGACAGATACACATACATGGAGATAGAACTGAAATAGTGACTGTCGTGTGAGTGAGTTAAATATTTCACACTAGTGCCAGGGATGGGATTTTAAATGCTGATAAAGCTATTTAGTTTCTTCTCATCTGGAAGATTGGCGTAACATAATCTTCCAACGTTTTGTGATATCGTACCGTGTTAAGACAAGCTGGATAGTGGCAAAAACTGATCTGTGATGAATTGATAGATACAGACATTAAAACGAACTGAAATAAATGAAAAGATGATTTAAAACGAAATATATCATTTTTAATAAAAAGACTTTGATAGATTGAGGAAACTGAGATAGATTTGGGGATGTTGATTGGGCCGTGAATTTTTCAGCACCTCTCCATAGATAATCTCTCCATATATGTACGTGTATATCATAATTCCATTAATAATGTATCTTTCTTTCTTCCTTAAACGAGTATGAAGAGGGCGAAATTATTTCAAATATATATCAGTAGCAAAATTATTAATTTGCTACCTACCCGCGAGTATTTATAGATAGACTGAAATCGATAGACAGATGTAGATAAGGCCGGAACGATATAGATTGATAAAGATCAACAAGCATTTTATCGGTTGGCCGGGCAGTTTGATAGATAAATTTTGGAGTAGATTAGCTCAGACAAGAAGACAAAGAGGTTGAATATTTGGAAGATATAAGCGATTTACGAGCAAGTTGGTATTAGAAGAAAAAAAAAAAAAAAAAGAAAAGAGAAAGGTGTAAATAAAAAAAAGTTGTTTAATAACAGGTAAAATTGTTATTAAAAGACGAAGAAGAAAAAAGAAAGAGAATGGTATAAATAAAGATAAAGCGATTTAGGAAATGGTAAAGTTAATATTAAAATACTAAGAAGAAAAGAAAGAGAATGGTATATAAAATACTAAAATAGTGATTTAGGAATAGGTAAATTTAGTAATAAAAGTCGAAGAAAAAAAAAAGAAAAAGGTATAAAAAAATGCGATTTAGGAACAGGCAAAATTGGTTTTAAAAGACGAAGAAGAAAAAAAGAAAAAGAAAGGGAAAGGTATGAATTAAAAAACAAAAAAAGAAGAGAAAGACGAAAATACATTTACATGGTCGATTCGATGTTGTCTTTTTAAACCTGTAATCACGCCGGTCGGTTTTATGAATTTGAAAGACCAAAACAGTCCAGATTTATGCATTGAGTGAATTGTAAAGGGAAGGACAAGTTTGGAAAGGATTATATAAAAAAAGAAAACTAGAAGAATTAAATAAATATGTTTAAAAAATGGACGTCATCTATGTCAGTAAAAAAAATATTCGTATTAAATCTTTACTTGTGTGTGAGTGTGTGTGTGTGCGAAAGGCAAAATCATTCAAGTCGGGATACTGACTTGCAGACGAAACATGTTTTATATATATATATATATATATATATATATATATATATATGTATATATATATATATATATATATATATATATATATATAGAGAGAGAGAGAGAGAGAGAGAGAGAGAGGAAAAAGAATATCTATCAACAAAGAAGAAAAGAACGAGTCGATGAAATATTGTGGAAATAACGTAAACGATAAGGAAAGGAAGTGTATTTAATGTGAAACAAAATGAAAAGTGTATATATATATATATATATATATATATTAGGTTGGTGCAAAAATAATGTCGGTTTTTGACGTATTTTTTAACGTCAAAAACGACATTATGTTTGCACCAACCTAATATATATATATATATATATATATATATATATATAAAAGAAAAGTCTCTTTCTCCCTCTCGATATATATACATTACACACACACACACATACACACACACATACACACACACACATATATATATATGTGTGTGTGTGTGTGTGAGAGAGAGAGGGGAGAGATAGGCAGTCAGATAAACAGATTGTTACAGAAAGAAAGATATTTGAACAGTTTCATTGACAAATAACAAATGAATGATATATATCTACGAATACAATAAACTTGATCGATTGACAGAATAATATATATATATATATATATATATATATATATATATATATATAGAGAGAGAGAGAGAGAGAGAGAGAGAGAGAGAGAGAAAAGTGAGAGGCACATAGATATACAGATGGTTCGAGAAGGTGAGAGAGAAAGAGAGACGTTGTGAGTATGTGTGCGATAGAATGCATGAGAGATAGAGAGAGAGAGAAAGAGAAAGAGAAAGAGAGAGGAGAGAGCAATTGGCACAGATAATAGAGAAAGAGATATACAGATGGTTCGAGAAGGTGAGGGAGAGAGAGTGGCACAGATAATAGAGAAAGTGAGATAGAGAGAAAGAGAAAGAGATAGCAGGAAAGATAGAGCAAACATTGATTGAAAGAAAAGGAGGAAGAACAACTATAAAATCATGCTCAGCAGGGTCGCCCGCCCGCCACAGAGTAATATAGAACAAAATATATTACAGATCGTTGTTTAGTATAACGAGTTCGATACTTATAGAGTACCCCCGCCCAATGTGGCTTTGTGCCAAATTAAACCAAGTTAAGTAAATATCTGAACATCAGGTACAAACTTCTGCACACCTTAAATACTTGTAGAGATATCGACAGAACTCACACATGAAACCCGTTTTAATACATCTACCAATACGGAGACATAATTATCTACACACTCACAACATCATTCTTTTCAGCTTACCTACAGCGTAGACACAGAGAGATAAAGAAATTGCCATCTGATGAAGTGGTTTATATGGAATAAAAAAAAAAAATAAACAAAAGTATACAACATAACAAATCAGAAAAATAAAGCAGAACAATTCCGCGCAATATATATATATATATATATATATATATATATATATATATATATATATATATATATATATATATATATATATATATATATATATATATATATATATATATATATATATATATATATGTATGTGACTTGAAGAACTCGTTTGAAATAGAAATGCAAATACACCAAGAGCCGGTGTTCGAGCTTACGTAGAATTGTGAATGCTGATTTTCACGCCAAATTTTTTTTTTTGACTGAGAAAAGAGGCGAAATACATTTTTCCTAATTTTAATTTTCCTTCATTCCAGTTTGGACCGTACTGAGATAAACTTCACAGAAACTGGCGGACTACTTTGTGGTTGAGACATTTTCGAGTGATGTAAGTATTCAGTGTTCAAGCCCAAAAGCTAGAATGTTGAATGCTGGTTTTTAAAGCAGGCATGCAAACCCTTCCCGTTTAGAAAACTGGCGTAACACGCTCTTTTTATGCCCATTCGGATTTGTGTTGTACTTATAACAACTTGCCGAAATGATTGTAAAAAAATTAAATTATTTACTGGTTGTGCTTAACTTGCAGAGTGATCTGATAGAGCAGTACGTCAAAGTTAAAGAGGACAGATCGTTAGATTTAAAAAAAAAATAAATATTGGCGAATGGTTTAAGGTGAACTTAATTCAGTTGATAGATCAATATATGGTTAGATAAATTCATAAAGAAAAAACAAACTCAAGTGGAGGCGAGGAAACTGCTTACTGAGCCAACGTTTATTCCAGGGGATTGAGAAATGAATGAGAAAATAAACAGTGACTGCCGTCAACCTCCAATCTATGCATTGCCATCATGGACACAGAAACACTCTTTCTCAATTACGGCAGCCGCGGCTGCTGCTGCTGCTGCTGCTGCTGGTTGGATTTCTGCAGTTTCTACTTCTTTCTTGTAGCTCGGGCTACAGCAATGCATTTCAAGACAAAAGCAATATTCTGGGTCTGCTGTGGTGACATCGTTGCATAATTCTACCTGTAATTATTGGTTGGTGTTCGATCCAGGATTGAAAATACTCAACTACAGACTTTTAAAGCTTGCCTCTTCGACTGGAAGTTCAGCGCAATTCTGTTATATATATATATATATATATATATATATATATATTGAGCATTTCACACTAAGCAAGGCTGGGGTGCACTAGCACGCAAGGGGTTACAAAGAGCAAAGAGTGAAATTAAGAGTAAAGAGGGGTGTTTGAGGAAAGGATAAAGAGAATGACGAGGATCAAGATCAAGGTATCAAAAGATTTTGATTGACAATACGTTTACATTTTTTATTATAGTTATCAAGGAAGCAAATAAGAGGAAGGGAGTTCCACTGTCGGGAAGTGCGAGAGAAGAAGCTGTTGATGTAGAAGAGGCCGTTACATTTAACTGTTTCGACAATAAAAGGGTGGGGCCGAGATGCCAACCTAGTAGCACGCTTAAATTCATGCAGTTGGGGTACTAGTGAAAAGAGATCGTCAGAGCAGTTGCCATGAAAATATCTGTAGAAAAAACAGGGGGAGCCACATCACGTCTGTGAGAAAGTGACTGGAGTCGAGATGCCAGGTCAGGACCTATCTCATTGAATATATATATATATATATATATATATATATATATATATATATATATATATATATATATAAGAAACAAGATGCAGACGTGCCAACAAATACAATTAATTATACAGATTAAAATGTCTCATCTCAAAGGCTTAAGCGAAGAAAAGTCCATTTTGATATGGGTAATAATTTGTATGCCTACATAATAAAAATCTTTAATAGACATTATATTTTATTTGAAAGCTAAAAAAATGATAATAAAAATAGATTTAAAAACCTTTTCCCCACAAAACGCTAGAGTTCTGCTGGCAGGTCACCGATGGCAACGCCAGCGATCCTCTGATGTCAGCCACCTGCGAGCCAACGATGGCCTTCTAGCGGTCCGCAAGTGGTAACATTGCCGAGACGAACACGCCGGTGCCAACCAGCAGCAGATTGATGGCTTGCGTGTAGGGAATTAATGTTAAAATATCTTACCTCAAAATTTCAAGCGAAAACATTTATTTTAATACGGATAATTCTTCGTATTCCTACACGATAAAGACCTTTAATAAAGATTTTATTTAATGTGGCCTCTGAATAAAAATAAATGACAAAAATAAAAATAAATGGAAAAATAGATTTAAAATGCCGTACTAGATCCACAGTGAAGCTACAATTAATGTTTCATCTCTGAGTCTCAAGTGAAAAGAGTAATTTAATGTGGGTGAATTCACTTTAAAAGGAACATTAATAGACATACATGCACCACTAGAGACCTAGAAATCAAGTATTACTTGACATTTGACCCTTAGATTTTCGTATAATGTGGTGATGTTGCCCAGAAGATAGATAAGCAGTATTAAAGTCAAATAATTTATACTCACAGCCCAAATCTATATTCTTCATGTCGATATTGCATGCGTGTCACACATATACGCGCATATACGTGCATGCGTGTCACACATATACACACATATACGCGCACACAATGAAGCACACACGCACACACAGGAAAAACGAAAAATATTGGTTTTTCCTGAAAAGTCTAAAGTTTTAAATTTGAAAATAATGAAGATTGTGTTAAACTGAATATTTTTTTCATTCAAAGTCATTGTTGACAAATATTATTTCTGAGGAATATTGTCAATTTCATTTTTTTCATAAATTTGCATATTCACCCCCTGATGTCTGGTGGCTATTCTTGAAGTTTCCTTTATAGTAATATTAACCATTTTCTTATACAGAAGCATTCGGTATTCATTGACTGAAAAACCATTAAAATAATTTTCAGTCAAATAAGTTTCTGAGTACACAAACAGTTATTACTCATTCCACTCGTGATGGTAGTTTCCTTCCTAACCTTTTGTTTGAAGTGGTGGGGAATTCAATATCTTGTTTATGCCATTATTTTTTCTTTGATTTATATGTGATATCTATTTTAGTTGTTACTGAAACTCCTCAAATGATACAGTTTCTCTTATTTGGGATTCTGTAGCGCCAATTCACAAAGTTCGAAGAAAGATGGCACTTGCTAAGAAATACAGGCTTCAGTAGCTCGAAGCCAATTTTACCCAATGACTTGGAAAGGCGGTTATATAGAGCTGACAGTTTAGATATTTCTGAACGGATTTGACACTATGATGACTTCCATATGAAAGTTTCTATCTGAAGATGGTATTTTGAGGACATGACTCGAGTCATATATATATATATATATATATATATATATATATATATATATATATATATATACATATAGTAAAATGTAGTTTTAAAGTATATTATATTTATGGGTTAAAGTGCTCAATATAAGGGACGGAGCGTATGAAGTCAACACCCAGAAGCGATAGGCTCTTTCATGCTGAACCCAATCGTCAGTTGCGTTGTGTTTTTGCTCTGACGCTTGCATCTGGCATGAAACAGCCCGTCGCCTCTAAGTGTTGACTTCAGTGTTCACTTTTATATTTACACACGCTCTATCTCTGATATTGAGCACTTTATCCCATAAATATAGCACACCTTAAGAGTATATTTCTTATATATATATATATATATATATATATATATATGAAGAAGAGATGGATTTATTTTTAATCCGGCATTCTTATTACTTAAAACGTAAATATTTGAAATAGGCCCTCTATTTTGCTTTAAACAGTATATTACGTCTATCGGCTTGCGCCTTTGAGAAATAAATGTGCTCTCTGGCTGGGATCGAATCTTCGTACCCTTTTGTAGGAGACCCAACGTTTGGTCCATCGTGCTTTACCACATGACTACGGAGACTGTCACAGTTCAACAAGGCTCTATTTTCTCCTTTTAAGGAAAGCGCACTTCTCCATTCAGATTATTTTGCGTATAAAACGTCAGCTTACAAAATAAATCTATTAAATCCTTATAAATTCCTATGTCTACTTGCATATATTGGCTTTCGTAAAAATAATCTTGATGAGGAAATAATATATATATATATATATATATATATATATATATATATATATAGTTGTATATTTAGGCAGCAATACTTCATTTATGCATGTTTCATTAAAAAAGACAGACTAGATACTACGGTTGAGTTTTTTTATTTAATTTTTCTTGTGTTGTAACAAGGGCTTTCTTTTCTGTCTTAGTGTGTTGTAGGGATGTTTTAATTTACGAATACGGTTAGCACATTGTGGCTTTGTTCGTAGTTAATATTGTTAAGAGTTGTCCTTTTATTTTTTATTATATATATATATATATATATATATATATATTGGGATGATTATCAGAGAGCCGTTGTTTGCAAAATAGTCTAGCAAACTTAGATTAATGCTTTGGATTCTGGATATTTGGCATGATTCATTGATTCGTATTTTACGGCTTATCGACCCATTGCATGTTATTTAAAGCCAGAAAATATTTTTAGATTGTAAGATTGGGAAACAATAATGATTTTAAAATACAGAATGGGTACTTGGACAACTTAAGAGCCCTACATCGACTCTCTTCACTAGAACTCGGTCGAGGTAGCTAGAACGCACCACAGAAGCCGTGCTAACTCTATTAGTCTAAGTCCAAACTATCTCCCGGGAGTGCTCATTACGATATCTGGCGACAAAATCAAACTATTCGATAATGTTCCGAATTGGCTTCACGTCCGGGTTGTTAGTATCTGATCTTGCCCCAATACGATCTATATCGGGATTAAGGACAGCATTACAATCGCCCACTAAATCTACCTGATCCGCCAGAATAAATCAGACTGCTCCTCATGGCCACTGGGCGCATAAACCCCAATGAGACGAATAACCTTATCCTTTATTTTAACATCCAGCAGGCAATGCCTGTCCGTCGGATCTGCGAAGACAAAAGCACGCAGCACATACAAAGACTTGCTCAAAAGCCAGGAGACACCTCCCGAGTATCCATCAAAACATGCTGAATAGAGGACACATCTCGTGAATTGAAAAAATTGTATACAACATACATTCACATTGCAACACTGAAGATCGCGATCAAAACCCGGCCTGTGAGTCTTAGACCTCAGGCCTCGGTCATTTATACTAGCCAATCAAAGATACATGATCAGTTCGATTAGAGTTGTGGATCTGCATTAAACATGGCCATTGACACATGGCCTATCTCACTCTTAATGGTGCCATCAAGAGACAGGCCACGAATGTCCCAGGGGAATGTTAACTTTAGGGTTCTATAACAGGAGAGGTGAACAAAAAGCGGGAGATTCTCTGAATAAAATTGATTTAAGTTTTTGCTATTATTGTCATCGAAAAACGCCATAGGATGAAATGTAGTAAAGCCGTCATTCACTTCCTGCAGCATACTCCATATTTGTTGGGATCCTTGTTCTGGTCGACCCACGGTTAGGACTCTCTTAGTGTTTGGGAATTGGGAGTGGTTGAAGGTGTAGACGTTCTTTATGCTGGTGATTTAGTAGAAGGATCCTTTTGAGAGCGGTTATTTTGGAAGGGGTGAGAGTCAGTGATTTTGATACTGGAGGTGGTGTCATGTCATGGCTTTTGATTGAACAGGAAGACCGTGCCAAGAAACGGGGGCCCTTTTTCGCTCTGCTGACTCTTGAATTCCCTTGTTTTTAAGGATTTATTTAGTTTTTCTAGTTTCTCCTTCTTTTCAAAACTTGGTTCGTACTTGAGTTCTGATTGCTTCTGCGTAGTAGCTAACCGCGTCGTCATCATTGGAACTGGTAGAAGATGAACTTTACGTCTCTTTACCAGTGGGGGCTTTCAGGAACTGAGGTCCCGCTGTCCGGAGCTTCTCTCTGGTCTTGTCAACGACCAGCCATTCCCCCTTTTCCTACTCAGTGATCACACAAGCGGCTGGCAAACACTTTTCGGGAAATGGGGGCTGCGCTTTGGACCCAACCAGGGATTTAACCACACTGGTCTCAATCGTTGGTATGGCCATCACAGGTGATTTGGAAATAACAGATTCAACCAGAGGAGGACTTGGATCGGCGGGGACCAAAACTTCATATTCCTTCTTCTTTAGGCAGAAAGGGAATAGATGACCAGTCTCTCCATATTTCCAACAGGCTTTTTTACGGTTGGTCACAATGATCGGTATTTTCTGGCCCTTTTCATCCAGACAGTTGGGAATGGAGATGAGGGCTTTTCGATCTAGTATTATTTCAAAACTACACTCCCAGTTCAGGTCGTCGTCAGAAGCACTGAGTATCTACCCAAATTGAGCCAGATAATCGGCCAAGTGCTCCCCTAAAACTTGAGGAGAGACCTCAAATATGTTTGTTCGCCTGCCTTCATATTCTGCTCTTATGATGAGGTCTTTTGTGATAAGGTCCTCACAGTCGGCATGCGTGCGTAACATACATTTCACATGAAATATCTCTTGCTTCATGACTTTTTGGCGTTTCATTCTCAGGGACGCCAGTGATTTTATCACAGTGACTTTTGTGGAACGACCATAAAGCCTGACAATTCTTCTTTCATCTTTTTGTAAGTCTTGAAGGTCTGCCAAGAGCCATCTTCTTTGATAAGATGTGCGTATCTCTTGACTCTTTCCCGGAACTCCGTCATGTTGATTATGCATAACGGTAGGGACTTCCAGCAAACGGGTGAATCCCCGACCACTACATTTTCATCTTTGCTTTCCCTTTTGATGCTGTTGTTGTTATTGGAGTCAGCTGGCAACACTTTTTCTTGATGTTGGCTATTCTTAGCCTCCATACTTTTCCTTGAATCTGTTTCGTCGTCATTTTTTTTTAGGCAATGGCTACGTTCTTCGTGGTCACTGTAGATCGACTGTTTTTACCGGGAGGATCTTTCCTTTTCGCCACGAACAGGGTTTTTTTTAATGGCCAACGTTTATCAGGCATTTTTGTTTACTTTAAATTACCTTTCTTTCCTTTTTTAATGAAAGACGGATTTTTCTTTAAAAAATAAATAAATAAACAACAGAAATTCTTAAACAACGAAAAACAAATTTACGAAGACAATGAAAATAAAAGAACTAATAAAGTTGTTTAAAGAAAGGGTTTTTGAGGTAAAAAGTTTACAAATTAAAATAAACTCCTCGAAAAGAAGGAAAACAAATTTAACAATGAAAAATGAGAAAAAAAAGAAAACGCTTAGTAGAAAAGGGAAAATTTATTGAAACAACGCAATTAACTTACAAGTTTTCCCTTTTTTAAAAATTAAAACCAGCAAAATAAACAAATTAAGAAATAAATACTACAATAAAAAATTATGAAAGAAAAACAAGTGTAAATTTATTTTCAATTAAACAAAAATAGAAAAGAAAAACAAACAGATTAAACAATAAATAAATGCAAATAAAAAATGGCACTGAAATTAAACTTGTCTTGTGCCTGGGTGGAGACGAGAAAATTAACTTTAAAGCACAAAAAAGAAGTAATACGTAGAAAATGAAATCTAAAAGGATTAAGAAAAACAGAAGATATATAAAAAATAAAATAAAACATTAAGTTTACAGCTGAAAGATAAAAGAAACTGAAACTGAAAATACAATATAGACAAAAATTTAAGTCAATAAACTAGTGCAACTAGATGTTACACAATAAAAATAAAATAACGACTGGGAAGGGTGAAAAAGAAAATTAAAAAAGATCTTCCACAAAAAATAGTCAGCAAAAAAAGGAAAAAATAAGAGATAAACTTAACGTAAAATATAACAGTTCTTCAAACACAAAAATATGCTTTCCAATCGGTTAGCGACAAAAATAAGTCGTGCACGTGGCGAGACTAGAATCTGTCTGAGTAAGATTTAATCAAACTCTGGACTGTCTCCAGCAGACTGGTATTTAAGCAGTCCTCAAAGACAGAGAGCTTGACAAGAATCGTCTATTTTTCTCAGCCCAGTCTCTGTCCGTAGACAAAGCTCCGACTGAATCGTACACGAAGACATAATGCTTGACAATCGCGAGCCAGACAGTAGTCTGTTTCCAATTGACTGCTCTTGAATCATTTTCAGTTCTGGCTTGTATATTTAGCTATCCCCCCCCCTACACTAGGGTTGCATGTGGCAAAGGCCGGGTTTAAAGTGGGTTCTCCGAGCCCGTAGGCTCGGCCAAAATTATTCCCTTTTTGAAAACGCATAAAGGGTTTCAGGGTCAATCTACTTCCCCGAACGAGACTCTGCCATTTGGCGGTGCCATGTCCGGGTTCCCCTTTGCTCAAAGGCAGAGAGTTCGACTGATTAGCCTGGAACAGGTCGCAGGTAGTCATTTCCAGTTCTTGCTTAATTCATTTGTGTTAACGGAGGTCTCTTATTTACTCTACAAAATATAGCTTCTGGTTTATTCTAATATCCTTCCCAAATAGGAGTTAGAATAATTCTTTGTAACGTACAATATTTCATACGTAATATAATAGTTTATTCACTTCTGAACTTAAAGTCAGTCGTGGAGGATATGTGGTTTTTAGTCACATTCTTGGAACATTCGATCTTCTCGCGACGATGCGATATATTATGCCTTTTCTTTTTTTGGGGGGCTTTTACATAATTTTCTGTCACCCTATTGCTTTGTGTGTGTATATCCTAAGTTCAGCTGGCTTAACTTTCTGTTTATATCCGTGAATCCACCGACATTCTTTGAAGTGCGATTCTACCCTTGGTGGATATGTAATCCTTTTTATGCCAACCGTCTGATTCACTTTTGACGTTCGTATTAAACTTTGCTTACTCTGGTATCTCTTAAGTTAAACCCAGTACATATTGGGGTACCACAGATCAGCTCATTTCAGATCAAATGTTTCTGATGTATATTAAATTAGTATTATTTCCTGGCAATAAATCATATAATTCACAGTGTATAAATCTCTGTTTTCTGTTATTGTCGCTTTTGCATTTCTTTTGAGCGAGCTTTTTGTGTCTAATTGTTATATGGTTATAGTCTTACTCTTTTTTCTTCTATTTTGTTGGTGTTTGGATTATCTATTTTTAAATTCATCATGATGCATTTTTTATTGGATGCAAAGTGGATGTGCGGGTGGGGTAATGTATAGCGGCTCAAAATAAGAAAATGGAGAAATGATGTCAAATTTTAGTCGAATTTCTTACATTCACTTACGCGGAACTACCCCACCCTGGAGAAAGTATGAATCGAACTCTTCTCCCTAGATATGTGTTAAACAGGGGGATATGTACCTGAAAAAATCCTTACTGTCTCCAAAAAATGTTTAATCCAATGTTCACTCGCAAAAAAAAAAAATATTAATACAATCCAAATTATGTTTCAGCTTTAAATAACTCACCAAATGGTTGATAAACCGTAAACAAATAACCAATCGATTAATTAAATCTGGTCTGCAATAGTAAAGGATTCTGTTTCTTTTTCCAGGCGTATTTTAGCCACAAGTGTTTATTTCCGCCTTTTAACACATTCAGTGGCAAAGAACATTAATTAACATCCCCTTTTTGCAAAACTGCACTTTGTCTTCATTTTGTCCTCCGTGCATATTTGCGATTAATACCTGCTTTCCAGCGATGGATTCTTGTTACTGGAAAACCCTCATTGTTCTATTTTTAGCCTACGCACGCTTTTTATACAGTGGTGATGAATCTTTTTGTTATCGTAATTTACCCACGCATGCAGGAACTCTGCCAGCTATAAATAGGAGCAGGTACTGCCTTTTGGATTGAGGGAAGTTTCCAGCGGTCAGCTCTGACAGTCGGACCGAATGTTCTTGCTGTAACACTCTCGTTTGTATATGATTATTTACCAAAGGGCATAGCCTCGTCTGGGACATACCCTCTGACATAAGCCAGGTATATGTTTGTATTACTGTTTTCTGTTAATATATTTGTTTAACTCAATTCCTGTCTTGGGTCTTTATTTCTGGCCCTAACATAGCCTCAACAATTTTATTTGACAATTTTCTTTATTCCTTGTTGCTTTTTCTAAATATCATTTAGGCATACGCCATATTACATTGAAACATCGGTTCCCATAAGATCACCGAAGTTAAGGAACGCCGAGCCTCGTCAGTACCTAGATGGGTGATTTTGAGAATACTAGGTGCTGTAAGCTTGGATGTGCAGATTGCGTAATGGATAATTGTTAATCTAAGAGCCGAGTTCCAATTGCAGTCAGTTTTGTTATATTCAATTATGCGTACATACCTTGGCAATGGTATGAATTTACTTTCTCCTCGAGCTATGGATTAATTAGTAAGTAATTATTATCTAAAATAATCTTATATTTTAATTGTGTTCTTGCTTTAAATAAGGGTTGTTAATCCGTAGAAAATGAATAGATGTCATTTTGATCATTATGAACAAGCTTTTTACTTTCTTTCCTTTTACACAAAACCTTTCGTTGTCATTCATGGAATTTAGAACTTGGAGCATGGACACCAGTTTCCGTGTTTATTCACTTGTGATTCACTTTTTTTTCTACCCAATGTAAAGTCCTATAAGGGTGATATTGCTATATTTTCTGCTTTTTGTATCTAAATATGTTTATAACTAACATATCTTTGAAGCAACTAATATTTTACCATATCCGTTGGGCCGGACACTAATACCGTTTAGTCTTGCATAAAGGATATACATTTGTTCTGATCCAATTTCATTTGTATTGATTCTTTGCTAGGAAGTAATCATGAGTGTCTGGAGTTTAAAAGCCGCCTAGGAAACACCCCTAGCTTGAAACAACTGTGTTAATTAAAACATAGTTAAAAAAAGAAAAAGAAAAGACAATAAAGAACAAACCAGTCATGTTTCTTTTATGTGTTGTGACCCTTCTGGTCGTTCCTCTCTTGTTTGAAGTAACGTTTCTTTTACTATCTTAATTACTCGCTGTTTTCCCCTTTCATCTTTCTTTTTATGTGCCATGTCCTTTCAGGACGTAGGCGATCATGGCTCTCCACCTCCTTCTATCCACTGCAGCTCTTAACAAGTTCCTTTCCTCTACCATCACCCCCAGACCACGTTCTGTTATCCACCTACTCAAACCCGCTAGGCATGTCACACGTTGTTTTACTTTCTTTCTTTTGTCCTCTACTCGACACGTGAGTATCAGATTCTCCAGGCTCTCCTTCCTCATTATGCGTCCCAGAAAATTCAGCTGCCCCTTACTGATGTTAATTATAAGCCTCCTCCTTGTTTGCATCCTCTCTAAAAACTCCATCATTGTTCACACGCTCGGTCCATGATATCCTTAGCATCCTTCTGTAGAACTACATTTCCGTTACCTCGAGTCTCTTCTTCATCTTTGAGGAAATCGTCCAATATTCGCCGATGTAAAAAAGGACAGATGTCACGTAACAGTTCAGTATTCTTTTCTTTGTTACCAAAGAAATCGTCCTGCCTCACAATAATCTGCCTAGCTTTTGGAATGCGGCCTTTACCATCCCAATACGTCTACAGATCTCAGTGTCGTACTTACTGTCCTCTGTCAAAACGCTTTCCAGATATCTAAACTTCGGCGTCTGCTTGATTCTAGTCTTCTCGACCTTGCAAATCGTTTATTGATGACTATGCATTCTGTCTTGTAGTTTATGCTTAGTCCCTTTTTCTCACTCTCCGTCTGTAGGAGATTTTGTAGTTTCTTTTCCGTGTCTGCTATTAGTACTGTCTCATCTGCATATCTCATGTTGTTAAGATTTTGGCCACCAATGCTAAATCCCGGTAGGGTTTCCAATTCTCTCAGAATTGCCTTGCTGCATTGGTTGAACAGGTCGGGTGAGAAGACGTATCCTTGCCGTACGCCCCTTTTTATATTTGTATATTCGATGAACTCGTTGTCTATGCGCATGCGTGCTGTCTGCCGCCAGTATACGTTCTTGATTATTCTGATATCTTTCCCAAATATATCAAGGTTTCTGAGCAGTTCCAGCAGATCCTTGTGGCGTACTTTGTCGAAGGCCTTTGCGTATTCTATGAAACATAGGTGTACGTCCTTCTGCATTTGTATCGCTCTTCCTGATAACATTCTGAGCATGAATATTACATTCCTTGTTCCGGTGTCTTTAACGAACCGGCACTGTTCTTGTCCTATCTCTAGCCTGATTCTGCTGCGCGCTCTATTCATCAGAATACGGATGATGAGTTTTGTCACGTGGCTCATTAGGCTTATTGTTTGGTGGAGTTCGCATTCGTTTGCGTCTGGTTTCTTAGGCATTGCTATGAAGATAGATCTGTTGATGTATTTCGGTATATCGCCGCTTATGTGGATTTCATTTGTTATTTCGGTGATCTTGTCTTCCTTTAAGGCTGTCAGCATTTCCGTTACAATTCCGTCTGGCCCAGCTGCCTTGTTTCTGTTCAATTTGGCCAGTGCGGTTTTTACTTCAGTTTTCAAAATTCCAGGTCTGTCGGTAGTTCTGTGTATTGCTGGTTGCTCTCTTTCGTCGTAGAAGAGTTCTCCAATATACTCGCTTTAGCGTTGACATTTTTTTACTTGTCTAATATGAGCGTTCCGTCCTTTGATTCTAAGCAAGCCTGTTGACAAGCATGTCTTCTGTACCTTATTTGTTTGTGCATATCTCTTTTGTTGGTGGTACTCAATTTTTCTATTTCTGCACATTTTCCCTTTAGCCACTTTTCGTTAGCTTGCCTGCATTTGGTCCTTATTTCATTGCATAGTTTTCTGTACTCCGTTCCGTCTCTTGGCAGAGTTTTATGTCTCCTTTCCATCATGTCGGGAATCTCATCAGTCATCCATTCGTTTTTTCTTATTCGTTCTATCTCTTTTGGGATGATATCGTTTGCTGATATCACTAAAGCTCATCAGTGCGTCTCATTTCGAGTTTCCATTGTGTGCCTCGTATCTTCTTTTCGCATTGACCATATATTTTTCTTTTAGGCGAGGGTCGCTCAGGGGTTTGTTGTATTCCAGTTTGTGTACTGTGTTAAGCTTCTTCAATTTCCGCAGTTTTACTTTTAGTTTACCTACAAGAGGGTGATAATCACTTCCGCAGTGGGCACTTTTGTTGGTTTTGCAGTGAATCATTGCATTCCTGAATCTTTTGTTGATGGTTATATAATCAGTTTGGTTTTTAGTTTCTTCTCCTGGACTCTTCCATGTCCATAGTCAACGGCTGTTCTTAGAACCATGTGTTGGCTATTATCTGTCGATTGGATCCATTTTTCTCTGTGTTCGTTGCGGCTTCCTAGTCCAAATTTTCCTGGTATATCCCCTGCCATTTCCCTGCCTACTTTGGTGTTTAGGTCACTCATGATAATGATTACTTCCTGTGATTTGCATAGAGCCTTGGCACTGTCCAGCATGGTATAGAAAGATTCGATGTCCTCTTAGTTTTATGCCGTCGGTGTGTACACTACTATAATAGCCATGTTGAAAGGCTTCCCTTTCAGCTTTACAACCAGAATTCTTTCGGAAAGTTGATGGTATCATAAAACGCATTTCTTAAATGCGCTATCTAGTATTAGTCCTACTCCTTTGTCGTTTTTCTCACCGCCTGCATAAACTATCCTGTGTTTGCCGCTGACAAAATCAACATTGTTTGGCCATCTGGTTTCACATACACCTAGAATGTTGATGTTAAATCTGTTGTTTAACATTATCAAACTGGCCGCAATTATTCAATGTTCGGACGCTTGTCTTTGATATGTCTTGTGTGTGTTAGATTCTCCAGGATTTCTTTCCTTCTCGTATTTACGAAATATTTCAACTTTTCGTGCTACAAAATAGTAAAGGAAATAATGGAAGCCAAAAAACATATTTTATGGCGTCTATGATCTACTAGTTCTAATTTTCTACTAAACATATTTGTATATAGCTCGGCACACCACGTCTCAGAGAGGGACCAGTATAAATTTGGAAACAGTCATGAACTCAAATTCTACTCTAAATAAAAGAGAAAGCAATTTGCTAAGACGAAAATGAACATTTAATTGCTAGGCTTACGGCCACATCACGTTGAAATACCGGTTACCGTACGATCACAAAAGTTAAGCAACGTCGAGCCTGTTCAGTACCTAGATAGATGGCTGCTTGAAGATAACAGGTGATGTAAGCTTGGATGTGCGGGTGGTGTAATGGATTATGGCTAAGAATTGTTAATCAGAGAGCCGAATTACTATTCCACTTGGTTTCGTTATATCCACTTATACGTACATACTCATGCGTAAGTTATGAAACAACTTATTTTCCCCAAGCTATGGGTTAATTAGTAAGGCGTGTATCACTAAATCATAATTATCTCTCCCACAAATTCTTATAATCTAAAAATATGTCCTGGCTTTGAATTACCTGCAAAGGGTTGATAAGCTTTAAAAAACGAATAAACCAATTTAATGGTTAGATCATCCACCATAAATTTACATCCAGGTTCTTACAATGATCTATATAAATACAAGACTCATATTAAGATAAGTTTTATAAAATTTTATATTATAGTAAAAAAAATGCTGAAAAGTTGACATTAAAGCCTTAACTGAAGTGAGAAACAAATTCCGTTTTTATAAGTTATAAAATAGCATAAATCGTTTTCTTTCTAGTCTATCTTTTCCGTATTTTCGGTATCTAAGTTGGGTTTTCTTCCATTGTTCTGAATATCCAAACAAGACGGTGTATTTCCACCTTACCTTTTTTTCAATCTTTTTCTATTTCAGAACGATGAAATTTGGTTCCCATATTAACAAAATCACAGTGGATGACCAAATTCTAGTTTTAATCTAAGTGTATCGCAGAAAATCACATCGGATCACCGATTCTTCATGACGAGCTACTGAATTCTTCATTATGTTTCTTGATTTCACACACGTTTGGCTACAATTAACTCTCTATTCTGTTTTTTTTTTCAAATGCTCCTCTCCAATCTGCCATATATGACATTTTGTACTACATTTTTATTCTTTATCAACATATTGACTGTCGAATAGCAACGTAGTGCATCAGTTACAGCCAGTCTCCATCAAACTGACACCACACATTTCTGATTATGAAATTCAGCATATATGAGGTATGGATTAACAAAATGTTTTTTAGATGCAGCATTTTACTATATTCCTGGCGTCAGTAGCTTTTTTGTTCCTTTTTAGATGAAGCCTTTTCACTTCTATTATTTTAATAAATTGTAAGTTGTCGCGCGTCCTGATCAAATTAATGGCGGAAAATCCCAACAAAAATAACGTTCGAATTCCTGAAATTGTTTTATTGCAAAAGAAACAGCGCTCATTAAATACAATATATTTTTCCCGTGGGGAAGATATTTTAAGATATGCTTAAAATTTGACAAAAATGTGAGATTACCTACGTCTTTATGCGCTGTGAAGTTTTGTGTATTTTACTGAAATATTTTTTTCTTAAATTTAAAATATAATATAAAATATAATTTTTTTCTTAAATTTAAAATATATAACCCTTAGAAAGAGTTACTAACCATTCCAAACATTTCGCCGCATTTAAGAATGTTTTTTTTTTTCGTTTTGGTTTCTACTGATTAGGGATTTTGCAAACGTAGTTTGAAAGAGTTAGTATTGGATCGCTTTTCTCTTTCTCTTTTTTGAAAAAGAAAAGAAAAAAAAGCTGCAATTGTTGGCTCGACATGCATCCCTTACTTAAAAAATGAAGGATTAATAAGGCAGTGCAGCCCATCTCCTCCCTCTCAACTCTCTTGCGAGTAATGGCGATCATAGAATTAACGCTTTGGTCAAAAGTCACAGATAAACGAAATCCCGCCAGTCTGCAAATGGGCGACTGCAAACATTTTTGAATGAAATTTATGTTTTTGTTGAATTAATATTTTTTTCTCTTGTTGATTTGCATTGTTTTTCTACCCTTTTGCTTGAACGCTTTATATATATATATATATATATATATATATATATATATATATATATATATATATATATATATATATTGATTGATTGATTGATTGATTGGTGTTGCGACATTTAACAATGTTTTTCCGTTTTTGGTGTCAACTGATTTGGGATTTGGCGAAAGCATTTTGAAAATGTTGGTATTCGGACTCTTCTCTTTTTTCATTTTTGAATAGGAAAACAAAGCTGTAACTGTTGGCCCGACATGCACCATCTTAAAAAAAAAAAAATGAAGGGTTAGTAAGACAGTACCACCCATCTCCTCCCTCCCTTCCAACTCTCTAGCGTGTAATGGCGATCACAGAATTCCCACATTGGTCAAAAGTCACTGTCTGCAAATCGGTGACTCCAGCCATTTTTGAATGTATGTTTTCGTTTTTAATTTAATATTTTTTCTCTTCTTTATCTGTATTGTCTTTCTACCTTTTTGTTTGAACACTTTTGCTTTATTTATGTTCGTGTATATATATATATATATATATATATATATATATATATATATATATATATATATATATATATATATATCTTGATTTGTCTTACTGCATTTAACAATTTATTTTTTGTTTTTGTGTCTACTGACTGGCAGTTTGCAAACGCAGTTTGAAAGAATTAGTATTCGGACTTAAAAGTTAAAACTTAATTATTTTACATTCCACATTTTCGTCAACCCACAGCGCACAGAATACATGCTTATTATGGGGCATTTTGGGGCCGCAGTTCGACTCTCCAAAGAAGTTATCAGAAAGAAATCAGATTCTTTGAAATAATCTATCTGGAAGTCAAACACGGGTTTTTTCCTTTAATAGGAATAAATAGGCTCTCCTATCTCCCGGTCGATACTCCTCTTCCCCTCCTACCCTTGAATAGGAGTAGAGGCTCATCCCTTGTTTTTTGTTTAGAAAGGGCTTCCCGGTTTCTTTTTTTTTTGTCTCAGGCCTTAATAGTGGTGCTATCTTGTGATATGCGTGGTTGGTGGCAACGTCTCTTTATACTGAAAGTAACAAGGTGGCAGTTTTCTGATTGCTGTTCCCGACTTGTAGTTAGGAGGCCAAACTCTTGCGTAGCGTCTTGAGAGGCTGCTCTGATCAAACAGTTGCAATTCCGGTGGGCAGTCTGCGCCAGTTCCCTTCCGCACATGTTAGGTGTCCGACTGCTAATACTACCCTAGGCATTTTCCTCACCAATATAAACCATGATGACTATGAACATCCAAAGATATAAACCTAAACCAGCTCAACAAAAACACCTAAGCCCCTTAACCTTCCCTTCTCCAACATTCGGGATATTCGTACCAACTTCTGCAGTGTGGAATCGTTCCCCTTCGAAACGTCTCCGGACACCATAGCTCTTTGCGAAACTAACCGTAACTTTTCAATATCCTCTGATTTTTCGAATCCTGGCTACTTTCTTCTCCTTAGAAAGAACTCTATAGTCCATATCCAAGGCTTGAGAGTTTATGTCCACGAACATCTCCCGCAGGCTAGGGAACACTTTCTTGAATCTGCAGACCATTCGTACATCCGTCTCTCTCTACTTAATTCAGTTAGTTATCTCTTCTTTCTCTACTGTTCCACTTCCTCTCAAGACTGTTGCGTGCGAAATAGTATTTCCGATAATATAGACAAGGCCCACTCCCTGCACCCGTTTGTAAACATATTCGCGTTCAGTGACTAATGCCCAACATCCAAACCTTTAACTTTTGAATCACACAATCTGTCACGCAAGTGGTTAACTTCCCTTCGCATTTGCCCAGTAACGCTGACGGAAACACTTCTCTTTTACCTGTGTCCCTGATCCTTGTCCTACTACACAGCTCTACCCTCTTGGCAACTCTGATCCTATCCTGCGGTAGTGTCTGTAAACATCTCCTTCCGTTCCTCACCAGCCAAGAACCTCCTACCAACAGAATATCCTTCTGTTATCAATGAGCAGATTGGGACTCGTTACGTGATTTCCTTCGTGACGTCCCTTGGAATGAAGTTTTCAATTATCCTGTTTAAAAATACGCATTTGAGGTCTTCTTCTGGGTGAAAGCCAGCATTGATGCTTTCATTCCAGCAAGGCAATATCAAATTAAATCGCGTTCATCTTGGTTCTCACCTTCATGATCGGCTGCTATAGCCCAC
The DNA here is from genome assembly GCA_963932145.1 of Acanthosepion lycidas. Taxonomy (NCBI): domain Eukaryota; kingdom Metazoa; phylum Mollusca; class Cephalopoda; order Sepiida; family Sepiidae; genus Acanthosepion; species Acanthosepion lycidas. The sequence continues at coordinate 95,896,349 of OZ010577.1, read as the reverse complement.
AGAAATCTTTCCTTCCGTCTGTACCAGATCGACACGTCTGATTGCAACAGACGTCTCTTTGTCTCTGCCCGTAATGAGTGCAAGTGTGTCCTCAATGATTGGTTTTGTTTTGTTTTGTTTTACGGCATATAAACCTCAATGGGTTATTTAATGCCGACAAAATTTTTATTACTGGTAATATTTTTTTTCAAAAATGTATTGATGATAATTTTTTTTACAAAGTATTTCTCATATTAAAACCTATTTTTTCACTTTCATAATCTTTTGACCCCAATTTGGGGGTTAACTATTTGCCCGTAGCTGGGACCCTAACAGGTGCTACCACCCCGGGTCAGGGTGAACCTGAGAACATCAGCAATTAAGACGTGGTTCCACGCTTCTCAAAACCTCCTGATGAGATGCCTTACTGTTGGATGTAGTTTATCGTCATACCCATGACGCGAATGTAGTTTATCGTCATACCGAGGACGAGGATGTAGTTTATCGTCATACCCAGGACGCGGATGTAGTTTATCGTCTTATCCAGGACGCGGATGTAGTTTATCGTCATACTCAGGACGAGTGTCTTCAATGAAGCGAACTTACTGTTTGCTGATAGAATGAAACAACGTATAGCATCTAGCAAGTTCGGTTCCAGAGATTACTGGCGGCTCAGCAAGTGTGTGCTGAGCAACAGTAAATCTTCAATTCCTTCCCAATTCAATCAATTCAAAGTCCTGACGTCTACTGCAGATAAGGCGGAATGCATTTGCTCGGAAATTCTCTTACAGCTCAATACACGACTCATCTGGAGTACCGACACCTGATTTTCTTCCTAGATCTGAGGCTGTACTGAGTGATATGCGCATAATCCCGTCACTGGTCTCGGACATCATTTCTAAATTAGACCGTCATAAGGCAAGTGGACGTGGTGAGATATCAGTCGTCGTCCTAAAGAAATGTGCGCCCTAACTGGCTCCAATGCTCTCCAAACTGTATAACTACTTCATCGATGATTCCTGTTTTCCAGCTTGTTGGAAAGTCCTCCTCTGTAGTCCTTTCTTTTTTTAAAGAACTCTGTAGAGCCCCCCACCCACTCTGTTTTTACTACAAATATTTTCATGGCAACTGTTCTGATGAGTTTTTTTTCCCTGGTGCTGCGATACATTAATTTAAGCGTGCTGCTAGATTGGCATCTAACCTCCATCCTTTCACTGTTGAAATAGTTAAATGCAATCGCCACCTCTACTTCAACAGCTTCTTCTCTCGCACTTCCCGAGAGTGGCACTCCCTTCCGCTTACTTGCTTCCTTGATAACTGCAATCTTCAAAAATTTAAATGCAACGTCAACCGACATCTTCTGTTGACTTGAAACCCGTTCATCTTTTATCCCTTCTTCAATCCAGCCTATACTCAGTCTTTTCTATCCCTTTCACTCTTTGTAACCCCTGCGTACTAGCGGCACTCCCGCATTGCTTGGGGTGAAATGATTATATGTGAAAAAATTAACGACTCGGCCACGCGCCGATCCAGCCATCCATATATATATATATATATATATATATATATGTGTGTGTGTGTGTGTGTGTGTGTGTTTGTGTGAGTGTGTGCTTATATCTGGTCATTTAACTTACCTAACCCTATATATATATATATATATATATATATATATATGGTTAGGTGCAAAAATAATGACGTAATAATGTCGTTTTTTGACGTATTTTTAACGTCAAAAAACGACATTATTACGTCATTATTTTGCACCAACCTAATATATATGGTTCCACCATATGTGAGCACCTCTTAAATAACAGAGGGTGTGCTGCTAATTTTAGTGCTGATTGGTTCACTGTTCTGTCCCGGTCGACCTCGTTATTTCACCTCAAGGTGCTGGAGGCACCTTATATCGAGTTCCGCAAGCCTTCCCTGTGTAAACAACGTGATTGTTTGTTGGGGATCGCTGTTATTTGTCTCTACCTCCTTGTGCTCATATATTTTCCCCCTCTCCTTCTCATTACACATTTTCTGTTGTTTTAATTTAAGTTAAATCTCCCGTAGAGACCTGAGGAGCGGGAGCGAAACCGGTTACTTCGCTTTTAACATTTTAACATGTCTTGTAATATTAAGCTTCACACTTTTATTTCTGTAATTAGATTTTGTACCTTAAAAAATATTTTCAATATATATATATATATATATATATATATATATATATATATATATATATATATATATATGTGTGTGTGTGTGTGTGTACGTGTGTGTGTGTACGTGTGTGTGTGTGTGTGTGAACCCCAAGCAGTGAGAGTGTTTCGTGCTTAAGCGGAATCTTCAGAACATGAACTGAAAATTGTGTTTAAGCATGAAACAGACAGTCACTGCTGGGTATTGATGTCAAGGTCTATTTTTATATTTACATACACTCTATCCCTGATACTGAGCACTTTAAACCATAAATATAGCATACATTAAAATTATATTTTTTATTATATATATATATATATATATATATATATATATATAATGAATCCTTTATACATAAAGTAAATGAGATAAAATGGTGAATTCATTTCGCTAGATAAATTTCAAAAATACATTAACCCACTAACCCCATGTTATGATCCTTTTTAAGATTATAAACTGTATTAACTCTTCCTTATATATATATATATATATATATATATATATATATATATATATATATATATATATATATATATATATATATATATATGTCACATACACTCCACAAACACTATGTATAGGAGTTAATAAATGTGTTTGATCATTAAACAATTTCCACTTTGGACTAAACCCACGTCAAATATTCAAGTGTAATGCGTCAAATATTCAAGTGTAATGTCAATCGACAAAGTGAATTGAATTGAAGTAATCTTTTAGAGAATATAACTTCATATTGTCAGTCGAGTATTAAGTCCTAATCATTAATCATGTCTTTCTGATTTTCCCTGCAGGACATACAGACTGTGTGTTGAAAACTGACCTGTAACGAATCCAAAATAAAATTGCCTGATTATGTGCTTAAATCATCAAGTTCCAATTTCACCCACTCCATCTTGGTCAGGTGATTTTCTTCTCATTGACCATCTTTGCCTACAAAGACCAGCATCAATCAAAAGTGGATTATTACAATTTCTTTTTCAATGGGGACGCCGATGTTCCCTTGCATTCTGAGATTTATCTTATGCATAAGTTTGCTCATATAAAAGAGATATAAATTACTTTTGTTTGAATTAATGTTATATTTGCATATTCATATGTTTATGGGAATAAACAATATTTTACAGGACAAATGTATAATGGACATTTTTGCCATCTGCTTTCTTCTCGTTTATCTATCTATCTATCTATCTATCTATCTATCTATCTATCTATCTATCTATCTATCTATCTATCTATCTTAGTCTTTCGATATCTATCTCTATATCAATCTAGGTTAATCTTTTCCTATCTATCTATCTATCTATCTATCTATCTATCTATCTATCTTAGTCTTTCGATATCTATCTCTATATCAATCTAGGTTAATCTTTTCCTATCTATCTATCTATCTATCTATCTATCTATCTATCTAGAAACAAGCATATATATTGGACATTTTGACGTGGTGTAATGGTTGGCAAGCTTGTCTTACTAGATCAATTCGATACTTATTGCGTGCCCTATACATTAGGCTTTATTACACATCTTAGCTACAACAAGGAAATAACTACACACACACACGCACACGCACGCGCGCGTACATCTCTATATATAAAGTTTTAGCCTTTGTCTGTATGTTATCGAACACGTCCTAGGATTTTTAAGATAGACTTCCATAACCACATATATACTGAAATTACATTACCCAAAGTTCTTGGATAAGTATATTTCATTTTGATCAAAAGGGGTTTCCGGGGTTGGTTTACAAACCCCACGCTGATTTTTTTCCCTCTCTGATATAAATTAAATTTGAACAACGGGATGACTCCTAGGGTACTTGGATAAATATATTTCATTTTGATCTCACTGCAATTTATTTTCTCTTAGATTTAAAATAAATTTAAATTAGGGAATGAATCCTATCCAAAATATAGAAGGAGAAAGCCAGAAGATGGAGGTCATATCAGCAAGATTATTGAGTAATATTGAAATACATCATTTTTCTTCACAAATTTTCTTACAAGAAAAGGTGACAGTCAGCTTAATAATTCGTCTAATATATATATATATATATATATATATATATATATATATATATATATATATGTTATGATTCTTAAGATCAGCTTCACTTTTATGAACTTTCTTATAGATGTGGCAACATAAAATCTGTGCGTGTTACTCACGTTGAAAACTTGCTTCTTCTTGTGTACAATCATGTGACGTTTGTGTCCAGCAACAGACGTACAAACCTTGTCACAAAACTCGCACAAGTAACCTGCAGGTCTTTCTGGTAGGGTTGCATTCACTGTAGTTTGCACCTGACCTCTCTGGTGTGATCCCATGTGACTGGGTTAACCAGCCACCGAAGGAGTGACTTTTCCACAAAATACTGCAAGTGGGTTGGTGTCTTAATAGCTCTTGGACAGATTCTATTTTTCCCTCGTTAATGGCACGCTTTTTGTTGGAATACCCATTTCTTTTCTGCTCAAAATTCTTGCAGCATTCTCAAATCAATCTTCTCCAGTCAGTTCTATCTCCAGCAAAAGTTTCCCTGTTGTCATGAGTCCTTACCTATAACTACAGAATGAACTCTTCCTAACACAATGTATACTACGCCTCTCAAGAGAGAGGGTCGAATCGACCCGAGCTTCTCGGCTTGACGGTCGAACTCTCTGCCTCTGAGCAGAGAGGAACCCGGACGAGGCTCTGCCGAAGGGCAGAGTCTCGTTCGGGGAGGTTGACCAACCCGGTTCTGTTTTTACAGTTTCTACGGGCATCTTTTGGCCGGGCCTACGGGCTCGGGAAACCCACGTTAAATTCGGCATTGTGCCAAATGCAACCCTCGGGGTGGGGATGGGGGCTAGATACCGAATCGAGCCGAGCTTCTCGGCTCGACGGTCAAACTCTCTGGCTCTGAGCAGAGAGGAACCCGTACGAGGCTCCGCCGAAGGGCAGAGCCTCGTTCGGGGAGGTTGACCCACCCGGTTCTGTTTTTACAGTTTCTACGGGCACTTTTTTGGCCGAGCCTACGGGCTCGGAAAACCAACGTAAAACTCGGCCTTATGCCACATCTTTCCCTCGTGGCGGGGGGGGAAGTAAACATCGAATCGAGCCGATAGTAGTTCACTCCAAACCAGACTGACAGTCATACTAACACCTTCCACACCTTGTATTATTATTTCGTGTAATATACCTTCGTTATTTCTACTCTTGTGTTCGTGTTCTTCCTTGGTCCTAACCTGGACCATAACACCTGTCTTTAACATTAACGCAAGAGTCTTTAGGTTACATTTAACTGCATCCTTGAAACGTATATATATATATATATATATATATATATATATATATATATATCATGTGTGATAATTTACGAAGCTTTGTTTTATTGATTGTGGCAAAAGCTCTCTGAACGGTGTTCTTCAATTTATGGGTATCCTGTTATCGTTCATGTGAAACTTTCTTCTCTTTCCTTGATAATACGCACAAAGGGTTGAAAATTGAAAATTATATTATGTAGGGGCGACAAGACTTTCGGACCACTTTGTATAGCTGTGTTTATAAATGAGTAGGGCATAGTCCTTAATAACATTAAATAGACACGGGATCCTTCTAATCGAGGATCTTGACCTTCTGGTGAAGTTTGAAATGTTTCCGCATTTGGGTTCTCGTCAGACATGTAAGATGCATTCAGTGGATTCGGAGCTTGGAAGGCAGTTTCTAATGGATGAGAACAGGAAGTCTCTATTAATATGGTCATATGCTGCTAAAAAACCTTTAAAAGCTTTATTTCACGACTGTAAAAATAAAACGGACATTATACTTAGAATTCAAAAGAGACAGCTGAAACTTCTTGGACATACACGGAAAGAGGGCTTTGACACTAACAGGAAATATCGACGGAAAGTGGGACAGGGGAAGGCAGTGAGCTACATACTTGAAGGGCTTGTGTGAATGAATGCGGAGAGTGAGCTGAATGTCTTTGTAAAGGGACAAAACTTTCAATGTGCGCCAAGAGATAGCAGGTTGTGGAGAGTCATAATCCTCCACGCCCTGAAGGAACACGGCATACAGAAGAAAAAAATATTTTTATATTCGTTTGTCCTGTGTTTTCATAATTGATATTTTGTATCTTCTCATGCCCGATGAGATTAGTCTTGTTCTTATGTCGCTTATGATACAAAGTTCAGATCAGTTCATCCTGAGGATGAGATCATTTATATTCTCTGTCATGGGTATGACGATAAACTACATCCGCGTCCTGGGTAAGACGATAAACTACGTCCAACAGCCAGGCCTCTGATCAGGAGATTTTGAGGAACGTGAAATCACATCTTAATTGCTGATGTTCCCAGGTCCACCCTGACCCGGGGTGGTAGCACCTGTTAGGGTTCCAGCTATGGGCAAATACTTATCCTCCTCCAAAAACAAGGCTTCAAAGCATATAAAAGGTAAAAGGATCGGTTTTAATAGCAGAAATACTTTGTAAAAATTATTACCAGCAATAGATTTTTTTAAAAAAAATATTACCAGCGATAGAGTTTTGAAAAAAAAAAAAAAATTACTAGCCATCCATATTTTGAAAAAAATTACCAGCGATACATATTTGAAAGAAAAAATATTACCAGAAATAGATTTTGGAAAAAAATGTTAACAATGAAAATTTTGTCGGCAAAAATGAGGTTGATATGCCGTAAACCAAACCAAACCAAACCAAACCAAGCCAAACCAAACCATTTCTATTCTATCCAATGTTCCTGCATATGTCTCCTCATATGACTTTTCTGTCAAGCTTTTGAGACGCAGACAAGGTCACAAACAAATAAGAATTCTTACAATCTTCATGCGCGTACGTTTTTAAGCATGTATAACCGAGGGAGGAAATAATACGCAAGTCGGGGCTTTAATAAACGGCTTCGAGATGTGTACTCATTATACTTGCAAAGTTCTGCTTGATTATAAAGTCAAAGAAATGGAATTTAGATACGCCCTCATTATCAGTTTAGTAAAGTAATTATATCGTGTGAAATTATCCCAGTACAAAGAATTCACCCAAATCCGTTGACGAATTACCTAATGAGAGAAACAACACGATGTTTCACTTCTTTTTCGTTCATTGATAAATAACACAGTACATAGATCAATGAAAGGTTACAAGGAGAGAATCCTTTCGAAGCTACCGCCCTTCATTTAGTATCTGAGTGCACGTGTACAGCAAGCCGAAAAAAAAATCGATTTCTTGAAAGAAAAGTAATTGACTACAATGAAAAATGAAACCCGTACAAAATGAGATTCTCGACGGTTAATGTTTTGAAATTCTTAGATTAAATGCGTTCATGATTACTATTTTATTACTAGTTTCTTTCATCTTAGTGTCACATTTGGTGGGGGTCCCTTTAACCAGTTTAAATTAAACAGTGTGAAATTGGAATAAAGAAGTATGATTAAGTCTCCCGCTGTTGCTCTATTTACCTTAGTCTGTTCTAATCTATCTATCTATCTATTTTTCATGTGTCCCTAGCTTGTTCCTACCTACCCACCGTGCTATGTCTGTTCGTTATATAAATATATATATATCCAACTAGGTCTCTCTACGTCTCTCTATATAAATCCATTTCAGTCTATCTACGCCTGTCCAAATATAGACATCTCAGTCCCTCTACGTCCTATATATATATATATAT
>OZ010577.1:95778523-95886023 GCA_963932145.1 Acanthosepion lycidas | reverse complement strand
GAGATTTTCTGCAATTTTAATAGAAAGCAATATATTGCTGCGCTTAGCAAAACCAGCAAAACGCAGTGCGTGTGTGGAAGAGTTGAAATGTTAGGATTAACAAAGAAAGCAAGATGTAAAAGACTAAAAAAGAAAAAAAAAGAAAATCTAATTTTAGGATAGTAACAGGAATAAAATGGGTTTAAGAGATGAGCAGTGTGTACATGGCCATACAAAATCTAGCGAGAGAACGTGTAAAAATGACTGAAACTAAAACGTAGAAGAAAAGAAAGTGAAGATGTAGCCAGTGAATTACGCTAACCCAGAAGGAATATAAAAGATTTGCTCGTATAAAGACTTAGAATATCTGTAAGCAGAACTGCCTTGCATATTTGGATTTAGTGCTAAGTAGAGACGATATTAAAACTCTTAGAAAACTGTCTCAACACATATTGATCGGTCAGAGCAGAAATTTGAACACTTTATAACTATTTTTAAAATAGCAGATTTTATTAGCCCCTAGCAGCAACCATACGATGAATTACGTCTTTAAAAGGGAGGTATTTTCCGTTTATTATCAGTAAATGAGCAGAGAAAATTCAACGAAAAATATAATGAAAACGGAATAATAATAATAATAATAATAATAATAATAATAATAATAATAATAATAATAATAATGAAAATGCTAGGGCAAAAAGTCCACAATCAAATGGGCCGAATTGAGAATTAGATATGTATATGAGTTATGTCACCTTGTGGTTTTTATCATAGGAGTTATATCATAACTCCTATAAAAAAAAAAAAAAATAATAATAATAATAATAATATTAGGTTGGTGCAAAAATAATGTCGTTTTCTCACATATGTTACTATGTGATAAAACGACATTATTTTTGCACCAAACTAATAATAATATTAATAATAATAATAATAATAATAATAATAATAATGATAATAATAATAATAATAACGATAAAGATAGCAAGATAAGCCTTTTCATGGTCAATATTTTACTCATGCCAAGCAAGCTGATGTAGACAAACCCCGTAGCCCTTAGTAGGCATGTAGTGCAGAGTTAAAAGCTGAAACCGAATGGTTTTTCTTGCTGCACGGGACTAATGCTTAATAACTAGAAAGTACTAAGCACACATACTAAAAATTATGTTAGTCCAAAATGCAGATTCTGTGATAAGTATCCAGAAAAAAATAACTGACCATCATATATCGGGTTTCCACGGTATTGACACCGACTGAATATAAAAGTCTGCATGACAGACGGAGCCAATATCTGCACTGGAAAAAAATGCAACTTTTATGGAAAGGAAACTGCTAGAAATTGGAATGAACATCACCCAGACCCGGTTACAGAAAGGACCTGTAACAACTTTATAGGACTTTAAATGCGCACAGACAGAACCATCAAACCTAATCGCCCTGATATCAAAGACAACAAAACAGAATGTGCCTTCTTACTGACATGGAAGTCCCTGCAGACTGTAATGTATCTTTGAAAATCTTCAAAATACGAGGATCTTTAAGGGGAAATATAAAACTGTCGCACATGAAAACATCAACAATTCCAGTTCTATTTGGAGCCTTCGAATTGATTGTCAAAGGTTCCGATAGACTATTTGAAGAGATTCCTGGTAGCGCATACCTTAAAGAAATACAAAAAAATGTACTCATAGCTACAACTCATACATTGCAAAGAGTCTTATCTATGTAAAATGTGTGCGATGTTACAAAAATGCTCAGTGGAAATGCTCAGTTCTCACCTTAAGTCTTTGGTTCAGACACGGAAGGAAATGTGTATGTAACAAAAATCAAACTATATTAATAATGATGATAATAATAATATCAATAATAATATGTTCCCAAAGGAAAAATTAAATAACAGAATTCATGGCCAGAGTTATGATGTCTGACACAACAACGTGATATGAATGGAGTCTGAAGAACATTTTATTTCAATCAACTAAGTTCGACGAATATCTTAAGGTGCACATTCTGAAAAATATCCAGAATCCAACGACATTTCGACCTTTAAAACGCATGAGGATAGTTATATATCCAAGCTACTAACGTCCCGTCCCCGGGGGAATGAACAGAATGACGGGAGTGTTCCACTGGATTTGCACTAAACTATTTGATAAATTCCTTTTAGTAACTAATAACTAACGGGAAATTTCAAAATGAGCACGATCATCAATCATCATGTTATTCACATTTCCATTGCATACTATTCATGCTGATCGCATTTTATTCGTTTTGACGCATTGATTATCACTACAACCGTTTATCTTAAAACATGCGAAATTTATATTTACTTATATTTTTGTGTATTTTATAAAGTATTTTCATACATATATGCAATTTTTAAACATAACTGGAAGAAGACAGACATACTGTTGAAATATTGTTGAACGTGGTCTTCTCTAAGTTTTAATAATAATAATAATAATAATAATAATAATAATAATAATAATAATAATAATAAAAACAACATTGCCACCTTCAAGTGAGGAAAGCTTCTTAGTAATGAGAATATAATTCTTGCAGAAATTTGCAAAAGAAAATTGAAATTCGCTAACAACTCATATGCAACAGAATGTACCAATCCAAGGTAGATGTAGACCGTCTGTATCTGTCAAGGAGTAGTTGGGGTAGGGGTAGTTGGCATGATTCAATTGGAATTGTCTTACAAAATTTCAACTATGGGATTTTATAAGTATCTAACGCATATATAAGATTCGATGGTACAACTCTTAATGGAGAATTAAAAAAGGAAAAACATTTATTCTGTATCAAAGAAGGCCATAAATATGAAAAAGAATTCGGTTTAAATCTTGACAATATCGGTGAAGTAGATACAGCAAAATCAGCAAGAAAACTGAAACAAAAAGTGATAAGCAAGCCCCCCCCCCAAAAAAAATAAAAGAAAGCTGATGCCAAAACCCTCTACATGACCAGTTGTTACCCCAAAGCAAAAACGATGATGTAGATCAATTTGCAACCCACCAATAGGTAGGTCGTTCACGACATAAGGGAGAGACTGAAGCGTTAATTCTTGCTAAATATGACCAAAGCCCGCTTAAAAGCACCTAGAAAACTAATACCTTGCATAATATTAAGGACCCACCTGCATTCGAAGATCTGTCATCACTACGGGATAAAAACAGCTGCAAACTGGTATGAGCATTATCCTGAATCTGTAGTTGAGAAAGCAGATATTGAAATTGAGAACAGAATGAACATTTGTATTTCGAATGAGAATAGACATTGAAATTTCGGGAACATAATGAGAAAGGAGTTCTTGTAGAATTTAACACTCGCAGGACCGATTGAAGGCAATGAAGAAACAGCGAGTAACATAAAGAGCTTGTGATTATCTTTTTTATAGATAGGAGGATAGAAAGTTGTGGAGCGCCATGATCAACAACGTTTTGAAGGGACACGGTACACAAAAGATGATGTCTCCTAGATTCTGTATTGCATAGGAGGTTACAGTCACGTAAGTAGAAGCAGATGCTCTTCGCCGAGGTTATTTTGTGTTGAATTATTACGTTGGTGCAAAAATAATGACGTAATAATGTCGTTTTTTGACGTATTTTTAATGTAAAAAAAAACGACATTATTACGTCATTATTTTTGCACCAACCTAACAGCAAATATACTACGACCATTACCAATAGTCATATAAGCTTTGTTTTTTTTACATTTACAATTGTCATATCAAGTATCCATATCTTTGTTTCTATATTTGTATGGTTTCCTTTCTGTCAATTGCCAGCCAGTTGCTTATGAGAAACGAGCGTGAGAACGAAGATACACAAGAGAAGCCATTTCCTGCGTTCATATCTGCTTGGTGAAAATATCACCTTTATAATTATAGCACAGATAAGAAAAAAAGACGCAGAAACTCACAACAATGTAAACAAAGCAGGAATAACATATTCACGACGACGTCCTTCAGAGAGCCTTCGGCATGGAGAGTCAAATAATTTTACTAAATATTATTGCGACTGCTAGGTGCTGCGAAAGAGTCAACCAGGGAATTATCGTCCAGTGGTATTTCGAGAGCGTCAAAAAGGGAAGTATCGTACAGTGGTGCTTTGAGAGCATCAAGTAGGGAAATATGGTATAGTTGTGCTTCGGGAGCGCCAACTAGGGACGTATCGTGGAGTGGTGCTTCTAGAGCGCCAACTCGGGGAGTATCGTACAATGGTGCATCTAGAGCGTCAACCTGGGACGTATCGTGCAGTGGTGCTTCGAGAGCTTCAACTTGGGACTAATCGTACAGTGGTACTTCTAGAGCGTCAACTAGGGAAGCATGATGCAGTGGTGATTCGGGAGCCTCAACTAGGGAAGTACGGTACAGTGGTGCTACAAGAGCGCAAGATAAGGTAGTATCGTGCATTGGTGCGTCGAGAGCGTCAACTAGGGACGTATCGTGCAGTGGTGCTTCTAGAGCGTCAACTAGGGAAGTATCATGCATTGGTGCTTCGAGATCGCCAACTACGGAAGTATCGTGCACTGGTGCTTCGAGAGCGTCAACTAAGGAAGTATCGTCCAATGACGCTTCGAGAGCGCTAACAAGGGAAGTATCGTGCAGTCGTGCTTCGAAAGCGTCAACTAGATAAGTGTCTTGCAGTGGTGCTTCCAGAGCGTAAACTAGGACAGTATCGTGCTGTGGTGCTTGTAGTGCGCCAAATAGGGAAGTATGGCGCAATGGTGCTTCGAGAGCGTCAACTAGGGATGTATCGTGGATTAGGGCTTCCAAAGGATTCCTTTCTTAATCGTTTTTTTTTGATAATGGTAAAATTTTCCCTTTCCCTCTAAGGACACTTTCGACATTCATTGATCGAGTAGTTAGCCTAATTGCCGGTTACAATTAAAGGTAAAATCTTTTTCGTAAGACCGTTTTCAAAAAATTCTTCTTCTTTGTTTACCGTGATCCTTCAGGACGTAGACGATCAGGCTCGCCACAATTTCCTGCCCTTCGTTGCTCTTAATAAATTTTGTCTATTTGATATCCATTTACTCAAGTTCACTAAATATGTTATGCGTTGATTACCTCTGTCTCTCTTGCCTTCAATCTGTCCTGTGAGTATCAGATTTTCCAGGCCCTCTTCCTTCATTAAAATCGCCAGAAATTTCATCTGTCTTTTCCTGATATTAGGTATAAGTGCAATTCTTGTTTCCATTTTCTCTAAAATTTCTTTGTTGCTCACATGTTCGGTCTATGGTATTCTCAGTATCCTTCCGTGGAACAATATTTCTATTGCTTTAAGACTCTTCATCTTTGAGGAGACTGTCCTGCATTGACTGCCATATAAGAGGACCGATAACACGTAATAGTTAAATTTTAGTGTTGCGTTTTCCAGTAGACTTTTTAAATACACTGCTATTTTTCTCCATAGCATCAATGAAATTTTCCTTCCTGACCTTTTGTTCAAGGTATTGTGGAAAGTCAATATGTTGATTATATACATCATTTTACCTTCTAGTTGCATGTGCTTACACAGTTGCAAATGCTTGCATATCTTACATATGCACATCTATAAGTTCGTAACTGAATGAGAAAAGCATTTATTTTGCATAAATATTTTTCAACATAATTTCGTTCCGTGTCGATACCATTACGTGTGAAAAGTTCAGATAAAATTTTAGCTCATGTTAGGCTACAGACTTACTGATTCACTCTTGAAAACTGTCAGAATTACTTCGATGGAGCCTTATCATTGTTGCTAATATTCCACTATTTTCTCTTAATATTATCTTTGCTGTTTATTGTCCAAACGGATAAGAGTTCAATTCTTGCTGGAAGCTTATTCATTATTTCGAAGCCAAAATGATCGTCTAACCATCGCGAAATGTAATAAATAAATAAAAATCAATCTAATCAATGTCATGAAAAGCAACAAAAACAAGATGCGAAAAATATAGAAAAACCCGTCAAAAATAAATAGTACTGCCTCAAGTGACTTTTAGAACACAATGGCAGTTTGAGAAGTTTAAAGCACACACTCATTTTCTTTTTTGTATTCCTTATAGCTAACTGAAAAGAAGCTCTTTATCCTCAATTGTAGTCCATTTATATTGTCCGCAGAACCAGGCATTCATCTCAGAACTACAAATAACTATATGGCTTGAATCGAAGGAAGTTCAAACTTCTAGTCGGGATTGATATATCAAGTTATTGAAATAGTTTTTTCTTCATCGATTTACAAAGAGCTTTGAAGATTCAATCAAATTATTTGCTAGAAGAAGAAGAAGGTGATATATTATATACATTGGTGATAAACTTTAGCAAAAATCTGTCTTTATTCTTTATGAAAGGACAAGAATGTGGTACCACTCTTCCAAGTTCAAATGGCTTGTTTGCCTTAAACGCTACAATTAGAAATTACAGGAACCCGTAATAGTATTAGCCTCGAGTGGAGGGCCATATCACGTCGAAACACCGGATCCCCCTAGGATCATCAAAGTTAAGCAACGTCGAGCCTGGTCATTACCTAAATGGGTAACCGCTTGGGAATACAAGACATTGTAAACTTTGATGTGCGAGTGGTGTAATGGATAGTGGCTTGAAATTGTTAATCAGTGAACAGAGTTCCAATTCTAATTTTCTACGGTTTATTAACCCTTTGCAGGTTATTTAAAGTCAGGAAATATTTTTAGATTGTGAGATATTTTTTGAGATAATAATGATTTTGTTATGCGAGTCTTATTAATTAACCCGTAGCTGGAGGGATAGAGGTTGAGTTATAGCTTTTCCAGTGGTATTTGCGCGTAAGTGAATATAACGAACCCAATTGGAACTCAGCTGTTTCCGTAACGATGCTTCCTTGAACACTACAATCAAGGTTCTGTCGTTAACTATCTTCCTTATGCTCATAATCTTCACATCCTTCTACCTCCTCTTCCATTCACACCACATACATATTTCAAAGACAATCTACATTGAATGAATCTTGAGCCTTGTCTTGGTTGAACTTTAGTATATATTAAAAAATTTAAATGAAATGTCAATCGTTACTTTTTGTCATTTTAATTCCTGATCATTTATTGTTTTATTCCCATATTCAGACTAAATCCTACCCTTGCGTCTTTGTGGCTTTATTTCCCTGCTTAGGATGAAATGATTAATCTATATAATAAACGCAAATGTCAGTATGTCACACCTTTTCAACTTAAAGGGACACAACTCTCTAACTTTCAATAGCTCATTTCAAATGAAAATATTACTGTCATGAAATTACAGTGTTTCAAAATAAAATTGTCCGTGTTTTCAACTTTACTCCCAGAGGTCGTAGCCCAACATATCATATCCCAGAGGTCGTAGCCCAACATATCATATCCCAGAGGCCGTAGCCCAACATATCATATCCCAGAGGCCGTAGCCCAACATATCATATCCCAGCGGTCGTAGCCCAACATATCATATCCCAGAGGTCGTAGCCCAACATATCATATCCCAGAGGCCGTAGCCCAACATATCATATCCCAGAGGCCGTAGCCCAACATATCATATCCCAGCGGTCGTAGCCCAACATATCATATCCCAGAGGCCGTAGCCCAACATATCATATCCCAGAGGCCGTAGCCCAACATATCATATCCCAGAGGTCGTAGCCCAACATATCATATCCCAGAGGCCGTAGCCCAACATATCATATCCCAGAGGTCGTAGCCCAGCATATCATATCCCAGAGGCCGTAGCCCAACATATCATATCCCAGAGGCCGTAGCCCAACATATCATATCCCAGCGGTCGTAGCCCAACATATCATATCCCAGAGGTCGTAGCCCAACATATCATATCCCAGAGGCCGTAGCCCAACATATCATATCCCAGAGGTCGTAGCCCAACATATCATATCCCAGAGGCCGTAGCCCAACATATCATATCCCAGAGGCCGTAGCCCAACATATCATACTATTTTGGAATTAGGCCGACTCTACGAAAAAAACTTTCCGGGCCGGATCCGAACCCGAAATCCTGCAGTTTTGGATTCCCAAGGTTTCATTGCTGTGATTGTTTTCGGTGATTTTTTACGTGATTTTTTGCGACGAATTTTTTATACGATAGCAATTTTTATATCTTGGAAATAAATTTGGGAATAATCGAAATTAATCCAGCAAAAGTCACCCATGAAATAAAAGTAATTTTTTGTACAGAAAGTAAGGACCTACATACATCAAATTGTCTTTAAATTAAGATGTGGCAGAAGAATTATTGTTGACCTCTTAAAAGGTAAGCTTAAATATTAATGGAATACTTAAATGCAGCGATCAATTTTGAGTCCTTTTGTAGTTTATTGTTGTATATATGCATTAATTAAAAATATTATTTAAACAAAAAAACGGAATAAACCTATATTTAGAAAACCTCAGAATATTCTGGAATATTAGCCTAATACCTGATCCCGGAAATGATGCTCATATAAACACATACAAAGAAGAACAATTAACATAACGCCAATAGAAAGGCACAGAAATGATTTTTTTAACTTAATATAAAATAACGAAAAGGAGGATATTGAGTGATATATCCTGACGAATGGATCAAACAACTGCACATCTACGAAACTCTGGAGACGGGGTACTGAATATGACATAACATCAACCAGGTATTTGACACATTTTATATTTGTATTATATATATATATATATATATATATAAATAAATATATATGTATGAAGAAATATAGTCTTAAGATGTGCTATATTTATGGGATAAAGTGCTCAATATCAGAGATGGAGCGTGCGTAAATATAAAAGTGAACATAGAAGTCAATACTTAGAGGCGACAGTCTGTTTCATGCTAGATGCAATCGGCAGGCCACGAGTGCTGTTATTTTTCTCGGCTATTTATATATATACGGGTCAGTGGTGCATTGTGGGTAGTCTATTTTGGCGATTATATTACCGGAAGTCGTTTTTTCGTAGATTTATTTATTTGGGTTAAATTATTTTGCTTGTTTTTATTTATTTTTATTTTTATTTATATTTTTTTAATTTTATTTATCTTTTTTATTTATTTATTTATTTATTTATTTTTATTTTAGACGATGTTTTTATTAACGTAGTAAAAATTTGTTTATATCGCTTATTTAATAGTTTTGTTTTGCTTTGGGAAGATAATTAAAGCTATTTATTCAATTTTGGAGTTGTTTGTTGTAGTTTATTATAACTATTATTTTGGCGGGTACAGTTTTTAATTTGTTTATTACTTCATGTATTTATTTGGATTGATTATCTTTATTTGTTTTTTCTAACGGTTAGTTTATCGGGATCAGTTTTTTAGTTTATTTATCTATTTGGATGAATTT
The DNA here is from genome assembly GCA_963932145.1 of Acanthosepion lycidas. Classification (NCBI taxonomy): domain Eukaryota; kingdom Metazoa; phylum Mollusca; class Cephalopoda; order Sepiida; family Sepiidae; genus Acanthosepion; species Acanthosepion lycidas. The sequence continues at coordinate 95,876,706 of OZ010577.1, read as the reverse complement.
AGTTCAATTTATTTTACTTGTTATTAATTATTTGTTATACTGTATATTTTCTCTTTTCGGTTTTCGATTTTTAAGTGACGTAGTAGTTTTTTATAGTTATATAACAGTTATAGCTATTTTTTTTCGTCCGAATTTTGGTTTTATTTTTATAGCCTAATATTTTGGTCATAATGGTTTGCTAATTTGTTTATTATTTACTTTATTTATTTGGGTTCATTGATTTTTTTTCTTATTTTTTATTCTATTTCGTCTAACAAGTGTGATTTGGTAATTTGTTTGAGTTAATTAATTTTGCTTATTTTATTGTCATTTTGTTTATTTATTTTTATTCTATGTTATTTTTCCGTTTTCGATTTTTAAGTAACGTAGTAAAAATTTGTTTTTATGTCTGAATTTTGAGATGAGCTCGGATCTTTTATTTAATAATTTATTTTGATCTGGGAAAGTAATGATAGCTATTTTTTCCTCCAAGCAAAGTTTGCAAGTTTTTGATTGGTTGTTGTAGGCTGATGATCTTTTCCTTATTTTCCAAGATATTTTTGGTGTGAGGTGCGTTTTGTTTTTAATTTTCCAGATATACTTAGAAAGCATTGTGCTGTTCGCATATTTACTATTTGTGAAAGATGTTTTTCGTTTTCTTTGTTTCTAGGGTCCTTCAGTTACTTCTATGTATACTTTTTCTTCATTATCTGGTGATTTTATCGTGGCTTGGCATATTACGTTGTTTTGTAAACAATTACCGTTTAAGGGACATTCGTTATTTATTCTGCAGTTGCACGTGGGTTTAATTTGTTCGTGTGGTTTGTTGATAATTTTCCTGTGGTGCTTTTTTATTATTTGTGAAATTTAAATAATTTATTTTTCAAAATCTCGCTCGACTTCGGTTTAGCCTTTAAAACTTGGATCTTCTGAAATCAGTAAATCTTTATAGTTACTCGTAAAGCACGTCTTTAGCTGACTCGAACCAACTTACCAACCTACAAGATCTGTCAATATTTGTTGGTAACTATATCATCATATCTATTTATTTAAGTTAATTTAAAAAAGAAAACTTGCAACAAGATTTTCTGCCTCTAACAATACATAACTATAATTTCTTGTACAAATTGATTAATAAATGCAAGGCCTAAGAGCACTCAATGTAGAAGTTTACTGAATGGGTTGTTTTATGGACGTGGAAGGAATAAGTCAGTGCAGATTATGAGGAAAATTTGCGATAAATAACTGCTGACCCTAGATTTGAAAATATTAAGCTTGCACTGATTGAGAAAGCATCCACACGGGAGTCTGTTCCAAAAAGTAGCAGTTCTTTGGAAGAAGCTGTTCGAATGGAACTTCCTTCTTATTCAGGGAATACAATGGAAACGGGCATGGTTTGTTCCAGGGTACATGGTATGGCCGATTCTAGCTGTAAAGGTCTGAACTGGTAGAACTAATGAATGTAACCCGTCGTTATAAAATATACAATATCGAAAGAACAAACGAATTAATCAATCTATCTAAAGTAATTCACGTACATCTATCTTAATCTGTTCTATCTATCTATCTATCTATCTATCTATCTATCTATCTATCTATCTGCTAAGACTGGACAAAGATAAACAGAATGAAGAAATGAAATGAACTTCAAATTAGTAGGTGACATTTTCAGTATCGTTCATAAACTGCCGAATAAGTTGAAGCTCAAGCAAATATATTCATGAATATAAAACATGAAGAAGTAATTTATGGATGTCTTTTCTTATTATAACCTTAATGACCCATGTCAAGATTAATTACTGAAGTAACATCTTTATACGGTTCCTCGTAAATGAACAATATATAAGAGAATAGTTTATCCAAGGGTTATCTCTCATTCTTTGTTAACGATCATCCGTTATAATTTCTGGTAACAGTTATGGCATAAAAAATGGAGCATTTTCTCAAGATATCAGATGATGGAACTGATATGAGCAATAAATGGATTAATTTTTCCCCCATGAGTATTAGTATGAAGTGAACAGACTAAACCGAAATTCGAACTGAGTTCCACAGTTCTGTTTTCTGTGCTGGTAAATCGAAAAGAAACGTCTAAAAATAGCTTTAAGAAGACGAACACATTAGTAGTGAGCAAAATGACCAGTCTAAGATAATAGTTACACATCGGGGAACTCAAAATAAGACAAAAATTCGAAATTCAACTTATTAAGCCGTGTAATTACAAAGGATGGGATGCCTGACAGAAATTCGGTGAAACGTTGGGATGACGAAAGACAGTGTTTATAAACTGAGTAAAATATAAGACGAGTGGAAATTATTATTAGAAACGAAAGAGAGATAAATTGCTATGGGATTTCTACCCATCAGCGCCATATAGTAGTGGACAATTTTGTAACAAATTAAAAAAAAAGGGTTGATGTGAATTACAATACCAATACGTTCTAATCAGAATATGAACTACAAAACATGTTTTTTTTTTAGTAGTAATCAGAAACAAACAGATGAATGTTTAGAGATTCATAATGAAGAAGAATGTATACAAAAACCTTTCGGACATTTTTTTTTTTTTGCAAGTAGATGAATAAGAAAGAATTGCAGGAAGAGATGAACTGAGAGACACGAAAAGAAATTACAAAATCTTCTACAGAAGGTAGCGACAGAGAGTGAGAAGAAAAGACTAAGCATAAACTACAAGAAAACAGAATGAATGGTCATCAGTAAGAGGAAGAGCCTGAAATGCGATTTTCAGGTTGGGAAGACTAGAATCAAGTAGACATGGAAGTTTAAATATCTGGGAAGCATCTTGACAGAGGACGGTAAGTGCGACACTGAGATCCGTAGACGTATTGGAATGACCAAGGACGCATTCCAAAAGTTGGGCAGAGTATTGCGAAACAGGACGATTTCTTTGGTAACAAAGAAAAGAATACTGGGCTGTTACGTGACATATGTTTTTCTTTACGGCAGCGAATGTTGGACGATTTCCTCAAAGATGAAGAAGAGACTCGAGGCGACGGAGATGTGGTTCTACAGAAGGATGCTAACGATATCATCATGTGAGCAACTATGAGGTCTTAGAGAGGATGCAAACAAGGAGGAGGCTTATACATAACATCAGGAAGAGGCAGCTGAAGTTCCTGGGACACATAATGAGGAAGGAGGGTTTGGAGAATCTGATACTCACGGGTCGAGTAGAGGGAAGGAGAAACAAGGGAAAGAAGCACGTGACATACCTGGCTAGCTTGAGGAGGTGGATGACAGAACGCTGTCTGGGTGAGAAAGCAGAGGGAAGGAACTTGCTGAGAGCTATATAGAGGGAGGTGGAGCCATGATCCCCTACGTCCTGAAAGGACATGGGACATGAAAAGAAAGGAGAAGAAGAGAGAAGATGAGCCCCATCATGTTGACATATAACACGCTACCTATGAATAAATACCTACCTGGAGATATGTAGAGAGCTTTTCAGGTAATCAACTGCTCAGTAACACTACGGTCACACCCGTTCATGTAACTGATGATGATGATGACGATAAAGAGAAAGACGGGCCATAAAATTGTAAGTATTGTTGAGTGTATGAAGGGCAGGATGCCTTGACGAGCTGTGATTGCCTATGTTCTGAAGTGACATAGCCCATCCACCAAACTCACGCACAGAGACAGAGAGAGAAGAGAGAGAGAGAGAGAGAGAGAGAACGACAGAGACAGATAGGAAGAGATGGCGAAATATGGAGTGAGAAAAAGAGAGAGCGAGGCAGAAGGCGAGAGAAAGAGGGAGTGAGAGAAAGAGATAGATAGATAGATAGATAGATAGATATCGATAAGCAGACAGGCATAGAGAAAGAGAGAGAAAGAGGGTCGAGAAAAAGAGGGAGCGAGAGAAAGCGGGATTGATATAGAGAGAAAGAGAGAAAGAAAGAGAGTTTGAAAGAGATAGATAGATAGATAGATAGAGCGACATACAAAGACAGAGAGAAATAGGGAGCAAGAAAAAGAGAGTGAAAGCGAGAGAAAGAGGGAGAGATAGATAGATAGATAGAGAGAGAGAGAGAGAGAGATAGAGAGAGATAGAGAGAGAGAGAGAGAATGAACATGTTACCGCTATCCTTCTCATTTGGATGTAGAAAATACATGAAAAAAAATACTAAAAAACAACCAAAAACAAAAAGAGAGAAAGAAAGAGAGAGTTTGAAAGATATATATATATATATATATATATATATATATATATATATATATATATATAGATAGATAGATAGATAGATCGACATACAAAGACAGAGAGAAATAGGGAGCAAGAAAAAGAGAGTGAAAGCGAGAGAAAGAGGGAGAGATAGATAGATAGATAGAGAGAGAGAGAGAGAGAGAGAGAGAGAGAGAGAGAGAGAGAGAGAGAGAGAGAGAGAGAGAGAATGAACATGTTACCGCTATCCTTCTCATTTGGATCTAGAAAATACATGAACAAAAATACTAAAAAAAAACAAAAAACAAACCAAAAACCAAACAAAGACAAAAGAAAAAAAGAAAAAAAAAGAAAAAAAAACATGGAAGCAAACAAATAGAAATACAACAACGTTAAAAATGAAACAGTTCATCCTTTCTAGACTGAAACATCGTCGCACGTGCGGGCATCCCAAACCGACTTAAAGAATGTGCACCGAGATTGACGCTTTCCTGCGGTGATCAACGATTGAATATTTCTATACGCGATGCCAAGTCACCTGAAAGATAAGATTTGTCTTGGACGATCAATCATGCTGTTCAACACTCTTGCTTACGTTGTCATGGTTAAATATTTCGGGCGAAAATCCAAATTCTCAAACAAACAAACAAACAAACAAAAAACCCAAACAACAACAAACTATAAGGCAGCACGTATTCCACACATAAGAATACATAGAGAAAACTATGAAAAAAAAAAAAAAAAAAAGGGCGAATGAGAGGCACACGGAGACAGTAGGGGGTTAAATTAAATATAATATTTCGTCCATATTTCGAATATTGCTATCACACCTGCTTTGGTTCTTCTCCTACATATTTAGAGCTTCTTGATAAAATACAATGAAGAATATGCAACGTTACAGGTCCTGACATGGCATCTCGGCTTTAGATACTTCTCCTCAGCCGTAATGTTACTTCTCTGTGCCTTTTCTATAAATATTTTCATGATAATTGTTCTGGTGTGTTTTCTTCGTTGGTACCTCGACTTTAAGAATTTAAGCGCAGTACTAGATTGGCAGCTAGGTCTTATCCTTTTACAGGTGAAATGTCTAGATGTAACCGTAAGTTCTATGTTAATACTTTCTTCTTTCGCACCTCTCTCTCGTGGAACTACCTTCCAGTCTCTTGCTTTCTAGTTAACTTTGAGCCTGAAAAATTTAAATGTAATGTCAATCGTCATATTCAGTCTTCTTAATCTCTGTTCGTTTATTGTCCTCTCTCGTTAATAATGTTTTATCTCAGTTTTTTTCACACTCACTAACGACTTAACGATCTATTAATTTATTGTTCTCTCTACTTAATAATGCTTTTATTTTTCTCATATTTTTCACGCTTAGTAACACCTTGTGACGTAGAAGCTTTATTAACTTGAATTGGGTGAAATGATTAAAAAAATCATCTATCTAGCATGAAATATCAAGGTTGACAATAGGTGTAATAGCTACCTTGTGATCCTTTCCCAAAGTTCACCCGTCTACTCTCTGCCGACCTTCGTAGAATACAAGCAACAATGCATTTTTTAAAATATATTTGGCTATGAAATACGCTCAGGGATCCATACAGAATGCGAGTTCAATCCAATTTCAATTTACATCTCTTATTCCAGTTTAGGATATGAGTAAATAAATGTACCATCGTTCTGGGTATGACGATAAAATACATCCGGAAGCAAAGCCTTTGATTAGGAGATTGAAGGTTTTGAGGAACGTGGAACCACCCCTCAACTCCTGTTGTTTCCAGGTCCACCCTGACTCGGAGTGGTAGTATCTGTTAGGGTCTCAGCTATGGGCAACTGGTGAACCCCCGAAAAATAATCAACAGTACATTTTTATAATAAAATGACCAACAATAAATTTTATAGTAAAATTGCCAACAATACATTTTATGATCTACAAAATATATATCTAAAAAAGCATAACTAACTCTGAGAGTATAAAATTATGTACAAAATGTTTAGATATCGGAATTAAATAACTCATAGACACTGATATGCCGTTAAACAAAATCAGCCAACCAAACAATTAAAAGTCCAAGCACACAAAAGGAAAAAAACAAAAACAAAAAAAAGGAAAAAAACAAAAACAAAAAACATTAAAGAGCAAGATCTTTCGATTTTGTCCCCCTCCTGGTAAAATTCTTGCAATCATTTCTTGTAACCTTTTGGTGTTTCTCGAAAAGATATCAAAGTTTGATTTTTAATAAACTCGTCATGTTTATAAAGCGATTAGTTCAACTGTTTGTAACGTTTTAAAGTTCTTTGATTTTGTAACACTTTTCATTAAATGATTTAGTTATTTAACTTAATTATTCTTTCTGGAAAGTGATCATTAAAAAAAACAAATAGTTTCAGGCTCGAAAGAGTTCAGAATTTTTGTTTGCTATCAAGAAACTAAGAAAGTCATTGAAATAGTTTATCCTAACCCTAATTATATCCAATATTCATTTAATATTTGTTCATGTATCAGGAATATTTTGTCATATTAATAATATTTTGTCATACCAACCTCTCAAGATGAAGGTCCTCATGCCTTGAAAATTAGCTGTCAAAATCAGTTAACTTAGATTTGAAAACCCACTACAAGCACTGGTACATAAATACAATGAAGAGACAAGCATACAAATCACTCGCTTTCTTTCTCTTTCTTTTTCTCTCTTTCTATATATTATGTTGGTGCAAAAATAATGTCGTTTTATCACCTATGTTACTATGTGAGAAAACGACATTATTTTTGCAACAACCTACTATATATATATATATATATATATATATATATATATATATATATATATATATAGAGAGAGAGAGAGAGAGAGAGAGAGAGATAGAGAGAGATTTGTCTAAGACCCGCCAAGCCACGTACATTATAGCGAACCACTCTCATTCTTTTATATTCCATTGCTGAGATGTAAGTTCCACTCGGACAGCTTTCCAGTCTCGATAGCCTCCAAACACGCCTACGCTTCCTTGTGGGTGATGGATTATTTTCCACCCAGCAACCTCTTTTCTACACACGAAATGTCGCAAGCCTCTGTTTCCATGGGAAGTGTTCAGACGAACTACATTCCTTAGTTCCGCCAGTTCTAACCTCCACGACTAAGAGCCTCGTTCCCTTTGCATTCCATTGGTTAAATGTAAGTTCTACTCGAACAGCTTCTTCTCTACTTTGTTTAATCGACTCCTGAGAGGATGCTTCCTCGATCACCACAATCTAAACCTTTTATCTTCCCCACTTATTCTCATAAAATGAGCCTTTTGCCTCTTACTCTGAAACCCTCTACTTCGAGTGGCTCTTGTGCAGAGTGAACATTATTATAAAAAAATAATTTTTAAACAGTCTCAGCAGTATTGGATATTCCTCAGAACACGAAAGTAATTTTTCAATTAGATTTACGAAATTTCCGTGGATAAGAAGATCCTCAATCCAGGAATTCTAAAAGATCATCTGGTGTTTAATGTTTGCATACTCTTTTATGGGGAAATACAAGATTTTTGCTGTTCTGGTCACGTTTCTATCATCTATCAAAGGCTAATTATTATCTATTTTACTGTTCAGCCTGGCATAAGTGGATATGACTCTTCTTATGAAATCCTTGACCCCGTTTAGTTTTGTCAGGTCGATGGAGACGAAATGAAAATTGTAAGTTTGTTTTGCTGCAGGTTTATCTCCATGTTGGAGAGTTTTATGGTTTTCTAAAAAGGGGGACAACTGCTTCTGAGTGACCGTACTTTTTGTTTTAATTTAATTACTGTATTTATTTCATTTTGCTTTGGTACTTTAGAAAAAAAAAATCTAAATTGATCAATTATTATTTTCTTCAACTTTTATGTTTTTGTGAGTTTTTTTTTTAATTTTCTAACTTTAAATATTTATTCAAGCATATTTTTCTGATTAGAATTCGTTTTAGAACGATCAAGAAGCTAAAAGAAAAAAAAAAGTTGCTTATATTAAAAAAGAGTCACAGAATTGGTCGCCAAGTCAAGACAGATTCAGATGAGGAAAATTGAATCTGGGAGAAAAATAAACTCAATTGAAGAAGCTAGATAAAAACTAGCCGAAATGGCTTCTACTGTCAGGAAGCAGACAATTGCTTCTTTGTTGTGTCTTTCTTACTGGAAATGATAAATTCTTCGAGAGACCTCTCGATGTCTGAAGACACCTCTTACTTCAGTGGAAGTTAAATACATTGACAACGGAATAATGCTGAAGCTATCACTTTCTCTTTTTATGGGTGACACAGTCGATCATGGCTGTCAACAACTTCTTGTCTTTTGTTGGTCTAAATAATTTTGAACACTTTACCAACTCTGTTTGTCACTGTTCTATTGTCTATTCACTTAAGCTTATAAAATAGATTGCATGAGGTTTCTACTGCTTCTCTTGACTTTGGTATGTCCAGTCAGTGTTAAATTCTCTAAGCCTTCTTTCCTTATACTGTGTTTCAGAAATTTCAATTTTCTCTTTCTGATTTTAAGCATGTTTCCTTGTTGCTTCTATTCTTATTAGAACTTACTCGTTGCTCCCGTGTTCTGTTCGTAGCATTCTTTGCAACGTTGGTAGAATCTAATCTCTGTCTGAAAAAGGTATGTTTGCCTTGAAAATCAGCAGTCAAATCCCTACTTTTTGAACAACCACCACTGTTAGTGGTGGAGAAATAATTAACTGTTTCATCCAAGAAACAAGCACCTCTCTTTCCCTCACTCTCTCCCTCTCTGTCATTCCCTCTCTCACTCTTTCCTCTCTCTTTCTCACACTCTCAATCTCTCACTCTCTCATTGACTCTCTCTTTCTCTTTCTATCTCTCTCTTTCTCTATCACTCTCTCTCTTTCCTCTCTCTTTCTCGCACTCTCATTCTCTCTCTTTTACTCTCTCTTTCCCTTTCTATCTATCTCTCTTTTTTCTCTCTCTTTTCTCTCTCTTTATCACACTCTCATTCTCTCTCTCACTCTCTCTTTCTCTTTCTATCTATGTCTCACTTTCTCTTTCACTCTCTCTTTCCTCTCTCTTCTCACACTCTCATTCTCTCTCTCTTTCCTTTTCTATATCTCTCTCTTTCTCTCGCTCTCACTCTTTCTCTTTCCTCTCTCTTTCTCACACTCTCATTCTCTCTCTCTTTCCTTTTCTATATCTCTCTCTTTCTCTTTCACTCTCTCTCTTTCCTCTCTCTTTCTCACACTCTCATTCTCTCTCACTCTCTCTTTCTATCTCACTCTCTCTTTCACTCACTCTCTTTCCCTTTCTATCCCTCTCTCTTTCTCTTTCACTCTCTCTCTCTTTCCTCTCTCTTTCTCACACTCTCATTCTCTTTCACTCTCTCTTTCCCTTTTCTCTCTCTCTTTCTCTCTCTCTCTATCATGTAGATATATGTTTTAATCTATAATCTCAGTAATGGATATTTCCCAATCACCTGTCATGACGTGTTAATTTTCCAATTCCATATTCGAGAGATGAATTGATAAGAAAAATCCATAATCTTGGAAAGTTATAAAGTGATTTGACATTCTGTGCCTGCAGGCGCCATGATCATTTTTTTTTTGTCCCTGCACTTGTGGAATGTTCTTTGAGTTCACTTAGAATGGCTGGTGTATAGCCATATGTTAGAATCCTTTAATGTAGGAAATTGCAAAAGTAATACCTACCCAGCGCTAGTACTGTGGGGCATTGTCCCAGCCTTTGTACCATGGAGTTTACAAATACCTCATCTAAAATATAGATATATAATTTAGTCCCTAATTTTTTTGTTATATGGCCAAGTCTTCTTCTGCTTCGTATTTGGAAATTCTTGATAAAATACAAAGAAGAATCTGTGATGTTATCGGTCCTGACCTGGCATCTCGAGTGCAGCCATGGTTGTAACATAGCCTCCCTGAGTCTTTTCTATAAATATTTTAATATTAATACGCACCAATCATGCGTCTTAGTGGCTTTATTGTCTTGCTTGGGGTGAAATGATAAAAAATATTTTTGCGAGTGTTCATTTTTTTATTTATTTAACTACCCAGAAATATTAAATTAATATTAAATCTTATTTTCCAGAAGACCCTGGGATATTTATTGGATGGTTTATTAGTTAAAATTAAAAGATTCACTTTCTCCTGTCATCTCTGACACCTCAAAATTCTATTCAATAGCAATTTTTATTTTTCTCAACAAAGCATTGCTTTATGTGCCTTTTGTAGTCTTCCAGGGAAATTAATGTTTTTCGTAAAGAAAATCATTTAAAGATATGATATGATAATTCAAACGTGAAAAATTTGATGAATGTAGCTGATGAGTGAAAATCGCAATATTTTTTTAAATTCAATTCACCCTCAAGCAAAGCGATAATACCACTAAGCTGCAGGGATGATACTGGGAGTAAAAGAATGAGAAGACTTTAGAAGGAACCGGAAACCTAGTCCTAAACAGGAAACAAGAAGCAACCCTCTGTTCCTGCTCAAAAGACTGGAGAGAAGTGTGAATCAGGTGATAGGCATGTTATCTTGAAATATCTTGTCTCAGCTTTTTAAAATTAATTTCGGATAATTTTCTAGGAGCTGTACTTGTTCGAATCAATCGTTTGCTTGTTTGGATTCACGTATAGACGGCATCACCTTTTGTGAATTAAGACCGATTTTTGATATCGTTAGTTGTAGTTGATTTTGATTGTTACATAGTTCCTTTTGTTTCCTATTTTAGAAATCCTATTTTTACCACCTCTTACAGATTCAAAAACCAAACATTTACGTTTAATTCACTCGGTTTGTTCTTTGTTCATCTAAATTATGCCGCACATCAAAGAGAATAACATAACTCGTTTTGCACAAATGGTTTTCAACGCATCATGTGGATATTCTGAACATTTTGGTAATCACTCTCGTTGTAAATAACGTTGATTATTCTTAAGCTAGATAAAGTGTCTAGGAACTTCAACTGGTCTACTGGACTGTGGAATGCTGTCTAGCCTTAAACTTTGGAAACCATTTTTGGCACGTTCGATCATCCTCCGTAATTTCTTCGTAAACTGCGAAAATATTTTCAAAGTTCAAGAATTTTTTTAAAAAAACTAAGTTAAAAAGTAATTATGTCGAAAATGATATTTATTTTCTCTCATTTTCCACATAAGAATCAATAAAAAATGTGACAATTGTTTTAGATGGGCTTATATGACAGATCTCTTAAGGAAAAGCAATTAAACGCTCCTGATATTAGATAATGAAATTTTCGATTACAATGTAGCGAAAAAGATATCTATCTTTCTCATTTTTTTCTAATATTTATCCATGATAGATTATTCCTGCCTTAGTCTAGTAATATTTGGCTAGAGTATGTTCTTCTGATCTATCTATCTATCTATCTATCTATCTATCTATCTATCTATCTATCGAACCTATTTTCCTTTTTCTTTTATAGAAAGTCCGTCTGTCTCTCTCTCTCGCTCACACTATATATATATATGTGTGTGTATGTGTATGTGTGTGTGTGTGTTTGTGTGTGTGTACCTTTTTTCATCTGTACCCTTTGGAAAGTATTTTGTTTTTTCTTTCACGTTTTATCTATCTATCTATCTATCTATCTATCTATCTATCTATCTATCTATCTATCTATCTTACTTTATACTTGTCTCTTTGCCGTAGTTTTTGATCTTTCTCATAATTCATCTATCTCTTTCTTTAAGACCTTCTGATGTTGAATCTTCTAATTCCGACTCAGCCAGTACAATCACCAACTTGTAAAAGCAAATATAACTATTGTAGCCATACGGCAGTCATACATATGATTAGACTGGTTCAGTGTAGTGCATGTCCATGAATATAGAGCAAGAAGTAGAAACAGCATTCCTTACATTAGCAAAACGATCTACAAGATAAGCTTGCTAACCACCCAGCTACGCCAGGCGCCCAGATACATCAAGTGACTGGATCACAAGAGCATGATGGGGATTAACTGCCGCTGCTATCTCAATTTCACTGCCTCCGTGACGTGTAACTGCCGTTTTCTTCCTTTATTTTTTTTGTTTCTTATACCGGCTGTCAGCTTCTTTGAATCGCTTATTCGGAAGCCTGTGCAGAGTTAGCACTTCGATTTGAGACAACCCATCAGTAAACTAATCGATCAGAAACGCATATCTAAGAATTTCAATTACGAGAGTTCGATGCCAAAGACAGTTCGACGTGGGCCGGTAATCAATATGCGGGACACGAAAACTGTCTATCAATGAATTGTTCAATCAATACCGTGTATCAATTTGCACTTTGATTAGGGTGGTTGATCTGAATTCAGTTTGATCAAAATTCATGTGCCCATTTTGATCAGCGTATCAGATCAAACCTTTTGATTCTTTATTTTATTTTTAGCTTGGCTTTTTTTTTCTCTCAAGACGCTAAACAATCGTCCTGGGTAAGACGATAAACTACGTTTAACAGCAAGGCAGAACAGGAGGTTTTGCGGAACGTGGAAGCACCTCTTAAATGCAGTTGTTTCTAGGTCCACCCTGACCCGGGGTGGTAGCACCTGTTAGGGTCCCAGCTATGGGCAGATAAATTTTTAAAGTAAAAACAATAATAATATATTTTTGAAAAAATATTACCAGCAATACATTTTGAAGAAAAAAATTATTACCAGCAATAAATTTGACTCTCGACAAATACCTTCTGTACAAAAATACGTCTATGAAACGTGATTTACAAGTGATTTCTTACAAAGAATACATATTCTATTAATACGAACTTATCCTAAAAATCCTGTTGGCGTTAAATAACCCATTGAGGTGTTGTTATGCCGTAAAACAAAATAAATCAAACCAAATGACTTTTTCCGCACAGTTTAAATATTTGCATTTTTGCAACGGTATGTGTTCGAACTCAGGTAGAAATAATTTCAAATACTTATATTTAAAGCAGGTAACCATCCTTCTTGAATGATTGGCGCTACATAATATTCCACCCACCATTACTTCCATTTGGCATTAAACCATAGCTATATAAAATATGAAGATCAATGGTGAGATCGTTTATGGCTAACGGGAATGTGTGCGTCTGGTTTGTTTTTAGAACTCCAGACTATAGTACTAAACCACACCTGTTAAAATGTCCTCGTCCAGTGTGTTTAATTTAAATATCTTTTGATAAAGAAAATTTTATTTTAGCTTCTAAGGAATAAACATTTAATAATTCATATCACTTGATCAAGGTGTAATTTAGAAAATATAGAAGCATTTTCAGTTTATTGCTCAATTTTCAAACATTTTAAGAGATCCTGATATCAGAATAATGATCGATAATGAGCAAATCAGCACTTTTTATTGACTGATTGATTAATCCAAACTATAATGGAACTATAAAGCTTTACTGTAAGCGATGATGAAGTAGTTGCATGGCATAAAAAACGAAACGAAGCGAAAACAAATAATTTATCTCTTTACTGAAATGCAAACAGTCAACTAATCCCATTACCATGAAGAAACCAGAATAGTATCCGAACAGTTCACTGGTTCATAGAATTTTATTTTATTTTCAATCTCTTTGCGATTAAATCTAGTCGGTTTTTCTATTGACAGTTTGATACTTCGGGAACCCTGTGTGATCCGTTAAAGTTTGTATATCAAGTGAAAAATAAAACTCAGCTCATGAATCTGATGTTATATTCCAGAGCCATAATCAGCAGGAATTTAGACAAACTGACAAACGGAATTAATTGAAGAGAAGGCAATGTTCACAAGTGTAGCAATGAAACTGTAAAAGTGTTTTGTTTGTAACCAGACTATCACGTTCTGTATAAAAAAAAATCGTAGTTCAGAGTGCGATAGTTAATATGCAGCTCAAATGGAAAACAATGGTTTGCATTATTATCAACGATCCAGTGTCCTAGATTCTGATGATTCACTTGCTCAATCCAGTTATCCAGCGCTTCTATCACTGATAGAATCTCAGACGTTGCTGTGGATGGATGACATATTCATATACGCCATAGCGACGCATGCGCACATCCATGGTGGCATACAGAAACTCCAGCTTAATTTCCCCCAACACACACACGGAGAGAGAGAGAGAGAGAGAGAGAGAGAGAGAGAGAGATGGAGGCTATATATATATATATAAATATATATATATATATATATATGAAGAGAGAGAGAGAGAGAGAGAGATAGAGAGTGTCTGAGATTGTATGAATAAATTCAGCTGTTAAACCGTAGGTATTTTTAAAGGAAAATCTCTCTATCCATACATCTTTACATATTGCTCATATATTACTATCAACGTTATATTTAGTAGGTACAAGTGTTTTAGTAGACATCTCTGTATTTGAAACCAGGGAATTAATGTCTACCGGTTTAGAAATGATTTGAAGTGAAACTAAAGCAACCATTTTGCATGATCATCTGGTGAAGAGCTGCATTTGTTTCGTAATTTTAGTTCAGTGGTTTTAAGGCGCCTTATTACGTTATCGCCATCTGGTGAATCGCTGCTCTGTGGAACCGTCTCGCAGGTGGGTGTTATCTACCCGACATATCCGCATAAACTGTTACCCTGTAAGCTTCTACTTCAAGTGGGTTCCCAGGTATTTTACAGAGAAAAAATCATTGGAAAAATTATGTTATTAATGAATTCAATTTTCAGATGTGGTGATTAAATCGGTATCGATAAGCATCTGATTGATCGCCATTCAGTTTTATCTAACAAAGAAAGACAGAGAAAAATGGGACAGTTTATTATTTAAGATACCTAAGATTTATGTGTATGCAAAGATCCATAGAAGAACAAACAATATTATTTGTCAAGATCTGGTGGCTTGGCTTCAGTCACTTTCCAACGCCGTAAGGTTACTTCTCTGCGTCTTTTCTATAAATACTTTTATGGCAATTGATCGGATGAGCTCTCCGTTACGGTACCTAGACTTTTTGAATTTATGCAAAGTATGAGACTGGCGTCGAGATCTCATCAGTTTACAGATAAGCTGGCTAAATGTAACCGTAAATTTTATGCTAACAGTTTCTTTCATCGCATTTCTCACTTGTCGAACACTTTTCCAGCTTCGTGCTTTCCAGCCAACTTTAATCTGCAAAAGTTTACATGTCGATCGCTATCTACTGTTCTCTTGATCAATCTTTCCTCTTCCCGCTCATTATTAATGTTTCTGTTCTTAATTCTTCCACACCTTGTAACCTCTTGTGTCTTAGTGTCATTACTGCCTTGCAGGGGGTGATAACGATTAAAAAAAAACATCGATATATCATTGTTCATCAAGTAAAGACAATAGGTGAGTAGAAACACAGTTTTTATCCAGAGACTATGAGCGTTTATTTACTATGGATAGCTGAATTTGACACATGGCTACAAATATAGCCTTGTGTCAAATCCCCGTGAGGATCAGAGGAGGTAACGATTTGGGAGATCCGCTTGCTTCTTTTTACTCCACGCTGTGATGTTCCATATGTTTGTTTTTATAGTTATTTACTCTAAATAGGTTAGGTTGACACAAGGTTACTAATATGGAGCGCCCAGTAAGGATAGATATGTCTACTCAGTCATAATTATCTGAGAGACCATCCGGATTATTATTACTCCACGGTGTGATGTCCAGTATGTTTGTTTTATAGTTATTTACTATAAATAGGTTAATTTGACACAAGGTTACAAATATGGAGCATCCAGTAAGGATCGATCTCACTAGAAAGTCATAATGAACTGGGAGACCCGCTTGCTTATTATTACTCCACGGTGTGATCTTCACTAAGTTTGTTTTATATTTATTTATTATAAATTCGTTAGATTCACACAAGCCTACAAATCAGTCATAATTATTTGGAAGACCAGTTGGCTTATTACTACTGCACGGTATGGTGCCCAGTAAGTTTGTTTTATAGTTATTAACTATAAATAACTTAGTTTGACACTATATTACAAATATCGGTACCCAGTGAGGATCGACATCACTACTTAGGGATAATGAACTGAGAGGCCCGCTTGCTTATTATTACTCCACGGTATGATGTCCAGTAAGTTTGTCTTATAGTTATTTACTATGAATCGATTAGTTTGACAGAAGATTACAAATATTTAGCACCCAGTGAGAATCGATATCAGTACTCAGTCATAACGATCTGGGGGACTAGCTTGCTTATTGTTACTCCACGGTGTGGTGCCCAGTATGTTCATTTTATAGTTATTTAAATAGATTAGTTTGATACAAGGTTATAAATATGGAGTACCCGGTGAGGATCGATATCACTACACAGTCATAATGATCTGGGAGACCAGCTTGTTTGACACCCTGACACAGTGTGATGCCCAATAAGCGGTTTTAACTAAATTCGTACTGCAAATTGCATCCATTGGCCTTGCATGCAAAATTAGCTTGATTTAAACCTTTCCACAACGTTTTGACGATATTTCCCAGAAAGAGTTTGATTTGCTGCATTTTGATTAAATCAAACCGAGTCGCTGTAGAGAGAAAAAATTGATTCCTCACTAGTGACAGATATACTGTATCTGGAAGAGAGCGAGAAACTTAATTTTAATGGCATACATTCTCCATAACTATCTTAGATGTGGTTTAAACGTCTGAGAAGTAGGTTAAAACCTCTAACGTTTGATGTAGCATCGAGTGTTATGTTCATTTCCTTATTAGTTAAAAGTTTTGAAAGAACTACTGAGTATAATTAGATCCAGGAGACTCTTATAAAAATCAATATTTCGTAGGTGTTCGTAGCTGTTTATCTTTCTCAGTCTGTTAATATCTATCTAAATTTATTCACATCTATTTATGTTCGTATATATCTATCAAATTTTGTTCATATCTATCTATCTATCTATCTATCTATCTATCTATCTAATTTTATTAATATCTATTTAATCTTGTTAAGATCTATCTATCTATCTATCTATCTAATTTTATTCGTATCTATCTGACCTTATCAAGATCTATCTATCTATCTATCTAAAGTTGTTCATATATATCTCTACGTCTCTTTATTCATGTCGCTCTATTTAACTATTTAATTTTGTTCATATCTATCTATCTATCTATCTATCTAAAGTTGTTCATATATATCTCTACGTCTCTTTATTCATGTCGCTCTATTTAGCTATTTAATTTTGTTCATATCTATCTATCTATCTATCTATCTATCTATCTATCTATCTAATTTTATTAATATCTACCTAACTTTGTTCATATCCATCTATATAGTTTTATTCGTATCTATCTATCTATCTATCTATCTATCTATCTATCTATCTATCTATCTATCTATCTATCTATCTATCTATCTATGTTTTACTGCCATATACGGTCCCGTGCACCTGCTAATTATCTGATACTCCTTGATAAGATCCAAAAAAGAATCAGTAACATAAATCTAACGGCTCGGCTTCAGTCACATGCCCACCGATGTTAGGTTGCCACTCTCTGCCTTTTTTACAAATACTTTCATGGTATTTGCTTTCATTGGATGAGCTTTTCCCTTTGGTTTTTTGAAGTCTCATTTTTTGTTTATCCTGGTTTAACCAGTTTTTTTTTTTTACTTTTATTGTACACATTAATTTTTCTCCCCTACCGCCTTTTGTGCTGATTCTTTTATTTAATTTTTTCTATTTTGTGTATTGAAACACCTCTCGGTGATTTAATTTTTTTTTCCTTCTCCCCTTTCCATACTCCAATTATTACTTTTTCCCAAATTAAAAAAAGATAAAAATATTTGCCGCCTACTTAGGTGGTAACTTTTTTCTAGGGATGGACGACAAAAGTCGTTGGTCTGTGAGAAAGAACCATTTCGATCCTCGTCTGGAACAGACCCATCCGTGTAAACCGGTGGAAGCAACCCTGAAATCTCGAGTTAAGGGAATAAATGTACTATTAGGTCGGTGCAAAAATAATGTCGTAATAATGTCGTTTTTTGACATATTTTTAACGTCAAAAAACGATATTATTACGTCATTATTTTTGCACCAACCTAATAATTAAAGATAATAGTACACAAAATAAACCAAGGATAGTAGCGGTAAAACTATTAACCAGAATGTGTCGAAAGAAATGGAGGTACCTGAAAAACGTCAGCCGGGGAATCACCCTCATCTTGGAAGCACCCACGCCCATTGTATTATAGTCATCGCAGGCTATTTGGAAAGGACTAAAATTTTCGAACATATTGTAAAAGAAGTTGGACATTTAGAAGACCCGCAAGAATTAAAGATGCTTGAAAATAAAATGGTGTCTGTCTTCGTGATGGACAAGTGTATGCGTAATATTTGTCTTTCTTCGAAAAACACAGTGATTCGATCACTGGTGTCCCTGGGGGTCAAACCTCAAGGAGTAATAAAAGGTACCGGTTTCTTCATATGGGACGTACAGCTGCCCACAGCCGAAGATTGTCTCGGGATATCGAGAAGAGAATTGATCACTAAAGACCTTATATGACGGACCGAATATGAGGGTCGGCGAAGCCCCGTAGCAGTATTCGAGGACTTTGTGTCCGGAGAGCACCTGGCTGTCTTCTTCATGCAGTATGGCCAAATACTAGGTGTGAATTATGACAACCTGAACAGGGGATAGAGCTTTGAGAGTATGCTCATTTGGCCTTCGTCTCTGTTCACAACTATTTTGAGTTTTGCGACTGGAAAATGCAGTTCATCTTGACCAGCAGTAGACCAACTTGTTGGAAGTGTGGAGAGATTAGTCACTTCTCTTCTTCCTGCCCAGAGAAGAAGGCCTTTGTACTTCCAGCTGCAGGTGACCGAAATCCCCATCTGGCCGATACTGTTAGTACCACGACGTCTGTAACGGGTCTACCAGCGACCGGAACCCGTGCGGAAAAAAACCCTGGTTGGGTTCCGTCTTACATTTCTCACAAAACCGACGCCTTCCACAAGTGCGGAAAAGGAAAAGAAAGAACGGGAATGGCGTGTCGTTGGTAGGAGCAGAGGGAAGAGCCAAAGAGCGGGGCCTCAGTCCCCTGAAGGTACCAGGGCTAAGATCATGTATAGCCCCATTCCCTATACCAGCTCTAAGAGCGATGCCCCGTCATCGTACGCTACAACTGCATCCGAAATTCAGAAGAGAAATTATGCCAGATAGGAAAAAATTGAAAAAATATGGAAATCAAAGGAAGATCTAGAAGCCAAGTGGGTTAAAAAATAAAGCAGCTGGGGTTACTGGTCCCCTTCATCCTTTGCCTCATCTTCTCCAACATTTTTAAAAAAAACATTTGTCCATCCACCGCCACCTAAATCAGTGACACACACACCTACGAAATAAAAAGAAAACATCTGTCCAAGACAATCCGTTGCCGAAGGATCATCATTTAAACAACCGCTGTCCATGCTCCCAGATCAACTTCTACATCTACAACTACACCCACTCCTTCTCAAACACCCAGAAAAAGAAATGGATAAAATAAAACAGAAGTCCCGAAGACCTGACTTTATCGGAAAAAAAGAAAGCAAGTTAAACCACCTTATTTACCTGAGGAAGACGTCAGCCGCATATCCCGGGAACAAGTGGAGAGAGTTTTCGCACAAACACGAAGCCCAAAAGATTTGAACTGTTTGCGAAATTTTTGACAGGTGAACGGGAAGTACATAGAAATTCCAGGGAATTTCCTGAGAGTGAAGCGGCTGCTGAGAGTTGTGCGATCAGGACAGCGTACAGGCCATATATGGGGCATAAGAGAGGAGTCGAACACGACTCTTAAATTACCACCAGTGGTCTACTTGTACGATGCCCATATAACAAAAATGAGTCAATTTTGTTCAGGGGATGCTCCCCTTTTACGTTCACACCATCCCCTTTATAGGCCTTTAAAGTTAACGCTCCCGATGACATTGGCGGTATGTTTCTTGATGTGCCATCAAGATAGGGGATAGCGGATAGGTTCAATGGAGCAGGCCGTTTGTGTTCTCCGCCCCCAGCAGAAGAGCAGTCCTAATCAGTCTGATAATGATTCTCTGGTTGGCTAGTTTGAATACCCGGGGTTTGAAATCAGAGTCTCGCACTCGCGATCTTCTGCGTCTCGGTGTGAATATATGTTGTGTACAGGAGACCCGATTTTTAACTAACGATCGTGAAGGCATTCTATCTAGGGGATTTGTTCTCTATTCAGCATGTTTTGATGGACGCTTGGTAGGAACTTTCTGGCCGGTGAGCAAGTCTTTGGAAACGTCGTGTGCTCTTGTCTTCGCAGATCCAACAGACATGCTTTGCGTGTTGGATGTTACTATAAAGGATAAGGCTTTTCTTTTCATTGGGCCCAATGACTATGCTAAACGGCCTGATTTGTTTCGGTGGATGGAGCCGTTTTTGACGACTTCTCGTCGGGTA
The DNA here is from genome assembly GCA_963932145.1 of Acanthosepion lycidas. Lineage (NCBI taxonomy): Eukaryota > Metazoa > Mollusca > Cephalopoda > Sepiida > Sepiidae > Acanthosepion > Acanthosepion lycidas. The sequence continues at coordinate 95,856,213 of OZ010577.1, read as the reverse complement.
GTTTCAGCGGGCGATTGTAATGCCGTCCTTGGTATAGATCGTATATGGAGAAGGTCGTGTACTAATAATCGGAATATGAAACCATTTCGAGCTTTTATCTGCATGTTTGATCTTTTTGATAAGTTTCGTAATGGACACCTCTGGGATGTTGTGTGGACTTTGACGAATAGGGGCGGCTCGTTTAGCTACCACGGAGGTGTGTTTTAGCTATCACGACCGAGTCTTAGTTAAGAGAGTCGATGTAGGGCTCTTAGGGTGTTCAAGTTTTGATTATATAGTTTACTCGGATCATAGGCTCGTCCGTGTCCGTGGATGTTTAGGGAAGCCTCAGGTTAAAATGGCTGGCTACTGGCAGTTTAACTCATCATTATTTGGTGAGCAAGATTTCAGGGATCAGCTGCTACTAATGCTATAGCAAGAATTGACGATGGTTGTGGTTAGGAATATGAGTTGGGACCAATTTAAATAAAAAATTAGCTCGTTTGTTGCCGAGTATAGTTGGCGACTCAATCTAGATAGTTTAGCAGCGCAAACGGCATGTAAGAAAAAAGGTGATGGGGTGATTAAATTCCGTGATAGTGGAGACGTTACCTTAGCTAGGGCAGAACTGACCCCCTTGCTTATCAAGAAGGATTAAACTCTGGTAGTTAAGGCTAGGTTAAAAAGAATGTCTTTCAAGACAACGAATATAGCCGCTGAATTACATCGCCCCGTTTCGCCATCCATTCACACAAGTTCGTCAGGTAAGTGGGCTCACTGACTTCCATTGCCCCTTCTGCCTTCAATATGTCTTGTGAGGGTCAAATTCTCCAAGCCCTCCTTCCTCACTATATGTCCAAGAAATTTCAGATGTCTCTCTCTGATTTTGAGTATGTGTGTCCTTTTTGTTTTCATTTTCCTAAAGAGTTCTTCGTTTCTTACACGCTGAGTATTTCACGAACGAAGTAACGACGGCCATCCAAGGAAAAGAAGAAAACACCTCATGTGACATGTGCGGCTCGATTCAATTATGTTGACTGATACTTCTATTGGAGTACAGGGTTTTCTTGGTTTTCTTGTTCAGAGAGTGAGATTGGCCGAGTTCAGCACTCAGAGGCAATGCTTGATATCATAAGAAAGTTTTGCATGCTGAATACTAAGTTTTATAATGTGTGATTGCTATACGCAACAATTATCTATCTATCTATCTATCTATCTATCTATCTATCTATCTATCTATCTAAATTTGTTAATATTCATATATCTACCTAGCTTTGTTCATATCTAATTTTATTCATATCTATCTATCTATCTATCTATCTATCTATCTAAATTTGTTAATATTCATATATCTACCTAGCTTTGTTCATATCTATCTAATTTTGTTCATATCTATCTATCTATCTACCTATCTATCTATCTATCTAAATTTATTCATGCTTACATATCTATTTAATATTGTTAAAATTTATCTATCTATCTATCTATCTATCTATCTATCTATGTCTTTTCAAATCTATATATTTATCTACTATCTATCTAAATTTATTCATGCTTATATATCTATTTAATATTGTTCACATCTATCTATCTATCTAAATTTATTCATGCTTATATATCTATTTAATATTGTTCATATCTATCTATCTATCTATCTATCTAAATTTATTCATGCTTATATATCTATTTAATATTGTTCATATCTATCTATCTATCTAAATTTATTCATGCTTATATATCTATTTAATATTGTTCATATCTATCTATCTAAATTTATTCATGCTTATATATCTATTTAATATTGTTCATATCTATCTATCTATCTATCTATCTATCTAAATTTATTCATGCTTATATATCTATTTAATATTGTTCATATCTATCTATCTATCTAAATTTATTCATGCTTATATATCTATTTAATATTGTTCATATCTATCTATCTATCTATCTATCTAAATTTATTCATGCTTATATATCTATTTAATATTGTTCATATCTATCTATCTATCTATCTATCTATCTATCTATCTATCTAAATTTGTTAATATTCATATATCTACCTAGCTTTGTTCATATCTAATTTTGTTCATATCTATCTATCTATCTATCTATCTATCTATCTATCTATCTATCTATCTAAATTTGTTAATATTCATATATCTACCTAGCTTTGTTCATATCTATCTAATTTTGTTCATATCTATCTATCTATCTATCTATCTATCTAAATTTATTCATGCTTATATATCTATTTAATATTGTTCATATCTATCTATCTATCTATCTATCTAAATTTATTCATGCTTATATATCTATTTAATATTGTTCATATCTATCTATCTATCTAAATTTATTCATGCTTATATATCTATTTAATATTGTTCATATCTATCTATCCATCTATCTATCTATCTATCTATCTATCTATCTAAATTTATTCATGCTTATATATCTAATATTGTTCATATCTATCTATCTATCTAAATTTATTCATGCTTATATATCTATTTAATATTGTTCATATCTATCTATCTATCTATCTAAATTTATTCATGCTTATATATCTATTTAATATTGTTCATATCTATCTAACTATCTATCTAAATTTATTCATGCTTATATATCTATTTAATATTGTTCATATCTATCTATCTATTTATCTATCTATCTATCTATCTATCTATCTAAATTTATTCATGCTTATATATCTATTTAATATTGTTCATATCTATCTATCTATCTATCTATCTATCTATCTATCTATCTATCTATCTATCTATCACAGTCTGTTTCTATTTATCTATCACAGTCTGTTTCTATCTATCTATCTATCCATCTCGAGGGTTAAGTAAGAAGAGTCCGATAAGGAGCGAAGATAGGGAAGGATATTGAAAGATGTGTAGATAATGTAAGATATGTGAAAAAGAAAGTGATAGAAAAGAGCGAATGGAAGTAGGAGTACAAAGATATATACAGAGAGACTTAATCTACACCGTTCTGACCAGAGCTCAATTAGATCTTATTTCAATATTCATGGAGACTTACCCGACACTATTTGTTAACATACTTGTTGATAACACAAATATAATAGCGTCATCTAAATGCAAAAATAATGGAAGCCTTATTAATAAAAACAAAAAAAACAACAATTAATAATATCAACTATGAACATGGACACAATATCTTGACCATGTTTTGAACATGAAAACATTTTATAAAACATACAAGCAACAAACTATATCTTATTTAACAGATAAAATATTTAATCCTTGAAAATGGCTAAATGTATAGCCGAAAGCGCTCGGCTAAAAAGAACATTCGGACAGTTTTTATATAATTTATCATCTGAAAAGAAAAAAAAAAATACATCGCATTAGAAATTGTATAAAAAACCCAAATAAAAGCACCTTGTCTTTCATATTCAATGAAATGTGCATGAAAGACGGATTGCCACATTAATGCACAAATATATATATATATATATATATATATATATATATATATATATATATATATATATATAAAGAGAGCGAGAGAGAGAGAAATAAAGAAAAAGAGTGAGAAAGAGAGAACGAGGTACATAGATAGATAAAGATCCCATTGCGTTATTGAATGTATTTACTAAGTTTAAATTAGTCTGGCGCTGGGTCAAAGCCTTACTGCATTAAATGTAATCCAGTTTAAGATTGTAAAGTTGGCATCAATTGTTTACGCTCTCAACTCTCTCCTACCAAATTAGGTATTTGGTTGGCAGTGTGGCTCAAAGAAAATATCAGAACTTTCTGTCAAAATGGCTGTAGCGAGCATACAAAGATCAAGTTTGCAATATACCAGAACTGCACACACACCCACAGAAGCAAGTGCGCGCACGCTCACACATATATATATATATTTCATATTATTTTAGGTATGTCCACGAAATCGCTAAAAATCAGCATACCTTAAAACATGTTCTAAACATAATGAAAACAGTTTTATTATCAAAATCTTTATGTTATTATTAAGAGGAAGGATGAAAATACTTTTTAATACTTAATAAATTTTTTTTACTCCTATTGAGAACATTGGAAATTTTGATTAAAACACTTATTTTTCTTGTGTCAGGGGTTGTACTAACTTTTAGTATGGCAAATTGTAGTCTCTTTTTTGTGGCGACAGACACATTAATTTTGAAATTCTTGCAAAAATCAAATAATTGTCAGATTTTAATGAAATTTTCGGGACTTATTCAAGGATGAATGAAATTAGTTTTGAAATTTTTATTAGAAAATCTTGGTAAAAAATATTTTTTGCATGTGTTTCATCATTTTATGAAAACTTGAAGAATTTAAATGACCGAATTTTTTTCAAAATAGTATCCCGTTTTACCCTGTTCTGAATCGAAAAATAAAAAAAACGGATTAAAATTAAGATATTATTTAATTAGAGAAGCTTTTAATATGCTTTTATGAATAATATATATTAAAGACAATATTGTTTAATAAAAATGTTTCAATAAAAAATGAATTCTTACAAGATTTGTTTTCATTTTTTTATAATTTTAAATTGAATAATTTAAAACGTTTTTAATCTTTTAAAGTTCAATTTCAATGGTGTAAGTCTTAGGACATATTTTTATTAAGTAAAACTATATTTATTAATCATATATTGTAAAGCTTATTACAATGTGATTTCCCTGAATATTTTAAAAAAGAATTTCGATTTGTTTTGTGTATAAACGTTCTACTTTTTGTAAGTATGCTAGTTCATACATGACATTATCATTAAAAGGTCACGTGATTTAAGGGGTGTCCTTCCCAACGAAAAAACCTCATATAAAAATTATCGTCTGCCAGAAATTCTGCTTCACCACACTTAACAAGTTAGACAGTCGATAAATCGATTAACACGTCAGAAAAAACCCCCAAAAAACCCCCCAAAAAACCCCCCAAAAAACAAAAAAAAACAAGCGCCCGTGGTTAAGAAATGCTTGTATACAACATTTCATGATATCAACAATATTTGTTTTAAATCAGATTAATTTAACTTTTAAGTTTGCTAATTTTCCTCAAATAATGTTTCAGAAATATATACTTTATTTTTGCAAGATTTTTAAAACCGTGAATTAACTTTTGTTTACAATTTTGTCAAAATGGCCGATTTTATCGATTTTACTGAAAAAAAAACAAAAAACAGTTCCAATCTATATAATTTCTGTTTGAAATACACGACAGAGAATTTTGCTTATTGGAAATAGAAATTTTAATAATTCAATTAAAGCTAAAATGAAAGCTTCAAGAAAGCCTTTTCATTTTTTTAAAAATTCATTTTAAAACTTACGTATACCGAATTAGTGAAAGTACCTAAATTATTATAAAAGTTATATTTTGTGGATATGTATTTGAGCCGGCATCTCTATTTTTGACAGTGGATTCACTAAATATAAGGTTTTACATTTAGATGAAATATAGTCGGATTATAAATAAAATCAATTAAATCGTTATATATATGCAAGCAAACAAAGAAAAAAAGGCACTGAGTGCAAGAGAATAAAAAAAAAAAAAGCAAGAGAGAATTAGAAAAGAACAGGAATTAAATTTTTGAAGATCAAAGTTGACTGGAAAGCAAGAAGCCGGAAGAGAATTTTACAAGCAAGAATTGCAAGAGATGAAACTGTTAGCATAGAACTTACGGTTACATCTAGCCATTTCAAATGTAAGATGATGATACCTTGCCGCCTATTTAGTACTGTGCTTAAATTCATAATGTCTAGGCACCAAAGAGAAAAGCTAATCAGAATAATTAACATGAAAATATTTGTAGAAAAGTCATGGGAAAGTTACGTTACGGCGCTGCGAAAGTGACTGAATAAGAGCAATAAAATTTCAGCTTTGTATTTTATCAAGAATCTCTAAACATAGAAAACCGGTTGCATGATGTGGAGGAATTAGGAAAAGAAACATTATTAATGAGCAGAAAGAGAAAGAGGAATCGAGAGGAGAGAAGATAGCGATTGACAGTGCATTTCAATTTTTTTCAAATTAAAGTTGGCTGGAAAGCATAGAACCGGAAGGGAGTTCTACAAGCGAGAAATGCCAGAAAAGAAACTGTTAACATAGAACTTACGGCTGCATCTAGCCAGATCAAGTGTCAATTGATTAGAACTCGGCGCCAGTATAGTACTGCGCTTAAATTCATAAAGTCTAGGTACCATAGTGAAAAAAGACATTTATTTCGTAATAATACAAAACTGTGGCACAAGCCCACAAGTGTGAATGGGGAAAGTATGATCTTCTGTTTTATATATACGTCTAACATAGCAGGAACACCAGACCAAATGCGACAGCAATATACAACACATGGGCGAATGGTAGACTTGTAAATATGTGAGATAAGTTCTGGAGAGTAAAAAATGTCTTGGACGACACAGTGATCCCACAATAAACTAGGCCTTGTGGGATATCCCAGCCCGTAAACTCGGGCAAAATTTCCCCGTAGACCCCGTAAAAACGGAACCGGATTGCTCTTTACTTCCCCAGACGATACTCTGCCCTTCGGCACAGACTCGTCTGGGTTCCTCTCTGCCCGGAGACGGAGAGTTTGACAATCACACTTCCGAAGTAATTCGGAGAGTGATCGAATAGATTTTTTCAAGCGTACCTTAGATGTGGCACAAGGCCGAAAGTGTAAAGCACCCAGTGAGGATCGAACTCACTATTCAGTCGTAATTGTTCTAGCGAGACAAGCTTGCTCACAATTACACTGCCTTGAGCTGCCCAAGGACGACACAGTGAACAAACTTTCCGAGCAGCAGACATGGTAATTAATTCAACATAAACCTTCCCAGCTCTTGCAAAAGTTTCCAGCGTTGTTAACAAAATCCTTGTTTATTATATATTCATATCATCAATATACTGTTGTCGCAGTACTTTTCCCGGCTTTCTATCACCTTACGACATCTTTTAGCAAATTTAGTGGTTATTAATTGAATTTTGCATGCGTTTAACTAAAATTCGTTTCAGCAGGATACGTTGCCCAGTCTAAAACCAAAACAAGGATAAAAGTCCATATAAACATATATCTGCATATCCTTCGTTTTTTAGTTAAGTTTAAAGAAAGTTCATAGCAGATATTGGCATGTAGATTGGGTTACATTTGTCATTCGTGTACATTTGTGACTAGTCTGTCTTCAACGTTTAACGTGTATTAGTGACTTACCTGAGAAGTGTTCTGTTTTAACAATGGTAGAACATTCATATCGTGATCAAGCAGATATGATTTTTACACACGGCGGAGCGGATGGTAATGGACGCGAGGCTACGCGAGGCTACGCGAGGCTACGCGAGGCTACGCGGCCTTATTAGATTGCATTTTCAAACCGATAGAAATTATACCTTGTTTTTGGAGTTAGGAACCCACCACCAAACTTTGACAAAGTATTTTTGGGTTGTATCTTGGTTTGTACATTTAACAGCGTCTACCGTAAACTTTAAATTTTATAACTCAAAAACGAAGGATTTTCGGACATATTCTTGTATGAACTTTTGTCCTTGTTTTGGTGTGAGGAACCCGCCTCAAAAGTTTGTAAAAGTCATTTTGACACCCCCTGTATATAATTTTTAATCTAATGGCAAAAAAAAAAAAAAAATAAAAATAAAAATAAACGAATTTTATGCAAATATTGATTTTTCAACATAATCTTCTCTTGTAAATACACTTACTTCAAAGTTGAATATTAATCACATAAAACAAACATTAATCATTCTAAGTTTAATTTGATGATATCTGGCACAAGTCACTGTTGATTTCTGTGTACACACTGTTTAGAAATATGCATGTGTGCGAGTGTGTGTGTAATGGTATCCAAAACAAAAGTGAAGATAATGAGATATAGAAGAAAAATTATAAAAGACGCGTTTCGCCGAGAGCCCCTGCTGTTTTCGGCTTCTTCAAGTTAGAATGAAAGATAAAACTATGTAAGCAAAAATGCGTTGGGATGTCTGAGGATACAAAGGGACCATAATTCAAATTAAATTATCACATCCGCTGACACCAACGTCTCTCATATATATATATATATATATATATATATATATATATATATATATATATATATATATATATATATATATATATAGGGTTAGGTAAATTAGATAACCAGATATTAGCGACCGTATACGCGCGTGTTTGCGTGCATACGCTGGTTAACAAATAAATATTTACCAAATTTAGCCAAGCGGTGTAGACATAATAGTGCTCAATCTGGTTAGACAGAGCTGAGAAATATATATTAATAAATACACATATAGGTACGTTTGGTGTGTGACTCGAGTTTCATTGGTTGACCAAGTCGTTGGATACAATATATAGCTTATTGTTTATTAAATATATTAGGTTGGTGCAAAAATAATGACGTAATAATATCGTTTTTTGACGTTAAAAAATACGTCAAAAAACGACATTATTACGTCATTATTTTTGCACCAACCTAATAAATATATAAATATATTGTTTTATATATATATATATATATATATATATATATATATATATATATATATATATATGAAGATATATAGTCTTAAGATGTACTATATTTAAGGGATAAAGTGCTCAATATCAGAGATAGAGCGTGTGTAAATGTAAAAGTGAACATAGAAGTCAACATTTAGAGGCGACAGTCTGTTTCATGCTAGATGCAATCGTGAGGTCTAGCATGAAACAGACTGTCGCCTCTAAGTATTGACTTCTATGTTCACTTTTATATATATATATATATATATATATATATATATATATATATATAGCTTATTGTTTATTAAACAATAGCTATATCTCTAGCCCGACGAGTCGGGTAACCAACGAAACTTCAGTCACACATCAAACGTAGGTATATGCTTATTTATTTGTTATATATATATATATATATATATATATATATATATATATATATATATATATATATATAAAGAACAAACAAGCATAAACTTTCTGGTTTCTGCTCATTGATAGATCATGTGAGCAACAAGGACGTTTTCAGAAAAGTAGAAGCTACAAGAAAAGTAATTTTTTGCTTGCGTCTTTTTTTTTTTATCATTTTACCACAAGTAAGGCGGTAATGCCACTTGTATTTACAATTAAGAAGAGAATGGGGATCCTTCTAGGATTCATAATGAGGAAAGAGGACTTGGAGAATTTAACACCCACGGAACGTATCTTAAAGCAAGAGAATCAGTGGGAAATGGACGGATGACAAAACATGGATAAAGGAGGATGGTAGAGGACCAGAAAATGGAGAGAGCCATGAACGCCCATGTCCTGAAAAAACATGTATACAAAGAAGAAGAAGAAGAAGAAGAAGAAGAAGAAGAAGAAGAAGAAGAAGGCCTGAACTCAGACAACGATACCTGGTGGGAAATGTGAAACTATTTCAACACCTAGTGAAAAAAAAAAAAGAAGCAGCTATTATTTCAGATACTAATCAAACACTTTTTTTTTTCAAGTCATCTCAAACACAAACCACACCTACTTAGATCCTTATATTTTTAGATCCTGGTTAGGACAATGTTTCAGTCTTAGCCGTTGAGAGCTGTGGGAGTTTTGTCCAGGAAAATGCAAATTTGAATTATTTATATTATTGATTGTTCATTGTCGAGAGAAGGGAATAAAATCAATTGCATCCATTGACAGGCTTAATAGAATTCAAATACAGGTCAACAGCTGGTCAAGCCTTCTTGATTTGCATGGCGCTGAGAAAGAGAGAAAGACAGTTAATAGAATAATCCCAATTTATTCGCTAGGGTGTAAATAATGAATTATAGAGACCGAGTACATGTAAAACGTGTATCCGTGTGTGTGTGTGTGTTTGTGTTCATGCGTGTGTGTCACAGTGAGAAAGAGTTAAAATATTTTCTGGTGCATTTCTATCGTAAACTCATTAGCAACGCACTTCCAATAGTTGTATTATTTCAGTAATTTGTGCATTAATTTCTGGCCACTAACAACACCTTTCTTATTTATGTTCAATGTATTTCTACAATAGCTAATTTTGATTATTTACATTTGGACTATTATCCCCATCTTTGTTGTTTTTATCACAACTTTTCGGCCGTTGTATCCTCTGGCCTTCATCCGGTGTATATAGATCCGGAAAACCTAAAAAGGACCCTTTTATTTAACACACCGCCGTAGACTGTTCTCATTCCATTAGCCACATTCTTATTTTTAGTTCTGCTCGTTTTGTTTCCACTGAGTCCAAGTAAATACTGCTGGGCTCTGTAGGTTATCCGGATCGACATACATCTGATGAAGTCCGGACAGTACAATGGCCGAAACGTTATAATAAAAAAAAACACAAAAGATGAAAAGAACAGTCTGAATGTAAATAGCGTTAATAATGATAACGCCTCATCCTGGTACTTAAGACAGAAATTATAGAATATTTATATATTATTGTTCACCAGATACAAGGCCCACGAGCCACTCAAGGTAGAGGGTTTGGTTTTCTTGCCTTACTTGGGGTGAAATGATTAAAAAATGTATGTATGTAAGTAGTTAACTGATTTTATTTATAAACCGACACATTTCTTCTAGCCATAAACCTTATATTTAGTGAAACGTTGTCATAAAAACAACAAAAACGAGGAGAATAGTTTGAATGTAAATAGTGTTAATAATGATAGAAATTAAGACAAAATTATAGAATTATTTGATACTACTGTTCACCAAATACAAGGCGCAAGAGCCACTCAGGGTAGCAGGTTAAAAACATTTTTGATATACCATATATATATATATATGTATATATATATATATGTGGTACGATGGGGATATTGTTGCCATTTTATATTTTTAATTTCGTACATGCGCATTGGTTTTGATTTTGTCGATTGCGCAGTATAGTAGTGTCAGTTGGGCACCGTCTGTGAGAAAAAGAGCATCATGACGCAATTCACTCCGGCAGAAATTTGGAAACGGCATGATGTACTACTTGGCATTTGCGCCGGAAGCTCCAATACCAACATTTCATAGTGTCATAGTGTTTCCCTGTGAATCTAAGAACAGTGTTGATGATTCGGAAAGAGCTGGATGACTCTAATGATGATTACGAAAGTACGGCAAGTCGGAAAACTAACTCTGATCGTTCTGATAAGAAATGAATTCCAGAATTTGTTGGTGATGGCCTTAGACTCAAGACGGAGGCCTACATCAAGTGCCTTGAGGAGGTAGTGCTGCCTTGAATCAAGAGGATCGCTGCTGGAAGAACCTATGCCTGGTAAAATGAGTCTGCACCATGGCACACAAGCGGAAGTACCCAGTCATGGCTATCAAACAATTTCCGCGACTACATCTCTCCTTACATCTGGTTACCTAACTCTCCAGACTGCAACCATCTTGATTATTATGTATGAGGCGCAGTTGAGTGAGAGACCAAAAAAGCTCCTTGTAACACCAAAAAATGAACTGAATGCAAGGATTATGGTGACATTCAACAAGAAAATCGCCCAGAAGAGTTGCAGATTTTGATGTCGTCTGGAGGCCGTGGTTGAAAGCAATAGCTATTCTATTGAAAGAATTTACTTTTAGTATTTCAAGATATTTTTGTGCAATGTTGGTAAATATATCTGTTAAAGTGAGAAAAGGAGTGTTATTTTCATTTTTTACATGATTTTGGCGACATTTTATCCATCGAACCCTGTATATATGTTTGTGTGTGTGTGTGTAAAGCGAAGATTAGGCAGCTCCTGTCCATATATGGCAATAGTGTTTCATATTCGGCCTGGGCTGGTTCTTTTAAAGGTAGATGATAACAGGCGCAATCAGGTACTTACTCGAGTTCTACAGGGAACCGACCGTTTTTTCAGCATCTTTAGCGATGGATCGTATTTACGAGTTCCACTTGAGGTCTGGGTTGAGTTTGTCCCAATAGGCGATCGAGTCACGGGTCCTCCCTGATGTTGAAAATGCACAGATGTTGAATTTTGAAAAAAACAACTTGTAAATAAGGCTAGCATTTCAGTGTGTAGATTTTTGTTTTTATCATTAAGAGCAAAAATATAGACACTGTAGTTATTGAGACAATATCATTCGGCATGAAATGATGCCACCAGGATAAACTAAGGGATGAAATATCGAAATCAATCTTAGAATCAATTGGGAATTCATGAAAATCTTCGAATTTCTCAATAAATAGTGAAACGCTAAGCTATTCTGTGAATCGAATAGCGATTCAACGAATCTGGACTTCGATGCTTATATAGGTGTTAAAACAGGTCATTTTAAAGTATCTCGGGCAGCCGTTTTTTTTAGTTATGGCATCATGTACAAGCAACATACATCTTGGACGTATTCTGCAGAGGCTTAACCTTTTGAAATTCAAAAGCTTCGTTTTCGTCATCTATAAAGAAAGAAGGGAATTATTATATCTCTCTATCTTGAAGGAACAAGAAAAAAAGAAACAAAAAACTGTTTTTTTGCGAAGTGAAAAAGAAGAAAGCTTTATCAAAGAGGAAAGAAGACAATTTAAGAGAAAGGGAGAAAGAGAGAGAGAATGAGTGAGAGAGAGAGAGAGACATTGTATCGCTATATCTAAGTCGGCAGAAAGAAGAAAGAAGAAAGAAGAAAGAAGAGAAAAGAATTTGTATCGTCACCGATTGGCAGGTGAAAGCATAAATGTAAAAAAAAAACGAGTAAGGAAAGAAAATACTCGTTTCGTTACAAAAGAAAAAGAGAAAAACAAGAGAAAAGAAGAAGAAATACATTTGTATTGGTTTTGATCTTGCAGCCCAAAAGGAAATCATATAATCAGGAGAAGCACGCAGAATAGAGACAAAGAAACAAAAATAAACATTTCTCTTAAAGGTAGCAAGGAAGGAAGCACAATGCAGAGAGACAACAAGCTAGAAAGAAAAGTAGGGAAAAAGAGCAAAAGAAAGAGATTAATTGGATTAACTTGACCCCATTTGACCTTATGAATGATAAATGTCTGCGTACCAAACCAAGCCTCTGTCAAAATTTGTAGTAGAAAGACACATCAAAAAATATTGAAGGTCTCTCTCTATCTTTGATAAATCCGACCCAGTATGACCTCAAGAATAAGGGTTAAGCCTCGATCAAATTTTGCAGTAGTAAGATACCTTCCAGTCTGCACATAATTTTCCATTTTTATTTACTTACAGCAACAGAAATCTCTCCTTTTCATATTAAGACGTTCAGAGACATGGGAGTGAGTGAAAACAAAATAGTGTTCCCATAATAGATCATTATAAAGCACGCTAGGAGGTCAGATTTTGAAGGGAAAATCTGTCAAATCTCGGATGCAGCCATTCCAACAAAACTCAAGAAGAAACTAGAGATAGACATACACTATAGGCAAAATGTTTTGGGGACACCCTGCATTTCTTTAAAAAACACCTTAAAATGAGATATTTTTGTATATTTTTAATGCAAAAGTTAAAATTTCAGTAATTACAATGTATTTACTTTTATTTTGACAATAAGCACTTAACCATAAAAAAATGCAATCATACAACAGTATCATATTTTGTTTTCGACAATAAAACCACCACGTGCCTTAATTACTGCTCTACAAATTCTTGGCTTTCTTTCCAACAGCTTTTCAATAAAATTAGATAGTAGACCTTCTCAAGTATTCTTCAATCACTGAAAAAACTCACTCTCACTCTTTGGGCGTTCTTTTCGAATTCTCCTATCCAATTCATCCCACACTAATTCAATGGAAGAGAAGCCAGGAGATTGAGGTAGGTAAGTTATAATTTCCAAAAAATTGTTTTTTTTTTCTTTTACTCGCGCTAATTTTGACATATTAGGTTGGTGCAAAAATAATGACGTAATAATGTCGTTTTTTGACGTAATTTTTTAACGTCAAAAAACGACATGATTACGTCATTATTTTTGCACCAACCTAATAATTTAGAAGAGTGTTTTGAATCGTTGTCTTGTTGAAAGGTAATTTTTCCAATTATGCATAAACTAGTTGGTACTATATCACGTCTTTGCAAAATCGAATCATATTGTTCTTTTATCATGATTCTCTTGACCTGATTTAAATCTGCAGCCTTCTCTCCTAAAAGATATGACAATAAAAGGAGCCTGGAGAGAAACTGAAAAAAAGATATGGCAATAAAAGGAGCCTGGAGAGAAAATGAAAAACAAAAGCAAATACACTGTACTTTCAGAAATGTTATCTTTTACTTAAAAAAAAATACAAAAAATATCTCATTTTAAGGTGTTATCTAAAGAAATGCAGGCTGACCCCAAACTTTTGGCTGCAGTGTAAGTATATTCATATAAAAATATTTGTCACTTTGTGAGGAATATATAAATGATTATAGTGCTTATAATGTGTGGAACAGTTTAAACGATCCTCGTCCAAACTAACACAAGTCAGTCAATAACCAAGAAAAATATGCTAGAAGTGACTTACTATCAGTTTGTTCCAAGCGGTAATCACTGAGATTCTTTTGATGTGAAGATAAAACAATAATGACCGAAACAAATGACAAAGAAATTTTCTTTGCGAACGTGGCATGAGAGCAGATTTGATTTATATAAACAATAAATCTATCAAACGCAGACCCACAATCTCGTATCAGACATTCAGAAAATCGAAAACTTCGGAAAAATGATTTTTCTTCTCTCTCCTGTTAGATGATCCTTTGTTTAATGCTAATATATATATTTTTTATCTACGACGAAAATCACAGGCAACGATGTTTTACTTACAAAACAAACAGCAATTTTATTTATAAATAAGAGTATGTCATTGCTTATAAAGCAGGGATCGCTACACTTGCTCAATATAAGAGATACATACGATAAAGTTCAGATGTTTGAAAGCCGCAAGGCATGAACAAAATTTACACATACGTTCTTGTTACACACACATTTTGCTATAAAATATTCATATAAATATTCGTACATTCTTAGACTATTGCTATCAAATATGGTCCGGTGCCCCTGCTATTTACTTTCAGTTCTTTGATAAAATCCAAAGAAGAATCAGCAATATTATTGGTCCTGATCTGGCGGCTCGGCTCCAGTCAAGTTCTCAACGCCGTAAGGTTGCCTCTCTGTATCTTTTCTATAAATACTTTCATGGTAATTGTTCGGATGAGCTCTTGTTGTTTTATTCCCCTCCCCCGACAGACAATGAATTGTAAATATGGGGACTAGTTAATATTTTCATAGAGACAATGAGGTATTATGGTGGATGTAGTAAGAAAGGTACGTCGATATCTCATCAATTTACAGTTGAGCTGGCTAAATGTAACCGTAAATTCTATGCTAACAGTTTATGTTCTCGCACTTTTCGCTTGTGGAACTCCCTTCCGGTTCCATGTTATCCAACCAACTTTAATCTGCAAAAATTTAAATGCAATGGCGACCACTAACTACTGTCCTCCTGATTACTCTTTCCTCTTCCCACTCATTATTAATGTTTCTGTTCCTAATTCTTCCCCACATTGTAACACCTTGTGTCTTAATGGCTTTACTGCCTTGCATAGGGCGATGACGATAAAAAAAAGAAACGCATTTATGCAGTAACAGTTATTCATGCATGCAGTTTTTTAAACTGTTAATTTGTATTGGTTTCAGAAATCACACACACAGATATATATATATTATAAATTAATTGATTTAAAATATGGTTTTTCCGCTACACAGTTCTAACCATGTTTCAAAAATGGAAGCTAAAAGCTTTGAATTTAATTTTGTAGCGGAAAAACCATATTTTAAATCAATTAATTTATAATATTAATGCTCTGTAAATTTACATTGAGCACTATTTTGTATCTTACTGTTCTTTCTTTCTTTCTTTCTTTATATATATATATATATATATATATATATATATATATATATATATATATATATATATACATATTAGGTTGGTGCAATAATTTTTTTTGACGTTAAAAAACACATAAAAAAACGATATTATTTTTGCACCAACCTAATATATATATATATGTGTATATATGTATAATTTTTTAAAATCTTGACACTTTTAAACAAAACTCGTATTCGCAGTGTATCAACTCGGTCTGCATAGTTCAACATATTGCATTAACTACATTAATGAACAATGACGCGAGTGTGGTCTCCTTAGTTCCCTTACCCATGACCCTAGTCTTCTGACATTCCCCTGTAACCTTTGCTGACCGTAAATTTCTTTAATCTCTGTGACTCGCACCATTCTTTCGCTCTACACTAAAGCACAATGCCTCACCCAGATCTAGCCTTAAAATTAGAATTTAAATTCTTAAATATTTTTTGCTATTTTTGCATTGAACTTATATTTTAATCCAATGTAGTCTCAATTCATACCTAGTAAATAATTATGAAGCTTGAATTTTAATAAAAAAAAAATATCTGGTTAGCGCAATGCTGGGCAGTCCATATCTCAAATGTATACTTTAATACGATCTTCAAACCAAATTTTACTATCCCTTAACACTCTGTATATAGCAAGAATGATCTGACTTGCTTAATGTAAGAGCCACCTACAATAAAGTTCAGACATGAACAAAATTTACACATGTGAAACATGGCTGATAAGGCACATTTAACGGTGAATGCAAAATCATCCTCCCAATCTGGCTTAAAATGTCTGTCTCCATCTTCATATCACGTTTCTTACAATCTGAAAAGACCATCTTTCTTTACAAAATTTTTACAGACACTTTTTTTATTTTTTTATTTTTTTAAGCATTTCACCCCAAGCAAGGCGGGAATCCACTAGGACGCAAGGGGTTACAGAAAATTTAGAGCAAGATCAGATAGGAGTGATAGAAGAAAGGATGAGGGTAGTGGATAGATCAAGGCAACTGGAGATGTCGATTGACATTACACTTGAAACTTTAAACAAAACTTGTATCCGACGTGTACCAACTATCTTTGCACAGTTCAACATCTTGCGTTAACTGCATTAATGTACATGACGTGAGTGTGGCCACCTTAATGCCCTTACCCATGACCCCAGTATTCTGACATTCCTCTGTAACCTTGCTGACCGGAAATTTCTGTAATCCCTCTGTCTACCACCATTCCTTCCTTCAGCACTAAAGAACAATGCCTCTTCCAGATTTAGCATTAAAATTAGGATTTAAATTCTTAAATATTTTTTTTACTAACCATGAACATTTTAATCCAGTAGGTTTTCAATTCCTACCTAGTAAATAATTATAAAGTCTGAATTTTTTCTTATTTACCTTTTATATAAACTGTGATGAAAAAAGAGCTCAGCTAAGATATTTCCATGAGCCGCATATTAAAGGTCAAAGAGCCGCGTGTGGCTCAAGACCCGTGGTTTGGTCTTCACCGTTAAATGATCTATCGCTAGTCGCCATTTTTAATACTTTATTTCTTTATAAATGAAATGTAAAATGAATGTCATGAATGGTATTAAAATCGTCCGGAAATATCTAAACTATCGTCTGTATTAATCAGTTTTCTTAGATCAATAATTAAAAATGACTTCAGATGACTGGCGCTAAACAATCACAAAGAACTTTACCAAATAACAGAAACGACTCCACTTAAAGAATTCCAAAAGTAACGAGAGCAAAAATGAATAGAATGTAACTAGAATGTAAAATAATGATATAATCAATATGTTGTTTTTCCACAACACCTTAGACGAAGACTTTTGGAAGGAGTCTTCCATCAATGCTATGAGGTTGGTGCAAAAATAATGTCGGTTTTCGACGTTAAAAAATACGTCAAAAACCGACATTATTTTTGCACCAACCTAACAGAAAGAAGGATAATAATTGGTTTCCGAAGTTTAATTATTTAAAGAAACTCTTTTAAGAAAAATATTTTATAAATTTTAACCGACAGTAACGCTAACAGTTCAGTCAATAAATTCCTAAAGTTTCCTGTATAGAAACGGATAATTTCACCATTACTATTAGGTTGGTGCAAAAATAATGTTGTTTTCTCACATATGTTAATATGTGAGAAAACAACATTATTTTTGCACCAACCTAATATTATGCTATATTCTGCCTTGATTTTATCTTCCATTTATATACAAGCGCACCGTAATATTATTTATAGTCTTTATTTATGCAACACAATATGACGTTTATATGCATAAATATTAATGTGTTGGAAAATTCTCGTGAATATTTACACTAACTGCAGAGCAAATATCCTCTTAAAAAACTGGTCTTTTGGGGATGGTTTGTTTTACTATATACGTTTTTCCGAATTCAGAAACATGACTAGTTGGACTTTCAACAAGTGCTAAAGGCTGGTGTTCGAATATAGTCATTTGGAATGATATGATTCCATCTCCTTTCCCAGCTATGGATTAAATAATCAGACACAACTCATACATTGCATCTGTTCACAGATTATGACGGTGATCTAGAAAGAGAACTCGAGGAACCGAGTACGAATTCTACTTGGGTTCGTTACATACATTTGGAAAGGTATGATTCCATCTCCTCTCCCAGCTATGGATTAAATAGTAGAAATCAGATACAACTCATACATTGAATCTATTCACATATTATGATGGTGAGTCAGAATGGGAACTCGGGGAACCGAGTTTGAATTCTATTTGGATTCGTTACATACATTTGGAAAGGTATGATTTCATCTCCTCTCTAACCAGTTAAATAGTAGGAGTCGGATCTGGAAAATCATTGTTATTTTCAAAAATAAAAAAATAATGCAATATTCAGTCGCCCTGCCCCCTCCCCCCCAAAAAAAACAAAGAATTATTCTTACATTCCAAAAAAGTGTTGATAAGCCGTAAAAATAAATCAATGACATCAATCCGGTGTATAATGAAATGGTAATGCTAATATTAGACTTTTCTTCATAGAGAAACATTCGGCATTCAAAAAGAGGAGAGATGCAATAAAATTAGCGCCCAAAAAGAAACCCGGTACTATCTTTCCAACCGAAGAAAAAATGTTAATTTTCTTTAGCTTTCCTTAGAAAATTGGCTGGACAGAGTTTCCCTAGTTTCACTGTTGTAGTACCAAGCTTTTTCGTGGCTTACGCGCCCCGTCCAAGGAATATGGAATAAAAAACAACAATTATATTCGCAATCAAAAATGACAGCTGGCATTTCTTGGACACATAATGAGAAAAGAGGGCTCGGGGAATATGACACGGGGCGTAGACAAAGGGGAAAATAGAAAGGGTCACATACATAACGAGCTTGTGAGAATGGAAGGCGGAACGATGACAAAGGGACAAACATTGCTGAGAGTTACACGGGATACGTGTTTGTAGAGAGCTATAATCCCCCACGTCTCGGATTGACACTGTACATAGAAGGCGAAGATGTACAAAGCTTAATAAATATCATATTAAAAATAAGTAGCCCAAAAGACAGGATGGTTTCCTTTATATCCGAGTGGATTCTCCCTGGCATTGAAAGCTTTATTCCTCACAGAAAATACCTGAAAAAGCCAAATAGTTATCCCTGGTTCCCGTCTGTCCGTACGGGGGCCATGGTCTGCCGTAATCACTACTACCAACTATTTAAGAGGGAACAGTGTAGTAGAACCCTTGCCACATTCAGAACTGCGCACAAACACTGCAAAAGAGTCCTGGAAAAGGCAAAGAGCAGTATTGCGCAGGGGGTCCACGCCAAAAGAATGTGCAAAAGACTTGGATCCTAACGCTATTCAAAACAGATGCAAATCGTTATAAATGGCCCTGGGGTTATCTTATCCTCATCAGTTAAATTTAATCTTTTTACAACGAATTTTAAATCCAACTCGGATAAACGAAAAACGCTATCACCTACATCTGTATAAAATCTCGAGCGATTTCCAGACTTATCAAAAGCCTTGACTCTACGAATGTTACTGATCCGTAAAAATATATTGTTGTTCTTAAGGACCTTAGTCCAGAACTATCCACAATCTTAACGAAGCTGTTTAACCACTGTCTATAGAAGAAATGTTTAACAACCCCAAGGATGGTGTTTAGTGTATGTCCTGTGTATAAAATGCAAGTGAGCCCTCGTCCCCGTCACAATGTCGCTCTATTAGTGTACCCATTGTCATTGTCAATCTATTTGAAGCTATCATAAAGTTATTGGACACCTCGACAAGAACAAACTCCTGAGCGATAAAGAGTATGGCTTCCGCTCTTTAATGTCCATCGTTGATGTTCTATTATCACGCATAGGATCAGCGTGGAGCTTCATAATAAAAAAAAATATCTCGCTCTAGATATCGCGAAGGCCTTTGGCAAGATGTGGTACAGGGTTTGATACACAAGCTGGTTAGCTATCGAATCTCTTGGAGCGTTCGCTCAGTTATCAAGTTTTCCTGTCAGGTAGGTCTATAAAGGTCGTTGTTAATGACCAGCCATCTGAGGCAAAGGAGATCAATGCTGGCATACCACCAGTCTCTCTCATCGTTCCTACCTAAATTCTAATTTATATTAACGATCTATCCAAAAACACACTCAAAAACTTAATAAATCTATATGCAAATGATACCACAATGTAGGGGGGCAGCTTCAAATATCTGGATGAAAAGTGCCTGGCTGCTGATATATACTATGGCATATCCCACAGAGCTCAATGGACAAAAGTCAGGTTGATATGATTCAATATATTAAAAACTAAACTAGAAACATTTTATCACCACCGAACAGTCCCTAAACTTGAACCAATCGTGATGAGTGAGAATAACCTTAGAGTGGTTGCTTGGGACGAACTTCTACTGGGCTTAAAGTTCACTCCAGATTTAAAATGGAACTCGTATATTTGTGCCATCGCAAAAGATTCTGGATGAATGCACACTTACTTGTTACACTCCAGAAAATACATTTCTCTCGCCGCCATGTGGGTGATGAATTATTATCCCCCTCCAAGCCTTATTCCATACACAAAACATTGCCAATATCTTGCTGCTATACCGCTATTTCTATGGCAGATGTTCGGATGAGTTAACTTTAACCCAACAAGCCCCGACCTTAACAGCTAGCACCCGCCATTCCATATTCACGGTGGCAAATTATCCCCATCCTCTTTGTGTTTCTTTGATAAGGAGCAAATTCAACTAGACAGCTTCTTTCCCAGAACTGGAAACAGACTCCTGAGCATTCTTGGTCTATTCAAGTCAACCAATATCTATCCTGTACGTACTTATAATATGCATTTCTTTATACTTCCTCTCCCAACTCTTACAACAACCTTAACCATTAACCCTCTACCTTGAATGGCTCTTGGGATTTGTTTGAATGAACTATCAGTAAGTAACAAAAACGCTTGGTTCTCTATATTTGGTTAGAAGCCAGTCTAGGAGGAGGAAAATCGACAGGACAGTCACCTATATTTCTTATTATTCCTCCATATTGTTTTCGGGCTTATGGAAATGTGCATGTGATGAATAGCAATAACTGCATAGGACGATTAGCTTCATGTCCGGCTCTTGGCCAAAGCAGTTTATAATAGATGTTAGAGCATACAACTCATACATTGAATCTGTTCACAGATTAAGACGGTGACTCGTAATGGGAACACGGGGAACCGAGTTCGAATTCTATTTGGGTTCGTTACATTCAATTAATCGAAAATACCTTTGGAAAGGTATGATTCCATCTCCTCTCCCAGCTATAGGTTAAACAGTAGGAGTAGGATCTGGAAAAATCATTGTTATTTTCAAAAAGAAAAAAAATAATGCAATATTCAGTCGCCAAAAAAAAAAAAGAATTATTTTTAATATTCTAATATATGTTTTTTGCTTTAACCCTAGAACACTAACCATGGGTATATAGTACCCAGCGCAAATTTTTCTATTTTTAATTACAATTTTCAGTACCTGATTTTCTTACCTAAATAATATGTTTTTCAGTTCCCATTAATGTTAACTCACAGTACAAAGTTTGAAGTGCCTGCATGTAAAATATTTCAAATAAAGACTTATATTTAATATTTTTTGGATATTTTGTAAATCGGGTATGATATACCCATGGTTAGCAGTGGTTTAATTTTAATTGATGGTTAGTGTTCTAGGGTTAAATAACCTAAAAAGGGTCGATAAGCCGTAAAAACATATCAATGATTGGTAAAATGGTAATGGCAATATTAACCGTTTCTTTACAGAGAAACACATTCGGCATTCAAAGAATGGCCAAATGACATAAAATTACCGCCCAATAAGAAACGCAGTACTATCTTTCTACTAAAGAAAAAGATGCGAATTCGGTTTGGAAACAAAAATGAAGAATTATCATGACATTTTACTATGTGAGATTATCTCAAGATCATCTCCAGTCGTGGTTCGGAACGATAAATGATAAATCTGGTGTCGAGCCTTGAAAGTATTGCAGTCAGTTAATTCTTGAATGCACGAAGATATACATAATAGCTGATGGCTGATCCAGTTACGGCGGCGGGAAGATAACGCAGTCATGAGATCAGTTTTTGAACAATCAAATCTGAAAAGATGACGTACCATGCGACTTGGCGTATAAATCAAATGACTAAACTCTCAATTATGAATCACACAAAAGTCGTAAAGTACAAAGAACAATAATAATAATCCTACCTTTGTTGCAATAATATAAAAAACACCAAGGAAATTACCATAAAAGCTGAATTATAAAAAAAAGGTAATTATGAGATTGTTGACGAGTGTAAAACTGTCCTTGAGAATGAGATTTTCATTTGGCTGCCATCCACCCCCACACCAACCCCTCTCAGAAATATCTAAACTGTCAGCTGTATACGACCGCTTTCTCAGATCAATGGTAAAAAATGGCTTCCAGTGAGTGAAGCCTGTAGATCTCAGTGCGAAGCATCCAGGTTTTACAGAATCACAAATAAAAAGCTGTTCCGAATAACGGAAACCACATCAGTTGAGGACTTTCAACAGCAGCAACAACTAAAATGGCTATCACATGTAAGTAGAAGACAGAATAATCACGTGATCAAGATGCAAACATTCGACCCTACATCTAAAAAGAGGCAACAAAGGGAAAAAAAAAACTGTCACTATTGGAAAACGCAATAACAGTTACTAAACTTGAGAAACTACTTTGCTTGAAAAACTATTTTAATCGAAATATTTTATAAATGTCAACTGACAGCAGCACTGGCTGTTTGGTCAATGAACGTTAGATGTCAAGAACTGGCGAAGCAGCTAATATTACCATTACTTTGTACAATGACATCACTTTGTACAACTACAGAAACAAATGACATGAACGCATCAGACGCATCATCTTTATCATCGTCTTTCCCATCTTAGCCATTGCTGGTCGTGGGTGTCGGCTGTCAAGTACGTCCCTGGTGCAATGTTTCCTCTGGGTCATATTAACTGTCAGATTTTTCAGACTTGTCAGCAAATTGAACGCTTTGTTATTCGTTTGCACGACAGACAGGTTAGAGGTATCATCCATCGGTCTCGTGAGATTAAGAAGTTTTCTCGCTTGGCTAGTTAATCCATATTGCAGACGCCTGCTCAGGCACATTTATTTCTCTTCACTGCCCGCAGAACCAAATTGTCGGGGTTTTGTGATGTCAACGAACACCAGTAATGCCAACAAATACTCGTTGTCACTTTCGTAATGCAATGCTCGTTGTAGTAGAGACTTTGTAATCGCAGATACAACTATAGTAAAGCCGTTGAACAATACTGGTGTCAGACACCTTCGACTATCATTCGCACTAATAGTACTTGCTCGATAATACTCACTCGTACAGTATAGTGATCCGAATAGAGGAATGGTATAGTAAATAGAGTAGAGAATAGTGGTCTGTATAGTAATAGAGGATAGAATAGAAATAACGATCAATTAGACGCCAAGCTAGTTCTTATTTATGCGTTTCCTGTATGGTTACGTGGTCAACTTAAATCAATAATGGGATTGCCTGTGTTTGCTCACTGGCGATCTATGCTCAAACTCAAGTATCGGTAGCGACACTTTATTCCTATTTAAGAGGTTTGTACTACAACTATGCTAATCGGGGCTCTATTATAGAGGTTAAAAATACTGGTACCCAAATTGAGAAAAGAGGGCGTAGGGAATTGAACACTCACAGGACATATTGAAAAAACAGAAGAATACAGCGAGTAATCTATTTAACATGTATGTGACAATGGTAATGGTGAAAGAAGGAAACATTCGGAAATCATGAATGTAACTTTCGGTTGGAATTCGTAAAGTCTTTCTCTTGAAACCATTTTACAGGAAAATAGGTTTCTCCAATGTCCCCTTATGGCACTTTCTAGTTATAATAGGGTTTCTTTAAAATTTTGTTTAAGTCAGTATGGAACATCAACATCTTGATTATGTCATTATTTTCTGTACGGTTTCCATGTGCATTTTACTTGTTGCTTCTGTTGGAAGTTATTCAAGTGATGTGATTTTTGTTATTTAGTACATCAGCTCTTTGTCATTCTGTAGCACCAATTCAGAATGTTCAGAGGCTCATGATCTTTGCCAACAAATTTATTATTAATATTTCTATTCCTAATTCTTCCATATCCTGTAACTTTTGCTGTCTTAGTGGCCTTACTGCCTTGCACGAAGTGATACCGATTAAAAAAGATACAAAAAGAAAATTGAACTTAGAATTCTCTGTGCGATGTGTACTTTCGCCTAACATCAAAAGATGCTACAAAGCGAAAACATTGTCCTAAAATGCACTGTCCTCGCTCAAAGCCATTTTTAAGCATTGATCTTAGAAAGAATCTGTATACAGCTGACAGCTTAGATATTACTGAACTGGCTTGGCGCCATGCATGCCGTCCATATGAAGTCTGGATCTGGTGAGGTTATTTAAGAACATGACTCGAGTTTTCAGGTTAATGTTTTGGTTTTGTACCAATTTTCGGTGTTGGTAGAAACTACCTCTGGCGCAACATATTCTATGTTCAATTTCCTTTTCCCCTATACTAAATTTGTTATAACTGATCCATACTGTATTTGAAGTGTTTAGTATTTACATTATTTACATTATTCGGACTCTTATCCTCATCTTCATTGCCATATTCACAACGTTTCGGCCGTTGTACGCTTCGGCCTTTTTCAGGTGATTGAAATTTCGAACCGAACCCTTTATTTATTCCACCGGGGTAGATTGTTCTAGTTCCATGTGTCATGCCTCTTCTGTATGTATCAGTTATTTCCCTTTAACACACCTCTCCAAGTTTCTTTTTGTTCACCACTGCTGCAGCTTGGTATTGAACTCGCAACTCTTTCGTTCTCGTTACTGGATCTAACCAATGCCTTTATCCACATAGCCCTTTATCATAACTACATTAGCCTCGGGAGGCATTTTTAATCATTGATCTGAGAAAACAGTTGCATAGAGCTAATAGTTCAGAAATTTCTAAACCCGCTGACCGTTATACATGACATCTATATGAGGATCTAGATCCTATGAGGCTACTTAAGAACATGACACGGGTTCTTAGTTTTAGGTTTTGCTTTTGTAGTTTTTTGCAGTGTTGGAGAAAACTCCTCTTAAAACAGTTTATTCTATTTTAAATTTCTATATCTACTATATTATATTTATTATGACTGATCCATACACCGAGGCATCTGAAGCGTTTAGTATTTACTAATTCCACATATTGATTTTTCTGATGAATTCAGATCATGTGTCATCAGTTCTCGCATTCAAAATCCAGATCATATTTTCTGTTTTTGGAAAGCCTTTTCTTATTTCTTGGAAAACGTTTTCAAAAATCCTTTCACCTCAAGCAAGGCGATAATGCCACTAAGACACCAGGGGTTATTGAAAGTGAAAGAGAATTAGAAGACTTTCGTGAGGAGAAAGGACAATAAAAGAACAGATTTCAGGAAGATAGAAGACAGCGACTGATGTTGCATTTAGATTTTTAAAGATGGCAGGTGGCAAGGAAGCAAGAAACCGGTATAAAGTTCTACAATTACATCTTGGTCTTTCAAAAATAAAACCATGAGGCCTAATTGCCAATCTAGTATTACGTTTAAATTCATGCGGTCGAAGTACCAGAGAGGATTGCACATCAAAACAATTGCCATAAAAATATTTATAGGAACGTCAGAGGTAAGCCAGGTCACTGCGGTAGAAAAGTGGTTGAGGTCGAGATGCGATGTCAGGACCGATATCATTACAAAACGTTCTTTGGATTTTATTGAAAATCTCGAGATATATAGCAGGAGCGCAGACCAGAAGTGGCAGCAATATTTCCTGCACGGACGAATGGTAGATTTATAAATATGCAAAATGGATCAGCTTTTAGTTAAGTGCCGTACGCAATTCACGCTAGGGCGGTGATATCTATTTCGATTCATGACTGACTAGGTAGAAGATATTCCTGCAGTAGGTTGGCTTTTCTTTCTACGGCAGACTGGTTGCCAACCAAGGCTATAAGAGCCAGTCTGTTCTGATATTGAACTCATAGCTGGGGAGAGAAGAGATGGATTCATACCTTTCCCAAGGATATTTGCGCGTAAATGAATGTAATGAACCCGACTGGAATTTGAACATGGCTATCCGAGTTCTTATTCCAAGCCGTTATCCATTACACCAATAAATTACATCCGCGTCCTGGGTATGACGGTAAACTACGACCAACAATAAGGCTTCAGATAATGTTTTCGGAAAAATAATGTTGCCAGCTATACGTTTTTGAAAAAATAATATTACCGGCTATACGTTTTTTTTTTAAAGAATAGTGTTGCCGGCTATACATTTCTGAAAAAAATAATCATACCAGCTATACGTTTTTGAAAAAATAATATTACCAGCTATACGTTTTGGAAAAAAATATTACCAGCTATACGTTTTTGAAAAAATAATATTACCAGCTATACGTTTCTCCAGCAATAAGCTTTTAGAAAAATAGTATTACCAGCTATATGTTTTTGTTAAAAATAATATTACCAGCCATATGTTTTTGAAAAATAATATTACCAGCAATACGTTTTTTGAAAAAATAATATTACCAGCTATACATTTTTGAGGAAAAATATTGACAGAAATAGATTTTTGACAAAACAAAAACATTAGCAGAAAAAAAATTGTCGGCATTAAATGACCCATTGAGGTTGATATGTCGTAAAACAAACCAAACCAAACCATTACACCAAAACTCAAGATGGATACTGGCAAGAAAAAAACTGCCTGGTACGAAATAGTGAAGCAACTTTCCCAGTAGCAATCCAAGATAGTTATTCCATATAATCACCCCACTAGGCCGCTCTTTATGAAGACAGTTGAAAAGCTGAGACTAAGAAGGCGAAATGGGTTTTTATCTCATGGAGGTTAGTAACAGCCATGTTGATGAAAGGAATAAAAAGTTTCTCTATGATATAAAAGATAGCATTTTTTTAAATTTAGGAGTCGTTTCTTGCCTGAGTTAACAACTGATTGGAATACATTTTCGAGAACAGCTGCCAGTTTTATTTTGTCGGACCTGCTGGACTTTACCATTAAGACAAGAGTAAATAATTATGTCATCAGCATAAACACGTAGTTGGGAGCTGATGACATCGTGAAGTTGGTCGATAAAGATAAGAAACAACGTGAACGCAAGGATAGAGCTGTGGTGGAGTCTTGAATTAATGTGAGAGGAGCGTGCCGTTCAACGCAAAATTCATTACAAGATTTGTTAAGAACGTTTGGGGTTAGGTCAAATATTCGGACAGAGACACCATAGCTCTTGAGATTGAGCTTGTAAATAAAGCCAGCCTGCCAAACCTTGTCAAAAGCATTCGAAATATCTACGACCACAGCCCTAGCCATGATGTTCTTATAGATAGACACATTCTGTTAGAAACTGTTATCACATCGGCAGTTGACCTATAGAAACGAAAGCCATATTGTTTATCTGAAAGAATGCAATAGGAAGTGAGGTACTTAACCAATTCCAAGATGATTCGTGGGGGATGCTGATTCTATATTCAAAATAATTCTAACGATGAATACTTATGTCATCATAATAGAATCGCGAAATATTAGTACACTGGCCTCTGGAAGGAAAACAATAAGGCTTTTTTTGTATTAGTAGATTTGTTTGGGATGTGGTATAGAATGCTTAAATGAGCAAGGCCCATTTCTTTGAATGACAGAACAGGAAGAAAAACGAGCATAAAAGCTAAAAAATACTTATACCAACAAATATATGGAGAGCCACGTCCTGCAATATAAATAAAAAAGATTTAGAGCGTAACACGGGCTGGAGTTAGCGACAGTAACAAAGAAGAGGAGAAGGCTTCTGGTTATTTGGTTTCAGTCGAGAATTTGCGGCAAGAATATATGCAATTCAAAATTAGAAAATATCTAGAATTCTCTGAGGGAGCTATGGAACACAAAGTCGTGTTTTTAATATCGGCGCACTTGGAAGTGTCTTAAAAAAAGTTAAATGTTAGAATGGATGGAAAGAGTGAGATTATTCGAAACTCATCAGTTCTGGAGTCTGAAGAAATATTAAGAAAAGTAATAGAGATTTGAAGATAATTGCAGCCATAATAAGCACTAAATGTCTAGAGCAAACATGCATATCCATGGACTGAAACTAATAAAAATAATACTAGTTGGATCCATGGGAATTCTGCGGGTGTTGATAAATAAGCTTACCCATTTGCTCTTGTCTTGACCATAGCCTGTATCATTCCACTCCCGCCCCCATGCTTCCAATTTTAATTGACTCTTACTGTTTTATTCATCTAAATGTTACAAAACATGCATTAGTTTCATATGCGAAAAAGACAAGGAATGGACAAATATGTTGTTTTATTTCCCCAGAGAGAATTTGAATATATCGTAATTTTTACGCCTTTCAATCCTTAGTTCCCTTCATATCCACCCAGCAAGTTGGTCTGTCTTTCTTTCTATCTCTTCTCTCTCGCTTTTCTTTTTGTTTTCTCTACTTTTTCTTCTTCACATACTTTTCTCCCCCTGCCTTTACTTTCCCAATTCATGCCCCTTCAATATTATTATGTGGGTGCCCCGGTTAGAAAACTTAACTGATTCCAGCACAGAACAGAAAGGGAACAGATCAGACATATACTACACTCTGATCCGATATAGAAAAGCATAAAGGTCATATATATATATATATATATATATATATGTGTATGTGTGTGTGAAAATATATAGAAAATAGGAAAGAACTCGTTAGCTAAATAAATCGAAGTTCTTTAGTATTTTTACTTTTATTTAAAAAAAAAAACAGTGCTCGATATAAAAGTAGAGCATATATATATATATATATATATATATATATATATATATATATATATATATATATATATATATATAATTTTTTTTTCTCTTTTCAATATACGATCAGGCTTTATTCCAGAGAGGAAATGATGCAGGAAAGCTCGTACTAATGCTTTTCGAAAATAGTAAAACATATGTCAATATGTATCATATCTTTTATATCGAAGAGCAAATGCGAAAAACAAGATACGATTCTCGGATTAATTTTGTATAATTTGATATAATTTTGTATAATTTTATATATCAACAACCAAAATGTTTATCATTTTGTCACTATATATATATATATATATATATATATATATATATATATATATATATATGTGCTCTATAGTTTATATATATATATATATATGCTCTATAGTATATATATATATATATATATATATATATATATATATATATATATATATATATATATGCTCTATAGTATATATATATATATATATATATATATATACTGTAATCATTTTTTGAACTCATCCATTGTATTCCTTTGGATCTTGAGAGAGGCTAGTGGGCATATATTCTAGGCAGCTCTCAGGCCTGCGTCCCACTGGAGAGGTTTCTCCAGTTTCATCACCAAAGAACTGAATTTTGACCAGACAAGACGCTACCTTTACCTGATGCAATGCGCATTTCTGGTAATGAGCAGGATAAGTGGGGGTATCAATGCGGGGTATAGTGAGGGTTGTCTTTTTGAAGTATGAAGGATGAGGCAACAAAAGTGACTTGGGAGTCACATCTAACTACTTGGGAACACCCTCAGTCGGACACAGTGAGAGCGACTTTGGTTAGATATTTCTAACAGATTATACGCCGTCTTGCAAAACTTACCAAAATATCACTCACGTTTGGCTGTTATGCATGTACATGGTATATTCTTATCAGACTGGCTGGCATGATGATTATATAGTGTGCTTTCTATATTTGTACCTCATCACTTTTGGCGTGCTTCTCTAACACTCAACAACAACAACAACAACAATAATAATAATAATAATAATAATAATAATAATAATGACTTTACATTATTTAGAAACATAAAGAATACACCAAGAAAGATTACGGTTTGATTAAATAATTAAGTCCGATTCATATGACATCATTGCATCCTGGAAAAACGATTTGATACCATAAATTCGCAACAAAGAGACATAATACATTCAAGGTGAAGGAAGTGAAGACACTATAGACGACATAAGTGAATGTAAAAAAAGACTTTAATAAAACGGATGAATTCGGGTCAAATACATATGGTTGGAATCCAACAGAATGATAGGATAAAGAACAAATAGGAAATGATTATCAATTTGACATGTTTCAATTTTATTAAAGCTTCGTCAGAGAATGAGGTATAGAAAAAAAAATTCTGGTATTTTTATTTTTGTGTTTTTTGATTTAATTAGCAGTTTTCACGTAAATTTAACTTGTTAAGCAGCGTTAGTATAATTTATGACATTCTAAATTCAAGAGCACATGACGCATCCTTTCGAAGCTCCCCAAAAATTAACAAATTCCAAGCCTAACTAAAAAATGTAAATATTTCTTTATACATACAAGTGTATCATAATTGTAATTTATCTATGTGGGATTTGTATGATAATATATATTCGTAAGTGTGTGTTTGTGTGTGTGTGTGTGTGTGTGTGTACGTATGAGTTTAGTGGTTGTCCCCATGTTGATCAACATCATGCAAATAATCACAAAACATAAATAATCAATTATACTAACGCTGTTTAAGTTAAATGCTTAAGTTAAACATGTTTAACGAATGAAAATCAAGCACCACAAAAATAAATATACCAGAATTACTTTTTTTCTCCATATCATTCTCTGATAAAACTTTAATAAAAGCGAGACGTCCGAGTTCAAATTCCAGTCGAATCCATTACATCTACTTGGGAAAGGTATGTATATTCTTCTTCTCCCCCCAGCTATGGGTGAATAGCAGGGCAGACCGTGTTCTGTAGCCTTGGATGGCAACTAGTCTACCGTAGAAAGAAATGGCAACCTACTGCGGGAAAAAAATCTGCTTCGTCAGTCATGTATCGAAAGATACACGAACGTCTAAGCGTGTACCGCGCATGGCACATAACTGACTGATTTGTTTTTTTTATCATTAAAAAGAATATAAAAATGACACATTAAAATAGAGATATTAATTGACAGGAAGCAGTGCAGATGACTATTAGTCGATCGTGTCGACAAATAGTATAAATACAAAGCAGAAGCTGTATTACAAAATAAAAAGAAAAGAATAAACTTTGCGACTGATAGCCAGTCCGACCATAAAAGCAAGAAGACCGAATATGGAAAGTCTGTATAGCCTGCGCGATAGAATGGGTCATAAAGATTAAAAAAATCCCCCCACAAATATCAAACCGATACCCGAGAGCTAAGGAAGCTGTGTATGAATACGAGAGTCGTGTTTACTGTAATCATCGAACTTGGAACAGTTTCTCAAAGGCAAAAGACGAAACAGAATTAACTAAAGATTAGAGTTAAGATTGTCGAGATCTTGAGCTGTTGTGGTCAGTAGAAAAATGGTGGAAGAGGCTTCAGGCCCCATAGACTTACTGTATTGCTTAATGACGACTCTCGGACATCTAAACATGCAGACATATGAAATAATAATAATAATAATAATAATAATAATAATAATAACTCCAATGAAATTTGAGAATGAATCACTGAAGGTATTAACAAAAACGGGTGAAAAAGATGATCCCAAAAATTATAGGCCAATAACATATCTGTCTACCACATATAAATTGGTCACGTCTGTCCTGACGAATAGTACTTACTCTTTTCTCGATGAAAACAACATTCTTCCTCTGGAACAGAAGGGATGTCGAAGAGCTCCATTTGGTTGCAAAGAACAACTACAAATAAATAAAGTAACCCTGGAAAATTGCAGGGAAAAAGATAGAAATCTCAGCACAAATTCGATAGATTACTGTTTGATGGTGGATCCTTAAGTCTTTGAACATCTACAAAGTCTCATCGGTGATAGTAAATTTCCTTAAATATAGCATGAAACTGTGGTAAACCAGATTACAGGGGTTCCTCGACTTACGTCGGAGATCCGTTCCGCAGCGCGGCGTAACCCGATTTTCGACGTCGGTCGGAACACACTTACATATAAACACGCACATCACTCACATGGAGCACATACACATTAACGTACACATACTGTACACAGTACAGTACGGTAATGAAGTTAAGCAGTAAAAATAAAATAAATAAAAGGCCATATTCATGAAGTTTCGGCCGTTGTACTCTACAGCCTTCTTCGGGTGATGTAAGTTGGAATTTCGAATTTAGTCCACTTATCTATTAGAACGGACTCAGCTTCAGTTTTTGTTCCTGTAGCCGGGTATTGAAGTCACAACTTTGGATCAATTCCCTTTTTTGGATACCTCAACTAACGCTTTTATCCACTGAATCAGCGAGTGAATTTCGGTGCATATAAAACCTAATATCTCAGTTAACATTTTTTACCAGAGCCCATATTAAATTATTTTGTTATTATTGTTGTTTTTCTCTAGATCTCTGTATTATTCATGTCTTTATTTGGCCGGCTTAGAAGATTTTAGTGGCTTAACATATCCGCTGATTCCTTAAGTTTTCATATTTTCAATGATGTTCTCTGTCTATTATTTCAGCTTCATTCCACAGACGGCGGTGATCTCCCATTTCCCTCCATATCTTTTCAGCCATGCCTGATTTTTCTATTTACGTCTATATCACGGCCTTACGGTGTTCCTGCAGTCTTATCTTAAGGGAGCAGCATATTTCTTGTCACAACTACACGAGATGGTGTACACACAGTTCTTAATCATGTCTACCTTTATGGGTGGTCTTACTCATAGTGTTGAATCTCTAGAACCATTAGAACAATTTACCCCCGTGGATTAAATAAAGGGTTCGGTTCGAAATTTCACTTGAAGACGACCGTACAATCACCGAAACGTCGTGAATATTTTCTAAATACTTAGCTTTCGGAAGGCCTCTTTAGCTAGACTGCGGCAGCGTAAAGGGACTGTTTACAGCCATAATTTCTCAGTCGTCCTATAAACGAAAATTTCAGCTTTTATATTTTATCAATGGTCTAAATTTTAGGTCTGCCTTAGAGACATTGCATATAACATCTCTATCTATAAAAGACAGGATGTGTGTAACGAATGCACTGCCGCAATTTTAAACGGATTTGCACCAAAATTTACATGCAAATGCTCTAAATTATTGGGAAGGCCAGGACCGACTTTGCATTTCCCAACTCCCATCGATAGTGGAAATAATCGATTTTTTCATTCTTCTACGCCAGTTTTCATGTAGTTTGCGGCCATTTTCTACTGACCAGAGTGAGAGCCTATAGCTGGCTGCCACAAATAGGCTGGAAGATTCTATTGGCCAGCGTGAAAGCCAACAGCTGACTGACAGGAATGCTAACTAGCATGCTAGCATGCCAAAAAAAATAGATAGCTGCATTCATCACGAGTGGGAAAAATTTAAATCTGTATGGCACTTTACTCTAATTGACTCATTCGCTTGCTTAAACTCAACGTTGATCCTGATTCCGCAGAACTGGGTTTGGTGTGAAAAAGTATTTGTTGTTAACATTCTTATTTCATTCGGTTTTTCCAGTTACGAGTCCTTTTTTAAAGCTGACCGTTTTATGTTCATTTTGTTTAGTTCTTTTTTCGTAACAGATTTAATGTTTAGTATAGAGATTAGAAAAAATTCGCAGTGTGAAATAGGCAAGAAGTAAGGCATGTAGCAGCATCAGCATGGCAAAGGGCACTCCTTTAAAGGTAAGGAAGGGCAAAAATATTTGTCAAGTGATAGCGATTGCTGTATGAGTCGTACGATTTTTGAATCAAGCACGGGCAACGCCGGGCCATGCTACTAGTATTAAATATGTATACATTATTTCAACTAAATATCACTATTCTGTTTCTGTATCTGTTTTCTATGCTTTAATATCTAAATTAGTTGGGCACATCGTATAGTAAGACAGTGCTTCATAATAATGGTTTATTTTTTTTATTTAGTATCGGAATAGTAATACTCGTAAGATTAGATCAAGAAAATTGTAACAGGAATTTAAAATCGAGACCCCAATGGCAAAGCACAATGATACTCAGTAGTAAATCATTTTAGATCTTTATATGGTTAAAAAATTACTAAATAAGACATAAAGATTTTAACCTACAATTTTAATTTAACTATCGCTGCACTTAAAAATTGCTTTTGCTTTAAAATACTATTCGTTTGTGTCAACCTTTTCATATAATATAGTCTTTAAAAACGACAGTTTAAAAACCTTTAATAAAATATTAGAACTATACACAATCTTATAACAAATATGAATCGAAAAGCTATTTTCAAGGGGGTTATTTATTAAAAAAACATATGCTGGTTTTATTTTATTTGACCACACTGAGCGTCTGCGAACTGTCCCTGAGCACATTCCCAAAACAGATTATTCTTAACATGTGCGATTGCGAAACGGCGTCTGTGAAATGGCGATCGCAAGTGATTCTAACCTAACATCGCAGTGTTAGAATCGATAAGATTAATGAGAACGGTAATAAAACTCGGAGAAACTTGCTGGCATTCTATCCACAATGACAGTCTCCAGAAATCTGATAGGGATTCGTAAGTGGATGACTAATAAGAAAACTAATAATGCATGACCTTTTATATATATATATATATATATATATATATATATATATATATATATCTTCACCTTATATATATATATAAAGTGTAGGAGAACGAACAGTCGGATTACAGCGTTCAAAACATTAATTTAAAAATAGTGGTCAATGCACAAAGTAGAGCCGTAAATATTTATTTATCTTATGCAGTGTTACATTAGAACATGCACATATCCACTACAAAATTGTATATTTTTGTTTCAATGTCAAAACAAAACAAAACAAAAAAACCCCCAAAAAACGGGAAAACCTTTTTTTAGACGTTTCATCAGGTGACTTAGACTCCGTAACACCGTAATTACCCCCACCTGATGAGACGTCTAAAAAAGGTTTTCTCTTTTTTTAACGTTGAAACAAAAATATACAATTTTGTAGTAGATATGTGCATGTTCTAATGTAACATTGCATACGATATATATATATATATATATATATATATATATATATATATATATATATATATATATACAGAGTGGTCAATGATATATAACAATATATTATATTGAACACGATTAAAATAGATTTTACTATAAGACTTATTAATATTAATATATAGCGTAGCATTAATATTTATCGCACCAATCATTAATACCACCTTTTTATATCTCTCTATATATAATTCCACGTATATTATAGATTCTATTGGTTATTTTATTTATTATGTGTGTATATCTAATTTCACCAATGTAAGTATAATGCTAGGTTCAAAATGCATTATATATATCGTCTTAATATATAATTAAGTTAACATCGTAAGAGCTAAGTTATATATATATATATATATATATATATATATATATATATATATATATATATATATATATATATGAGTTTAAAATACGTGCTAATAAAAAGAAAAAAGTTTCAGTACATCAGAAAAGAGGTGAAATTTCTGCTTCGACACGTATTGACGAAAAAAGTCTTGGAGAATATTTACAGGACATTTTGAAGGCAGGGCTTTCAAAGGGAAACGGCGAATACTTACTTAATAAGTCTGTGAGAGTGAACAGCAGAGCAAAGAGGAACAGGGATGGTAAAAAGTCAAACGTTACTTAGACTTACAGATGCTAAACCCCAGGAGTGTGACATTCTACGCCTTGTTGGCTTCACGTTTTCCGCTGACATGAATTTAAGCGACTATATCGAATCAATTGCTACCTCACCTGCACGGAAAGTTGGTTCACTGTGCCGTGTCAGAAAATCTTTCTCGTCAGAATTCATCTTTCACATTTATAAATCTACCATTTTTTTGTGGATTGAATACTATTGTTATATCTGGTCTGGTGTTCCTGCTGTAACAGAAATCCATAGAAAGATCTGTAATATAATCGATCCTAGCCAGGCATCTTGACTTCAGTCACTTTCTCACCAACATCACGTGACTTCTCTCTGTCATATCTACAAATATTTTCATGGCAACTGTTCTATCAAGCTTTTTCACCCCTGTGCTTCGATTAGATGAAGCGTGCTACTCGATTGGAGACTAGGTTTCACCCTTTTTGTTATTGAAGTAACTAGATGCAACTGCCACCTCTATTCAAACATTCCTTTTTCGCACTTCTCACCAGTGAAAATCCCTTCCGATTTCTTGCTTCCCTGATAACTACAATCTTCTTAAATTAAAGTTAATCACGATCTTCTGTCTTCTTGAACCCTGTTCTTATCTGTCTTTTATCCAATTCTCCCCACTTTCCATTCTCTTTCACTTCTTGTAATCCCTTGCATTCTAGGGGCATTATCGCCTTCCTGGGGAGTGGGGGGGGTGATTAAAAAAAGCCAAAATTAAAAAAACAAAAAAACAAACAAACACAAAAAAACAAAAAACAAAACAAAGCAAAACACACACTAAAGAGTACTGTATCCGTAATCTTTTTCCTAGTAGAAAATCGCCCAGGTTAATGGGTAGGGCGTCAAAATGTATCAGGTACAGAAAAAGTCAAGGTAGTTTCTGTCTAAATTTCTGACGAGAGGAGTTATCATTATTTACATTCGGGCTAATATCCTCATTTTTGTTGTTATTACCACAATCTTTCGCGATGCTCTCTGGCCTTCACACAGCCAATTTCGAACGAACCCTTTATTTAATCTAGTGGAGAAGACTGTTCTCATTCCACTGCCCATATTTAGGAATATTCCGTCTAGCTCTTACTTTTAGTAACGCTCAGTTATTGCTCGCCCTGTTTACACTGAATTCAAGTACACACTGTCCGGCCTAAGGATTGAACTCGCATATAATAAGTCACCAAATTCACGACCAACACTCTAATCCACAAAGCTATTCTCCTGTAGGAATTCTATAGCAAGAATCAATCAATCAATCAATCAATCTATCTATCTATCTATCTATCTATCTATCTATCTATCTATCTATCTATCTATCTATCTAAGTAAGCGGATGACGGATAGTTTGACACAGATATCCAAAGACGCATGCTTTCAGAAAATAAGCAAAATATTAAGAGACAGAAAAATATTATTACAAATTAAAAGAAAAAATGCTGAACTCCTATTTAATATCTACTCATCTTTTCAGCAGTGAATGTTGGGCAATCTCAACACATGGAGTAGGGATATGAAACAATGAATACTGAGAAAAACATGAGCAGAACATATGAGTAATTAGGAAGTTTTAAGGAGATTAGAAACTACAAAAAAGAAATAGTTGATATATCTGGGGCGTATAATGAGGAAAGATGTTGGCGAATATAAAACTTAAAAAATACATTGACGGCAAGAGATGCAGGGTGAGACCAAATTAATGTATATGGGTGAATGGTTAGTAGCAGAATGAGTAAAAAAAGGCGATGTTCAGGAGAGCCGTTATCGCTCTCGTCTTGAAAGGATACAGCTGTGCAAAAATCTAGTCCATCGGAGTGAAGTTCAAATTCGAGAAATGTGCATGGTAACGGAAGTTGCTGAATTACGAACTCGGAAAACCCCTAAGGCGCCAAAATGGAAAGAAAGAACTACAATTGTCTAGAAATACTGGAAATATTCAACCAAGCAGAAGAAAATAAAAGAAAAGAATTCCTCAGAAGAACTACGAAGATTTTAGCACTCAATAGCAGAAACATAAGTACATAAATAGACGAACAATATCAAAAGTAAGATATTCGGGAACATCCATAAATTGTTCAATAAAAGAAAGAGATTTCGATTAAAGAACGAGGAAACTGATTATCACGTTTCGCAGTCTTGTGATGACAATGATAGGCATTTAATAAAAAGGAACGGGAAAGACATTTCGCAAGCATGGACCATCGTTCCGCAAACAAATGGAGTGTCGAAAGGACGATTTTTCTAATGTATTTTGGTGCAAAAATAATAGTAACATATGTGAGAAAATGACATTAATTTTGCACCAACCTAATAACTGCTATTATTTTAATTACCTTCACTCCTCGGCAATGTTTATTGTTAAAAAAAAAATGATGATTAGAATTATAACAAAAACCTAAACGTTCGATGAAAGTGAATTGATACATTTTTTTGTTCTTGAGAATTTACACGCAAAATATTTAATATTTTGCGTGTAAATTTAATAAATAGTGTTTAACACTATTTATTAAATTGTTTACTCCCAAGAATAATTTTATAATTACAACATTCTAAAACTAATACAATTGAAACTAATGTAATTCAATATTTAACATATAGCGATTCATAAAGAAATGAATATGAAAATATTTAACATTTTATAAAGTTCGAATCAACTGGCAATTAGCCGATGGTTTGCTAAGCATTGCAAAAAGTAATATAATAAACAGTATAAATAAACACTGTAATAGATAAATAGGGTTTATTACTTTTGTTGTCAATTCTCAAGTACAAAGAAAATATATAAATTCATTTTCATATATTTAGGTTTTTGGGTTGGGTTGTTTTGTTTTACGGCATATCAACACCTCAATGGGTTATTTCATGCCAACAAGATTTTTATTGCTGGTAATTTTTTTTTTAAATGTATTGCTGGTAATATTTTTCCTTCAAAAATTTTTTGGTGGTAGTAATTCCTTTTTTTTACAAAGTATTTCTGGTATTAAAACCTATTTTTACACTTTCATAGTATTTTGACCCAAGTTTTGGTGTTAACTATTTGACCCTAGCTGGGACCCTAACAGGTGCTACCACTCCGTGTCAGGGTGGACCTGGGAACACCAGCAATTAAGAGGTGGTTCCACGCTCCTCAAAACCTCCTGATCAGAGGCCTTTCTGTTGGACGTAGTTTACCGTCTTACCCAGGACGGATGTTTAAGTTGTATTACTATTTTTATAATCACTTTTAAAGACAATAAACATTGCCGAAGAGTAAAGGCAGCTAAAATAAAAGCGTTGTAATGGGAAAAACCGTCCTTTTGATACATCGTTTTTTTGAGGGCACGAAGATCCATGTTTGTCGGAGATTTATCAGTATTGAAAGTTTTGTCGATTTGGCTATCGGTGTATTTGAAGATGCCATGTTGCGCAGGATAATGAAAGTCTAAGGCAACAACCAGAAGAACAAATGTGATATCGCAAATCCTCAAGAGAGGGAAAATGAAGAGAACAATTGCTGAATTATTTCCGGGGACAAACTACGAATTGAAGCTGAAATGACATGGATATGATTGCAAAAGGACTAGACTATGGTGATGCGAAGATCGATAAAAGTACTGGCGATAGGAATAAGATTCAGGGAAATTTGCTGTCATTTGATCTGCATTGACAGCTTCCAGAAATCTGATGTGAACATGCAAGATGAATGACTGTGGCGCGAAGGATAAAACCAAGTCTTGCCTCGAAAAAGAATTCGTGTTTTCTGTGCTCTCTGTCGAAAAAGAAAAGAATTATCAAGATAAGTGTCGACTGTAGTCGGCTGTTTACATTATTCGGATTATTGTCCTCATCTTTGTCGCCATGTTTATCACAACGTTTCGGCCGTTGTACGCTCCGGCCTTCTTCAGGTGGTTGGAATGTCGAACTGAACCCTTTATTTCGCTCGCTGGGGTAGATTATTCTAGTTCCACGTATCAAGTCTAATGGATGTCAGTTATCTCCTGTTAATTCCCCCCCTCCAAGTTCTCCACTGCCTTAACCAGGTATTGAACTCACACTCTTTGGATCCTGTCACTGGATCTAACTTACGCCTCTATCCACTGTGTTATGTGTCCTTGTGATGAAGGCAGTGGAGAACTTTCAGAGGGGAACTAACAGGAGATAACTGACATCCATTAGACATGGCACGTGGAACTAGAACAGTCTACTCCAGCGAGTGAAATAAAGGGTTCAGTTTCAACATTCCAAACACCTGAAGAAGGCCGGTGGGTACAACGGCCGAAACGTTGTGATAAACATAGTGACAAAGATGAGGACAATAGTCCGATTAATGTAGATAATATACATAATATCTCATCTCAGAAATGTAGACAGACCAGTCTCAATCAATCTCAACATTTCTTACCCCAGTAATAGAACCTTACTTTGGGAGACATGAGAGACTCTTGGCTCTTCTTGGGTGAAGAAGGTAGTTGTGCGTTGTGGATATGAATTTTTTTATCCTTTTGATTTACGCTCTCCACATTTTCTGATGTTGCACGACTTCTTCTTCTCTGTGCCCTGTCCCTTCTAGATGTTGGCGATAATGGCTCTCAACAATTTCCTGTCCATTGTAGCTCTTAATAACTTTTGTATTTTTACCATCTTTCCCAAACCGTGCTCTGTCGTTTATTCATTCAAGCTAGGTTATTCGCTGTTTCCGTCTGCTCCTCTGATCTTCAATCTGTCCTGTGAGTATCAAATTTTCCAAGCTCCCTTCCTCATTTACGTGCCACAGAAAATTCAACTGTCTCTTCCTGTAGTTAAATATAAGCGTCCTTTTTGTTGCCGTTGTCTTCAGAACTTCGTCATTGCTCACATGTTCGGTCCATGGTATTCTCAATATCCTTCTGTAAAACCACATTCCTGCTTTCTCAATTTTTTTTTCTTCATCTGTGGGAAGATTTTCCAGTAAATACTGCTATATAGGAGGACTGATACTACATAACAGTTCAGTACTTTTTCTCTGTTTTTTGACAATGTTTTTCCGTTTCTTAATGATTTGCTTAGTTTTTGGAAGGCATCTTTCGCTTGCACCTTTGGATTTCTGTGTCGCATTTTCCTTCCTCTGTTAATACGATTCCGAGATATCTAAATTGTTGCACTTCTTTGATTTTTGTATCTTCAATCTGTAATTTGCCTGTTGGGCTGTTCCTTTTACTAAAATCATATATTCAGTTTTCTTGCAGTTGATGTTTAGTCCTTTCTTCTCGCTTTCCCTCACGAAACTTATTTATTGCATTTGGCATTGCGACCATGGATTAAGGCTTTTTGGATCTGAATCTCCCCATTGCGATTTTGCACAATGAATAATAAGAAAAATAATAATGCACCATCTAATATATATATAAACGGCGCAAAGATCCGTGCTAATAAAAACATTGGGGACTTTGAAGCATCTAAGAACTTTAGTGAGTACATCAGAAAAGGACAGCTGAAATTTTGAGGACACATAATGAGGAACGAGGGCTTAAAGAAATTAACACTCGTAGAACCTATTGTAAAGAGGAGGTCCAATATATATTTTTTTTATCAATTCACCACAAGAATGGCGATACTGCCACTAAGACGCAAGTGGCTACTGAGAGTGAAAGAGAAGGGAAAGGCTTTAGAAGGAAGCAGAAAATCAGTCAGAAACCACGGCTAACAAGTTGGTTGGTGTGAATGGATGGTCGACAGGAGACAAAAAGGGATGATAAGGAGACAAAGGTTTCTTAAAGCTATAAGTACAATGTATAAGTATTTTTTTCTGGCAAAACCTCATCCAGCGCGTGAGCTCTGCACCGTAGACATAAAAAATCAAGCTGATGTAAAAATTAGACTCTCTAGGTCGTGCATAAACAAACGGAAAGTATGACACAGACATCCGGAAGTGTAAAGGAATAACTTGAAGATTTCTTTCAGAAACTAAGCATATGGTTGCTAGATGACGTTAATGGAACACTTTCAAAGCAAATCTATAAGAACTATTTTTTACGTAGATATTCACCCTGTTCAAGGCCTGGGAGCCACTTGAGGTAGAGGGATAAAGAGTAAGAAGCACGGTTTATGCGGATATGTCGGGAAGATAACGGTTAACCCTACACTCGAACAGATTAAGATTTTAGTGATCGGTAAAACACCATTTTAGGAATCGGTTCCAAATAGCAACGGTTCGCGGTATGACGCTGCTCGAGTTGAACTTACATCTCACAAATGGAATACGAAGAGAATGATCATAGTTCGCTACAACTTCCGTAGCGTGGCAGGCCTTAGCCATGAAGGTTAGAAATGGTGGAACAAAGGGATGAATTTTGTGTATTTTAAGAACAGAAGAGCATATAACAAAATGGTAAGTCTAGACGATCAGCGATAAACATGACGCCCTAATCCCCATTCTCCAGTCTTGACAGAGTTCAAAAGCGTATTCACATCCTTGTGTGCGGTTATCTATATTAAATCTTACAACCACTTTCTCAAAAAACACTGCAAAACCATCCTCACTCTATCGCTATTTTCATGGCAAATATTCAGATTATCTACAATCCTTAGTCCGAGCAGTTAAAACACCTACAGCTACGAGACCACGTACACAGGTTCGAATCTTCCTCATTTCATTCGTATTCCATTGGTGAAAAGAATGAAGTGGACATCTGATTGTTTACATTGTTTATTCTTTCGTTTAGCCACGGAGAACAGTTCTCCGCCAGGGGCCCCCAGCTACTTCCTGACTTTGAACACGACAGACCTAGCTCAAGATTTTCTAGTCATTAGGTTTGGCGGCCACGATCACAGAATACTTGTTTATCATGTTAATGCTTTCAGTACTCCTGAAAGAGAAATCACAATGTTAAAAAAAATGCGATTGATGCTCAACATTACATAAGGTCATCTTCCATTTACCGCCCGTTAAACGCATGTTCGCAAATACCTGGTGTATCCTGTACATCTATATACTACGCTCATATAGAATAGATTATGAAAATAAATACTTTTAGTGCATTACTTTTAACAAATGTTTGGCAAGTTGGTCACGCAGATCTGGGTTGACAGTTCGATCTTCTGCAGGGTCCTGATCATTTACAGTGAAGCTGGATCCAACCGAAGCTTAGAAAATAAAACTAAATACTTATCATTGTCTCATCAGTGATGATTATGTAAGCAATTTTTTTCTTTACTCCATCCATTAGGCCCGTACACAAGAGAAAACATCAATCAGACAGAGGTTCACGCCATTCTACTTAGAGCTGGCTCAACTGAAATTCGAACTCGGCTCATCAAATCAGTTTTCCACGCTAGTCACTTTTACACTATGTTATACTTTCACAATATATACAATCCTGATACATATCGTGGTTAGTATACATCTACCTCCCCACTCCCAGGGCAAAATGTGACGCAACGTCGAGATTAATGCAAAATACTACACGTAAATCTGTGAGTAGAAAGAAAACATTACCATGTTTCCGCGGCGGCGTCCGGTAGAGGGATCTCGCTGAACCACGATTCTAACCTTTTTGTGATATAGGTGGGTGTCCATAAAGTTCGTGTGCACTTTAAAAAATTAAAACTTTATTTGTATTTGCGATAGAAATAATTTGTAAAAAGCGTTAGAAAGAAGTAAATCCCTATTTTCTAAGATTTTATTAAAATTTTATTTAAGTTTTCACATGTCCTCCATCATTAGCAATGCAAAGGGCAATACGATTTTGCAGTTCACGGAAAACATTTGCCAAGTGATTTACAGTAATTCCTGAAATCACATCAGTTATTTTA
The DNA here is from genome assembly GCA_963932145.1 of Acanthosepion lycidas. Taxonomy (NCBI): domain Eukaryota; kingdom Metazoa; phylum Mollusca; class Cephalopoda; order Sepiida; family Sepiidae; genus Acanthosepion; species Acanthosepion lycidas. The sequence goes on along the minus strand of OZ010577.1, from coordinate 95,812,467 downwards.
GCTATACTTAAAACTAGGTACATTAAACTTTATAACATTTTTTACAGATTATTTCTATCGCAAATACAAATAAAGTTTTAATTTTTGTAAAATGCCACGAACCTTATGGACATCCTGTATATATATATATATATATATATATATATATATATATATATATATATATATATATATATGTATGTGTGTGTGTATGTATGTATGTATACAGGGTGGCAATAAAGTAACTATACATATAGTACTTATAATAAATGGGGAATTATCAAAGAATCCGTTTTCGCAAAGAAACCGAGAAATATCGATGACCTCAAGCAATTTCTTCAAGATGCATTTGCAGACTTATGCCGTCAGAACCATTTGTGTCATGACATTTGTTGAAGCGTCCTCTCACCTTGTCGGGAATGCATTGAAGCTGGTGATTTGCAGTTTGAACTCTATCGATGATCTCATGGGTCCTTACCTATAACTACAGAATGAACTCTTCCTAACATTATGTATACTACGCCTCTCAAGAGAGAGGGACGAATCAGCCGAGCTTCTCGGCTTGACCGTCGAACTCTCTGCCTCTGAGTAGAGAGGAACCCGGACGAGGCTCCGCCGAAGGGCAGAGTCTCGTTCGGGGAGCTTGACCAACCCGATCCCGTTTATAAGGGTTCTACGGGCATTTTTTTGGCCGAGCCTATGGGCTCGGGAAACCGACGTTAAATGCAACCTCGTGGGGGGTGGCTAGATACCGAATCGAGTCGAACCGATAGTAGTTCACTCCAAACCAGACTGACAGTCATACTAACACCTTCCACACCTTGTATTATTATTTCGTGTAATATACCTTCGTTATTTCTACTCTTGTGTTCGTGTTGTTCTTCCTTTGTCCTGACCTGAACCATAACAGATAATGAATTTACTATTGTTTACCATAGCATTTTATTGTTATTAACTAGAACCATTTTAATAATAAATTTCTGGACTGTTCATGAATTGCGTTGTATTAATTGTTATTGTAATTAATTGTATAGAGACTTTATTGCCTCCCTGTATATAGACACAGTCAAAAAATCCAACTTTTAACAAAAAGGAATATTTGCTGAACAACGGCTTAAATTAACAAAAAGTACTCAATACAATTTTCAAAAAACAAACTGCAGAGGAATTTAAGACATCAAAATAATTGGAATAGCAATCTTTCTGATACGTTGGTTTCTACCAATCAAGTAACATCAGGTAGTAAAATTTAGTGTGCCATCCTCTGATACTTTTATATACACGGTTATGCTGTCAAAGGGGAAAAAGAGAGAAGTAAAGAGAGGAGAGAAAAAATTGCATGTTCTATACAAATATATACGTATATGGAGATGGGAGTAGAACGAAAACTGGTTCTCAAAATATGAATAACAATTTAAAATGGAGTCCATCGAAAAAAATTCATTTTAAAAGAAAGTAAACAACTCCCGAAACCTCGTCGACGCCACTCTACTCCAATATTTAAGTCATGAAAGGAAATCACACTATAGACAAAATTCAGCCCAAACATTTGACACAAAGAGAATCAAAAATTCGCCAAGACAACCAACATGATTTCAACGCAGAAATAGACCAACACGATAACACAGTCAAAACCTCGGATATACATAAACAAAACAAGCACAAAGAAAATATTTATAACAACAGGACAACAAATAGAACGTATAACTTCAGGGAAAACAGACCACGCAATCGGAACTACAGAAATAACCCCAGACTGAACCAAAGCCAAAAACATGACAAACAAGTATCGGGGGACAGTACAATTGATACAATACAGGAATACACAATAGTCACAATTAAGACAACATAAAAATGTTGACATTAGAAACAATAGACAGGAATCCTCCCCGCACCCTAATAACTGTTTTTTTTTTAGAGAGAAACTAGAAATACAAGGAGACGGGATAGTCCACAACCACGAGAAACCGAAAGTAACCAATCTTTCACAAAAATCATTAGCATCCACACAAATAGACATCCTATGTAAAAGACTAAAATTCACACCAACACCCCCAATAAACAAATGTAGCAGAAATTGAAGAAGATGTTTCGGAATTCTGTAGAAGATTCAGGCAAGCAGAACATTTTTTGAAGAAAAACAAAAACAAAAACAAAGTTAAATCGTTAGTATCTGTCTATATTCCTGAGATGAGGTATTAATGTACATTATTTACACTGTTTTACATTATGCGGACTATTGTCTTCATCTTTGTCGGCAGATTTATTACAACGTTTCGGCCGTTGTACGCTCCGGCCGTTGTACGCTTCGGCCGTTGTACGCTCCGACCTTCTTCAGGTGGTTGCAGTGTCGAACTGAACCCTTTATTTCGCTCACTGGGGTAGACTGTTCTAGTTCCACGTGCCATGTTTAATGGATGCCAGTTATCAGTTATCTCCTGTTAATTCCTCCCTCCAAGTTCTCCACTGCCTTAACCGAGTATTGAACTCACAGTCTTTGGGAACTAGAACAGTCTACCCCAGTGAGCGAAATAAAGGGTCCAGTCCGACATTTCAACCACCTGAAAAAGGCCGGAATATACAACAGCCGAAACGTTGTAATAAATATGGCGGTAAAGATGAGGACGATAGCCCAAATAATGTAACTAGTGTCAATCGTTAGTAAAAAAAAAACAAAAAAAATTATCAACTCCCAAAAGGGAGCCCTTGATTGATTCTGTAATTACATCTCAAACTTCCCATTTGAGAAATTGCAAATGCCCCAGACAAAGTCCAACTTCACCAGACAACAATGAATCCAACTAAACGATCTAAAATTGGACACACATATTGTTATAAAAAAAAGCTGAGAGAGGAGGCGCATTTGTCATTATGGAGACAAAACAATGCACATGTATCATACAAAACATGTTACAGGACGATACCTACTATGAAGAAGCCAGAGAAAAACTTTATAAAGTGATGAAAAAACTCACCAATTTAATACATCTATATTGAGGCTGTCTAACTACTAAAGAATGTGACTATCTTATCAACTTTAGATGTAAAACACACAATCTTTATGGAATACCTAAAGTACACAAAAATAAACTCATCAACAAAAGCCGATTGTGTGAATACACACGCACCAACCGACCCCAAACTGAGAGCTATAACAGTAGATCCAATTTGCGAGAGGTACTGCCTTAAACATCCTACTGAAACTTCTAATCAAACATGTTCGGAGCTTCATACGATATGATCTAGATTTTCTCAACCATCTACCAAACTAGTTAAACCATAATATTCCATAGTCTCAATGAATATTGTGAATCTATATAGCAACATCCCACGTGACTACGGAATAGTGGCCATTAAATACTGACTAGAAACGTTCCCTCATGAGCCACCAAACCGTTTCAATGGAAATTTCATCATAGAAAGCCTTAAATTCATCATAAAAAACAACTATTTCATGTCCAATTAAACGCCCTACCTACAAAAATCAGGAACAGCTATGGGGACAAAGTTTGCACCAACATATGCCAACTTAGTCGTGGGATGAACTAAAAATCTATGAAAGAACCTCAAAAATCTATGGGAATGATTTCAGCTACTACATAAAGGAAAACGGGAATTAAATCTCTAGATGATTGTTTCATTCTGTGGAATAAAAATCTTGATAAAGTAAGGACATTCCAACTATTAATAATATAAATCCTAGCATCCAATTTACTATGGAGTACTGTAACAAAAAAAGAAAACTTCCCCTTTTAGACATATTAATAACAAAAAGATACACTAAACTAGAAACCGACATATATTTTAGACCTACTGACTCTCGACAGTATCTCCTTTTTAGATTGTCCTATCTGAAACACACTCGTAAGTCCCAGTCAACCTAGCCAAGCGAATCTGTACAATAGTCTCAAACACGACAAGCGACAGGACAGTCCCCAAGAAGTCAAGAAGAGATGAAAAAATAATTATCAAGAGAAAATACCCTCAAAGTTTAATTAACAATAGAATTGAAAAAGCAAAACAAATTGATATCCACACACTCCTAGAAATTAAAAAAAAATCATCCCTTATATATCAACTTTCAACACAAAGAAAACAGAATTCTACGCACACATACAACTAAATCTACCAAACTTAATAAAGGACCAAAAATGAAACAGCCAAAATCACTAAAAAAGATATTGACAAGTGCCAAATTGCCGACTACAATTAAAGAAAATCAGGTAAAAAGATGTAACCGACCCATTTGCGGAGTATTCAGCTACCTATTAGAAGGCCACAAACCTCAGTTCAAAGATCCAAATTAAAAATGATTTCTCTGAGAATTTAATATACATAATAATATGCAAAGGTTGCCACGAACATTACATTGACCAAATCAACCAGACACTCCGACAAAGGATGACATTTCATCACCCACAAATTAGGGATACACACACCAGAAATATACTCCTTAACCTACATAAAGAGGAGTGCGGAGGATGAAAGAAAAAAACGATAGGAGTAATCAACTAACTAAAAAAGTGCTCAATACAAAGTAGAGCAGACCTAGTCAAACCTAGAGAGCCAGACAAACCTACCAAGGTTTCACCTTAGCAGATCATCAGGAAAAGCTGGCCAGCTTTCCCTGACGATCCGCTTAGGTGAAACCTTGGTAGAGGCTCTCTAAGTTTGACTATATATATATATATATATATATATATATATATATATATATATATATATATGTGTGTGTGTGTGTGTGTATGAATCCCTACTTATGTACTTGTATGTAAATTATTTGTGGGTGATGTGTTTATTGCGTTGTTTGCCTAATTAGACATTTTCTGTGTTTAATTGTGTTATCATTGTTATATATATGTTAGAAATTGAACGTGTAAAATATAATTTCATCCAAATTTGGGGCCACAAGCTGTATAATATTGAAAGATTTGTTATATATATGTATACAGATGCTTATATGAAATTAGATAGGTACATTGATGTTTATTTCACCAGACTCTATTTATATGAGTGAGGTGAAGTGTTGTTTTCTATATCGACATACTTTGTTTGATGGACTTAATGACGACGGGTGATACATTGTATATATTTAAAGAATTTAAGATCCAAGAATGGTAAACACTATCGAATGACTTACGGTAATCTATCCAGCCGGTACTGAGATTTTTCTTTCTATTGAAGCAGTTTTCCAGGATCATCCTATTAATAATTGATTTTTACATCCGTAAAGCCACATTTTTGTTCAAGAGGTAGTATGCCATTTTTTCTAAGAAGGAATATATCTGTTTTGTCAGAATAGATGTCAACAGTTTATAAGTAGTGGAAAGATATTTAATTGGTTTGTAGTTTTTTTTTTGGGGGGGGGGATTTGCGTTACCATTCTTGGGTAGAAGGAAGGTAATTTCTTTGGTTACCCAAGAAGGAATTTTAGTAGGATCATTGAGAATTTCTTGAAGTTCTTTGACTAGATTTTGTGTGCTGTATTTAGATAACAGAGCCAAAAGTTAGGAAAGATTTTGTTCTGTCTGTAGAATCTTGATATTTTTACGTCTGATTCTTGGAGACTTCAGTTGTATTGTTTGCTTTATTTTTTCTTTAGCTGAGAGGACTTCATTTTTATTCCTAATTTGGTATTTTCTTTTTCTTTTTCTGCCTTTTCTATTCTTTACATTTATTCCATTTGCCAATTCATCAAGTACTGATAATTCACTTTTAAGTTGTTCAATTTCTTTCTCTATTTTTCTTTTCCAATGTGGATTTTCATGTCTGTTGGACTGCCTTTTTTATTTATTTTTTTTTTTAGTTGTTGCTTTGCTAATGTATGTATTGCTTCGTCGAGACATTTATGAGCGTCTACTTTACGCAGGATTAATTTGAACGCTGCATTGTAGAGTTTAATATTTCTGAGGTTCTCCTATATTGGTTTTAATTTTGAGAGATGTTCTCGTTCCCTCCATTTCACTATTTTGTGTCTGACTTATATGTCTCATGATTTCTTCCTTGGTTTCTTGTATACTATTCTTGTTTTTTGCAAAATAATTAGGTTCAATGTGTTTTGAACTCGTTTTATTGCAGACTTGTGAGCGACTAAGATCACACCTTTCCAACTCTTGTAAACTTTCAGCATTATTTTCACAGTGATTGGTGTGTACGTCAGTTTCTTCAATGTAAACATTGGTTTGTGTGATGTTAGTACTTTTATCTCCATTTCTGGTTTCCTTTCATCATGTTTACGTGTTTTGGTTGCAATTCTTTTTATTTCTTTAATTTCAGCATCTGTCAGTCGGTGATTTTTCTCATGATGTACCTTCTTGCATTGGCTAGTTTATTTTTGTCAAAGTACTTTCTAATTGCTTGTCCAAATTTATCTCGCCAAATGTTATATGTTTGATACCAGCATGCAGCACCTTTGGAAAGTGCTTAAAAACCAATCCCAGTCTTGTGACTGAAATTGTGTAGACGGAATCCTTAGGGGGGCGTTGATGTCTGTGCTGGCACGAAGTCACATGTCATCATGACCGAGGGTTTGAATGTGTTGGTCTTGTACAGATTGTTGATCACGCTAGATAACACGCGCTCTCACAGAATCTATAACTAAGGTCTGCTCAGCATAGTTGCAGTATAAACCACAGATGGGCTATATGGGTGTTGAACAAACACAAATGTTCCTGAGCTGGCGTCTGCAATAGGGATTAGCTAACCGCCTTAGTGGACGAATATCCTTGAATACAAGGGGCCAGCCATTATATATATATATATATACCGTATCAACAGATGTACAAAGTTCCACATCTTGAGGAAGATTTCTTAGCCGGCTAAGTGAGTTTTAAGCTACGCATTCAACTCTTCCTTCTTCCCTTTCCTTTCCTTATCCTCTCTCTATCTCACTTAAAAAAAAAAAAAAAAAAAATTGACCCTCCGTCACTTGTCTTCTTCCTCTCCTTCTTTCTTATGTTCTCTTTTGCTTTTCCTGCCTCATGTTAATATATCAGTCCGGGGAATTGTCTACGTTTGTTAAAAGAATTCGGTCCCAAGAGATGAATATATAGATATTCACGAAATAAATTATAACCGAAATTAATCTTCAAGGTTTTTTTCTAGGTTATATAAATATGCAATTTAATATATTTTCTAGGTTATATATATATGCAATTTAAGTAATTAAAAGCTTATATATATATATATATATATATATATATATATTTATATATATATATATATATATATATATATATATATATATATATATATACACACACACACACACACACACACACACACACACACACAGTGTAACCCGGATATAAGAGAAACCCGGATATAAGATAGATTTTCTCTGGTCCCAAATTAGAGCCATACTTACATAAACAAAATAGACCTAACCCGGATATAAGAGACTTTCCCGGTCCCGACAACTCTCTTATATCCGGGTTACACTGTATATATATATATATATATATATATATATATATATATATATATATATATATATATATATCAATGCTTAGATAAAAAGCGCTGGAAGTGTGGAAAAAACAAAATACGGATATAAATAATATTAAAAGAGAAAGAAAAAAAATTAAAATTTTAAAGAAATCAGACTTAAAATGCAATTTAAAAAAATTGAGAGGTTATATATTGAAATGCGAACAGCGTAGATTCGTCCAGAAAATAAAATATTCGACTCTTGTTGCCGCCAGTAATAGTGATATTAATCAAACTTTATAGGGTAGATCACCTCTATTATTATTATTATTATTATTATTATTATTATTATTATTATTATTATTATTATTATTATTTAATAACGGTATTTTTTTTATTATTCTACTTCCTGGATATCAAGATTGTTACATTTACCTTTTATATATTCTTTAACAGATGCATTTTTATCAGATGGAACTGCCATAATCACTATGTCTGGTATTTTAACTTTTATAAGTCTGTTAATATGTATGTTAAAATCTTACTGACTTTAACGGTTATTAATATTAATATATCTTTAATATTAGAACGTTATTAATATTTTTCTGAATAGCATGAATAACTAATGACTAAGATTATGTGACACTCTCTTCAGATACTCGGGAGAGTGCTGGAATATTGAAGAGACAGTTTTTAACGGTATCAGCTCAGTATTATTATTATTATTATTATTATTATTATTATTATTATTATTATTATTATTTCCGTTCTGAGCATTTATTTATTTTAGAAATAAAATCAAATGTTTCCCGGACATAAGACGAAAACCGTTTTGCTGTAGAAGATAAAAGTAGCATCTAGTCACTCAGAGATTTTTGCCGTGCAACATTCATATCCACTACAACTCGGACGTAGTGGAAAAAAATTATCAAATTTCTTATGTATTTTTGGAAGGCCTTAAAACATTGCTCTTCTTTGCTGTGAACGTAATATACTAAATTCTATTTCATTGATAAAACTGTTTCCTTTCATTTCAGAAATTATCTTGTCTACATTTCTGATGTAATAGCTTTTTTTGTGTAATAACGGTTCGGTTCTATTTTTATTTCTTCATAAAAAACTTTTGTTTTTTAAAACTCCTTCACAAGTCAGGATATAATTTTCCTTATTCATTGTCTTATTGTTATTAATAATAGCGCCTTCTTTGTCTTTCATTTTTGGTCACTTTATTCTAATATTAATAACGTTGAAGAGATTGGGTCGTGCAGTAAAGCTTTTGAGAAACATAAAAACAAAACCATCCCATTAAACTTTCTCTGTAGAATTATACATTTCGTCTTGGAAAGCAACACGACGAAGTTTGGGAAAAAACGTTTTCAACCAAACCAAAGGATGTGCAATGGAGATCCCATGGCCGTTAACTTTGTCAATGTCTTTTTATGACAAACTTCGAAGAAAAGCTGCTTCAGGCTCTCAGATCATAGCATGGCCATGAACCAGAACTTTACCTGCGACTTATTGATGATATTTTCATCATCTGGGAAAGAAGCTTTGCTAAAATTTCTGCAATTTTGTCATACTTTTGCTAAAAAGAACAATTTTAGGTAACATATATAATTTATATCTAGTTTCTCCAAAGCTTATGTTGAATTTTTAGACAATAGAGTAATGTTCTCAAGTGTTCGTCTAATGGCCGAATTATTTTGCAAGCCTACCTCATAACATATTATTATTATTATTATTATTATTATTATTATTATTATTATTATTTTCTTTGATTTCTGGCGTTTACACATTTCTTTCCGGGTCCCGCCGAGGGACCTAACGTTAGAAATGTCATCATGACACTTTCCACTGACAATATATATATATATATATATATATATATATATATATATATATATATATATATATATATATATTGCATAGATAAAGCCCTTCGTAAAGTGTGGGCTGTACTTGTCAGAACAATTTTTTGTATCTCTTTGAGGCATGGACTTCCAGGAATCCCTTCAATTACTCTGCTGCAATCTTTCCAACCAGTCCTAGGGCTCCAACTACAACAGGGATTGTTGATGTTCCCATATGCCACATTTTCGAGATTTCTATTTCAAGGTCCTTGTATTTTGACAGCTTTTTGAAGATCTTCAAAGATACATTGCATTGCAGGACTGCCATGTCAATAAGGAGGCACCGTTTTTGTTTGTGGTCTTTAATAACAATATCTGGGCGGTTGGCATTGATTGTTCTGTCAGTGTGTATTGTGTAATCCCATAGAATTGTAACAGGTCCTATCTCCGTAACCGGGTCTGGGGGGGTGTTCATACCTTATTATTATTATTATTGTTATTATTAATAGTCAGAAGAGATCTCAAATTGTTATTATTATTACTATTCGTTTTGACGCTTACCAATACAGCCGTCTTTTCATTACAAGACAAACAACGTTTATACAACGAGTAAAGATTTTTGTAGAATTATAAGTTTTTTACTCAAAAAAATTGTTTAAATATAACTTGAAGAAGACAGACATTCTGTTGAAATGTTGTTTAACATTGTCAAACAAGGTTTTTTCTTTGCTTTATCTTTTCTTAAATCGCGCTCTTCTCTTAACTAATAATAATAATAACAACAACAATGATAATAATAATAATATTTTACCTTTTCATGTCGAGCATCAAATTTACAAAGTCTATGTCTCTTAAATGCATTACCTGCCATGATTAACCTGTTCGACCTTCATTTGACGAAATACAATCTTTGTTATATATATATATATATATATATATATATATATATATATATATATATATATATATCTAGAATGATGAAAGCGAAAACTTTAGAACCCATGGTAATATTTTATTTCGCAAGTCAGGCCAAACGGTTTCACAAATAGATTTGAAATTCATTCAGGCACAAGCGAAAAAAAGAAAGGGGAAAGGAAAAAAATGAAAGAGAAAAGGGGAGAAAGAGAAAAAAGATATGTAAGTCTAGAGAGAGATATAAAGGTGAAGGAGCTAATACAGGAAACAACTGTAGAAAAGAGCCGACAGTTTGACCTCTTTTAACCGGATGTGAGAAGTAAAGTAGAGAGGATATCGAGAAAAACAAAAGGAACAAAGGAAAGAGAGGGGAAAGAGGACGAAAAAAGAGAAAGAAAAGGAAAAAGAAGAGAGGTGATACGGAACTGGCAAGCGTCGAGGTTTAAAATTGAATATATTCATAAGTTGTACATTCAATGCATATAGTTATTTTAGGCCATCACTATACCCTTGTAAGTTTTAAAATATTTAGGTAATTATGAAAATAAAGTAGTAAAACAGCCCAAATCACGAACAAATTTCTAAAATTTATATAATAATTTAAAAAAATTCTTGAAGAAAACATATAAAAATATATGTAAAAAAGATTTAAAAAAAATAAATTCATAAGAAAAAGATCATTTTAAGTGAATAAAAATAAAATTATGACGATACACATTCACATAGATACATACTCATACATATACAAAAATACGTTAATGCACATAGAAATACAGTGTATATATATATCTATACATATATGTGTGTATGTGTGCGTGTGTGTCTATAAGTGTGTTTGCGTGGATGTATATATATATAATTAATAACGATAATTCGGAAGAATTTCGGACAGGTGAATAAATAAATTTTTATCAGCAATTTTTGCATTCTTGGAATGGAAATGAAAAATGTCTTCCATGCAAATACGTAAGATTACAGTAAATAAAACGTCTTCATGCTAGTTAAAACAAAGAATAGATAAAACTATTTGAACTATATCATTTGGCGAAATGATAAAAAAATAGTCAAACAAAAGGATTACATTGTTAAGATTACACGCTCTGACACGCAGACTTCTACTGCATTTATTTTTTGCTTTACTTTACATTTGTTTATTTTGTCAATATTTTATTAACTACACTTCTAAGCATGTATATGACGTGGTCAAAAAGGTCATGATGTCTTCAGGGCCAGGGCCAAGTAATCTTCATTTAGAAAAATAAAACAGCTTTCTTAATTTCTGCGTTTATAGCAGAGCTGTTTGCTTTATACGAGATTACCGCTTGCGAATAAAATTATGTTGTTATCGATGTCATTACTATCAATAGGTTAGAAATTTTTTTGCGTGTGTAATAAAAATTCTTCTACCCTTAATAAAATCTGGCACAAGGGCGTATTTTTCGGAACATCTACTGAAAATATAAATTCAAATATTGTCTCTTGATTGAACGATTTACGTGTTTCAAACTGTTATCGGTGTTTGAATCTAATTAAAAACTAGGATTTTCGAATGCACATTTTCTAACCAGGTAGACTCTCCTCACTTGGAAATCTGTCAAAACAAAATCTTCCTGTCCGTTTTTAGCGTTCTGGAAAAAATTGTGAGAAAATTGAGAGTTATTTTGATATTGCAAGAAGGCTGTGGAATATCAATGTAAAACTCATGCCTTTCATTACTGGAGTGCTCGGAACCGTTCCGAAAAGACTTGAAGAGCTGATACCGTTAAAAACAGTCTCTTCAATATGCCAGCACTCTCCTTAGTATCTGAAGAGAGTGTCACATAATCTTAGTCATTAGTTATTCATGCTATTCAGAAAAATATTAATAACGTTCTAATATTAAAGATATATTAATATTAATAACCGTTAAAGTCAGTAAGATTTTAACATACATATTATAAAAGTTAAAATACCAGACATAGTGATTATGGCAGTTCCATCTGATAAAAATGCATCTGTTAAAGAATATATAAAAGGTAAATGTAACAATCTTGATATCCAGGAAGTTGAATAAAAAGAAAAAAACCGTTATTAAATAATAATAATAATAATAATAATAATAATAATAATAATAATAATAATAATAATAATAATAAAACTATCAAAATACATGGAACTTGAAAAGGAAATCTCAAAAATGCGGCACACGAGGATTCAATATTTTCAGTTGTAGTTGGAGATCCCGGATTGATTGGAAAAGGTTCCGATAGACTAATTGAAGGGATACCTGGTAGGCCATGCCTTAAAGAAATACAAATGATTGTACCGAACAGTACCGAAGATTACGAAGAACATTACATGATGGAGTGGTCGAATATCTACACTGGAAAATATGCAACTTGTACGGGAAAGAAACTGCAAGAAACTAGTATGAACATCACCCAGACTCGGTTGCAGTAACAATCTTGTAGGACTTTACAGTAGACACAGATAGAACAATCAAAGATAGGCGTCCAGACATTGGTGATCAAAGACCACAAAAAGGGTGCGATTTCTGATTGACATAACAGTCCTGCAGATTGTAATGTATCTTTGAAGATCTATCATAAACTGTCAAGATACAAGGATCTTGAAGTGAAAATCTCAAAAATGTGACACACGAGGACATCAATAATATCAGTTATAGTTGGAGCCCTCGGATTGAATGGAAAAGGTTCCGATAGACTCATAGAAGGGACACCTAATAGGCCATGCCTTAAAGAAATACAAAAAATGTACTCACAAGTATAGCTCACACATAACGAAGAACTTTATCTATGCAAAATGTGTGTGTCTTAGTTTTTTTGTTTTTTAAATGATCAGTTGAAAATGTCTTGAAGACATTTCTGATCTTAGGTCTCTGCTTAGGACCCGGAAGGAAATGTGTATACAACAGAAAGTGAAGACACTCCCACTCCAAAAAAAGCAACAACAACAACAACAACAACAACAACAACAATAATAATAATAATAATAATAATAATAATAATAGAATCTTTTTGCCTAGCAAGACTGTATGGGGATACCAGACATCATTTAGATCGCGCAGGTGGCAACTTTGGTTGAAATAGATCATGTGCTGAGAGAAGGGCTGTACCTCATCCCCGGTCGAAACATCTGACAGTCAGAGAAGATCTTAAATTTTATTAGTGTCGACGACTGTGTTGACGATCTGACGATGAATGACTCTCACCTGCAAGCTTATGCGCTACTTTGTCAACAATCTCCCTCCATTTTGCGCATATTCGGCTCTGATGCATTTGCCTGGTATACCCTTATCCGAATGTGTGTCATGATGGGTATATTGGCCTTCGTATATTTTATCCCAACATCAACTTCTTCATTAAAATAATCAAGACTCTATACCGGCAGCAAACCACCTGCATACGGACAGAAAATGAGTTCAGCACATCTACAAAAATAGAAATGGGTGTAAGACAAGGATGTATCTTCTCGCCGGATTTATTTAACCTATTCAACCCAGGGAATTCTGAGAGTATTAGAAGTCCTACCAGGATTCATTATTGGTGGTCACAATCTTAACAATATAAGACATGCAAATGGCATAGTGTTGACAGCAAACGAAAGGAAACTACAAAAGCTCTTAGAATAGCGAAAAAAAAAATGAAAAGAAAGGAATAAATGTAAACTACAGGAGGACAGAATGCATGGTTATGGCACCAGTGCTGATGACACAGTGCTGATAGCAGACACGCAAAGGAAACTATAAAACCTCCTCCAGAAGGTCGGGAAGGAAAGCGAGAAAAAGGACTAAACATAAACTAAAAAAAGACATAATGCATGGTTATCAGCAACCAGAATGAACCCAAAATGCAAATTACAAATCAGCGGTGCTAAATTCAAACAAGTAAGGAAATTAAAATATCTGGAAAATGTTCTGAGAATAGAAAGTGCGACACTGACATCCGAAGACGTCTTGGGATGGCCAAAGATGCCTTCCAAAATTTAAGCAGTGTATTAAGAGACAAAACAATTACATTAGAAACAAAGAAAAAAAGTACTAAGCTGTCACGGGGTATCTGTCCTCTTATATGGCAGCAAATATTGGACAATCTCCTCAAAGATGAAGAAGAGACTTGAAGCATCAGTCTACAGAAAGAATACCCTGGACCGAACATGTGAGCAACGACGAGATTTTGGCGAAAATGGAAACAAAAGGAAACTTATACTTAACTTCAGGAAGAGGCAGTTGAAATTTTTGGCTCGCGCAATGAGAAAGAAGGGCTTGGGGAACCTGATACTCACAGGACAGATCGAGGGAAAGATGTTATGCGATTTTTTTCCTCTGTCCCAGAGGAAAAAAATCGCATAACATATTTGGTGAGCTTGAGGAAATGGATAATAGAAAAGAGTTTGAGAGAAATAATAAAAAGACAAAACTTATTAAGAGCTACAAGAGACAGGAAGCTGTGGCGAGTCACGATCTTCTACAGCTTGAAGGAACACGGCGCATAAAAGAAGCCCTCTCTCAGTTAATACTACTCCAATTACTACCATAGGCGGCTTTATATTGTTATCAAATGCTCTGTTTATGCAGGTAATTTTGTTGTTAATGCTTAATTATAAAGATTCATTAATAAAAAATACGAGTCCAGCGGGTGTACATCTTGAGTCAGTTTGATTTCAAATGCAGTCCATTAGATCTCTGCGTTTTAAATGCGTAATTGAGTCTTCTCACATGAAGTTGCTGAACATCTTCAGTGCAGCTTTGGTCACAATTACCAACCACTTAAGACATCGTGTCAATCCTTTGTTTTATCGCGTCCATTTTTTTTAAATTTACTTTCACCCACTAATGGAAAGACGATTTGTTTGGATGTGTTTGTGTCACGCAAATATTTCTGTTGCTAATCATGGTTGATGTTTCTGTAATGTTATCTATGCGACACGGATAGATACAAGTATCATTTACTTAAACTGTAATCAAATTGATCGATCGACCGATAGTGAGGTATTGCGATATATTGCGAGGTACTGTTATATCGTAATTCATTTGGCATAGACTCTTCATGTTGTTTTCATTCGGCTGTTAACTGCTGACACCAAAAAATCCAGAATAGAAGTTGACAAATATTTCCTCAGACTGATATAATCAAACAATTTTTTAAATGTTATTCCCCTCCAGGAGGGAGACGATCGCGTCGCTTCACAGCTTCCTTTTTTGTATTATCTGCAAATTGTCTTGACTTCTTAAGAAAGACAATGGAGTAATTTTTTGTTGCCTGAATAAAAGAGATATCTTTAAAAGAGAGATAGACCAACTGAAAATACCTCACCACGAAAATTAAATTAAAAGATAACTTGACCAACTGAAAATACCTCACCAGGAAAATAATATTAAAAGAGAAATTGACCAACTGAAAATACCTCACCAGGAAAATTAAATTAAAAGAGAAATGGACTAACTGA
The DNA here is from genome assembly GCA_963932145.1 of Acanthosepion lycidas. Taxonomy (NCBI): domain Eukaryota; kingdom Metazoa; phylum Mollusca; class Cephalopoda; order Sepiida; family Sepiidae; genus Acanthosepion; species Acanthosepion lycidas. The sequence continues at coordinate 95,796,847 of OZ010577.1, read as the reverse complement.
AAAACAAACAAAAAAAAAAAAAAAAAACTCGTCAGGAAAATAACATTAAAATGAAGATGGACGAACTGGAAATGCCTAGACGGGAAAATAACTTTCAAACCAAAATGGACTAACTGATCATACCTCACCAGGAAGATAACATTAAAATAGAAATGGACCAAGCCAAAATAACATTAAAATAGAAATGGACCAAGCCAAAATAACATTAAAAATAGATGGACCAATTGAAAATACCTAGTCAGGAAAAATACTTTAAATGAGTGATGGACCAACTGTAAATAATTTACATCAAAATATCACAGTAATCAAAACATATCCTATCTCAGTCAATCAATGTACGCCTGACGGTGACCCAAAGGTACTTAGTCGAAACGTTGTGCCTATAAAACATGTATATCAACCACGATGATAATAATTGCTGAAAATAATACACGTATATTAGCAATTACACCTCTCTGAAATGAAGTAGTAATATTACATAATATTAGGTTGGTGCAAAAATAATGACGTAATAATGTCGTTTTTAGACGTATTTTTCAACGTCAAAAAACGACATTATTACGTCATTATTTTTGCACCAACCTAATACGAAAGGTTATGTCTATAGTAACATCTATATCAACGAAGATGAAGACTATAATTCGAAACAATAAAGAATATATTCTCATTTTTTGGTTATACTTGCTAATTTTTGATTATTGTATTCCACAGGTGACAGTAGTCCTATCTGGTAATCTTCTCAGAATTCTGAAGCCTTTATTTAATTTAGAGTGGGCAGTTCTGATTGTGGTTTTTATACTTAGGGGATATTACGTGTCAGTTGAGCCCCTCGAGGCGGTATAATCACTGCACACTCCGAGGCGGTGTAATGGTTAGCAATCGTGTTTCGCTAGAAAAATTACGATTGAGTAGTGAGTTCGATCCTCATACTTTCAGCCTTGTAACACATCTAAGCGAAGGTTAGAAAATCACTATGGGCACCTCGAGTTGGTGTAATGGTTAGCAAGCTTGTCTCGCTAGAACAATTACGAACTAGGTGCCCCATAATTTCGGCCTTGTGCCACATCTAAGCTATGCTTAGAAACTCACTATTCCGTGTCAGTTAACTCTCTCGAGTGTAGTCGCTTTTGTGTCGCTTGTCCGTTTCTTCCACTGTACCAGAGTATGTGATTTTTCAGCACTACCAAACCCGGAGATTGAACTCGCAACTACAAGTGAAACAGATGTGGCTTACACAATACACTTGTCTGTGTGTTCCCAGGAGAAACCAGTGATATAATTTTGAAGCCATAAACCTAATGTCTAATGCTGGAATATTTGAGTGTCCATCTTTCTGCTAACAGACAGTGGAAAATGTGTCACAGAGTCCTGAAGAGCGCACTGGAATATCGAAAGACGTTTTCCACAAACTAAACCAAATTATTAAGAGATAGGAAAATATCGTTAGAAACAAGGGAGAGAACTGTTAGGTAATATAAATCCTCCGATAAGGCAGTGAAAGCTCAAGAGTTGCGGCAAGAGATGTGGCTCTACAGAAGGATGCTGAGAATACCAGGGACAGAACACGTGAGCAACGAGTAAGTTTTAAGGAGAATAGGAAACTAAAAGGAGATACAATCTGAAAGACAGTTGAGATTTCTGAGATACATAATGAGGAAACTGGACTTAGAGGATTTAACCCTCACAATAGATACTGAGGGATAAAAAGGCGGAGAGGAAAATCAAGTAACTTATATACTACTTCAAACGTTATTATAGTGCTACTTCGTATTTGAAATAAACGCTCCAATTATATTTATTAAACAGTGTACAATCGGTGAACATCTTATACAATCGAGTTTTTATCCAATTAGCTATGTGTCTTTGAAGATATCAGTGAGTGAATTTTGAGTGTCTCAGTAACCATTTTTACCAGCGTTTTTTTTTTAAACGTTGGTTGCGTACTCCAAAACGTTATTTGACCTAAAGAGTTTAGAGTTCAATACCTGGCCAAAGCAGACCGAAGAAAAAGTTGGAGAGTTGAGTTAGTAATGAAAGTTAACTGATACTAAGAGTGTATTCTCTTTTACAATAAAAATCTCTCTTCTTTCATCTACGCGCGTGTGTTACTGTTCCTTTATTCGAGTACCACCTTTGTCTGTTTGTAAACCTCTTTAAGGATGAACCACTTTTTGTTTTTGGTGTGTTTACAGTAGTTGTGATTTGTTCTATGCTCATTTATGCTTTTTCATTATGTCCGTTTTATTGCCATAATAAATGTTTGTATCACCAACAAGATTCATAAATAATAATAATAATAACAATAATAATAATAATAAGAAGAAGCACAATACACCGGCTGAAAGTGCAAAATACTTAAAAAGGAATAATACATTGACTGAAAGTGCAAAATACTTAAAAAGGCACAATACACTGGCTGAAAGTGCAAAATACTTAAAAAGGCACAATACACCGGCTGAAAGTGCAAAATACTTAAAAAGGGACAATACACTGGCTGAAAGTGCAAAATACTTAAAAAGGTTCAATACACCAGCTGAAACTGCAAAATACTTAAAAAGGCAAAAAAACACCAGCTGCAAGTGCAAAATACTTAAAAAGGCACAATACACTGGCTGAAAGTGCAAAATACTTAAAAAAGGCACAATACACTGGCTGAAAGTGCAAAATACTTAAAAAGGCACAATACACCGGCTGAAACTGCAAAATACTTAAAAAGGCACAATACACTGGCTGAAAGTGCAAAATACTTAAAAAGGTTCAATACACCAGCTGAAACTGCAAAATACTTAAAAAGGCAAAAAAAAACACCAGCTGAAAGTGCAAAATACTTAAAAAGGCACAATACACTGGCTGAAAGTGCAAAATACTTAAAATGGCACAATACACTGGCTGAAAGTGTAAAATACTTAAAAAAGGCACAATACACCGACTGAAAGTGCAAAATAAAAAGGCACAATACACCGGCTGAAAGTGCAAGATACTTAAAAAGGCACAATACACCGGCTGAAAATGCAAAATACTTAAAAAACACAGCAAAGACAAATGCAACCGACCAGATGCAGAAGCGATGGCAAGATAAACCGCTTCTTGGCCAATACTTTTCCCGTACCAAACAAGGTGACGTAGACAAAACCTGTACCTATCAGTGGCTACGTAGTGCAGGGTTGAAAGCTGAAACTGAAGGTTTTATCCTTACTGCACGGGACCAATGCTTGCTAACTAGGAATTATCAAGCACATATACTAAAATATTGTGTCAGCCCAAAATGCAGATTCTGTGATAAATATCCAGAAACGATTGATCATCTTGTATCAGGTTGCACGATATTGGCACCAAGGCATGACAGAGTGGGCCAATATCCGCACTGGAAAATCTGCAACTTCTACGGGGAGGAAACTGAAAGAAACTGGTATGAACACCATCCATACCCGGTTACAGAGATAGGACCTGTTACAATTCTATGGGACTACACAATACACACTGACAGAACAATCAAAACCAACCGCCCAGATATTGTTATTAAAGACCACAAACAAAAACGGTGCCTCCTTATTGATATGGCAGTCCCTGCAGACTTCAATGTATCTTTGAAGGTATTCAAAAAGCTGTCAAAATACAAGGACCTTGAAATAGAAATCTCAAAAATATGGCATATAGGAACATCAACAATCCCTGTTGTAGTTGGAGCCCTAGGACTGGTTGGAAAAGATTCCATCAGACTAATTGAAGAGATTCCTGGAAGTCCATGCCTCAAAGAGATACAAAAAATTGTTCTGACAAGTACAGCCCACACTTTACGAAGGGCTTTATCTATGTAATATTTTTTTTTTGTCAGTGGAAAGTGTCATGATACCATTTCTAACCTTAGGTCCCTCGGCGGGACCCGGAAAGAAATGTGCAAACGCCAGATATCAAAGAAAATAATAATAATAATAATAATAATAATAATAATTGCTGGCCATTTGTATTCAAGTCTAGCTCCTAAAATTCCACAGGTATTATGGTCAGGTTCTCACTCCTCCCCAGCTTTTAGAACAGGAGTAGAGATTTGTTCCTTGTTTAGGAATGGCTTTTTGGTACCTTCTAAAGTCTACTTCCACACTATATTTCTAAAGTCTCCGCATGATCTCGGAAATGTTATTCACTAAATCTTGACCTTTTCAAGTCTCGAGTTAGCTGTTATCTTTCCTGCATAGCTCCAAGAACACTTCTTTCTCTTTCGCTAATACAACACCACATAATAACCCTCTAACTTGAGTTGCTCTTGGACCTTGTATTGAATGAACATTAGTAAAAAAAAAGCTGTAAAAATTCAGTCAATTAATCAAATGTGTCAAGCTAGTGTTAGTATATATAAAAGCGCCTTTAGGGCGTCTCGAGGCGATGTAATGGTTAGCAAGCTTGTGCCACATCTAAGCTACGCTTGGAAAATCACTCGGGGTACCTCGGCGTGGCGTAATGGTTAGAAAATTTCTCTCGCTAGAACAATTACAACTGAGTATTGAGTTCGATCCTCATTGGGTGCTCCATACCTTCGGCCTTGTGCCACATCTAAGCTACGCTTAGAAAATCAATATAAAAGCATATGTTGTGTCAGGTTATTTTGGTCAACCAATCTGATCGTATCCTGAGTTTTGTTCGATATGTGGGCTGCGTAAATTTAGCGGCGAGGCAAATGGAATCATCGAACTAGTTCAAACTGTCCTTTGGAAATATATGAACCTACCTCTTCTTTCCCAAATTAGTATTAAAATGGTAGAACAGACTGGACTCTGTAGCCTACGGCAACTAACCAAATAGAAGGACAACTTTGAATTCAAAATCGTGAAAGAGGCATCGCCTAACCACTCCACTGTCTTTCTCAAGAGGAGTAATGTCAAAAAATGTCGGTAAATTATTAGGACTGCGGTCTCTATTTTAAACACTCTGTCATTGTCTGTTAGAATAGACCTGAGGCGACGTTGAGTAGGAAATGCTGAGACAAGTACAGTTACAATTGTACTTAGTTTGATAGTGACTGTCTGCTTCTATATTGTGACTGTACGCAGAATTGAGTAAATATGAGCTTAAATGATGTAGAAGTGGGCAAGATAGACAGCCAGACGAACGGATAAACAGAGCTTGGGTGTGTTAAAGTAATACAGATTTCGTAAAAATGTGACTGAGAGCGTTTGATAAACACATATGCAGACAGTCATATCGATTATATAAGAGTTAGTAAAGTAGACAAAAATAGTGGAAAAATGTGACATGTGTCTTCGTGTATACGAGTATATGAATAGTCATTAGTCTTTTGTTAATCTCTGTTTTGTGTCTGGTTTTGTGTGTCTTTAAAATCAATATTATTCGCTACATACGCAGGCATGCGCAATACGTTCAGGTAGAATATGTACACATTCGAATAAATAGGTTCACAGCGTCTATCAGATAAGGAGACCAGTTCTTTAGATTTTTGCTATAACAGAAACCGTGTATCGTTCCAATACTGAGCCTATGAGCTAGTGTCTAGGCCAAAGTACGTCTACAATTTCGACTTGAAAAGGACCAGAAAGAAATCGGCTATTAACAAGAGAAAGAAAAATATATACTGCTTGTGTGTATGTGTGCGCGTATTCTTTTGTGTGTGTGTGTGTGTGTGCGCGTATTCTTTTGTGTGTGTGTGTGTGTGTGTGCGTATGCGTGTGTATGTGTGTGTATATGTGTATGTGTGTATGTGTGTGTATATGTGTATGTATGCGTATATGTGTGTGTTTGTGCGTGTGTGTGTTTGTGTGTGTGTGTGTAAAGCGTGGGAATGGAAAAATATCTGAGTTGGTATCCAGGCACGTTGTACGCCTACTCTGAGTCAGAAGCTTCTCGACTTTCTCAAGACATGTCTCTCGTAGAAGGAAAACACTGTTATCATACGTCCGGCATCGTTTGAATCTAGTAATGTAGAACCAGTCATTTCTTTTCGAACAAATTTATGCGAAATCACGAAGTGGGATTGCTTATGTGCAAAATTTTTTCCGCACATAAAAAAGAAAAACGAATTTCATGCACAGGTATAATTTGATTTATAGATGACCATACGTGAAATTGAGACAGCCATCTTGTTTATGTACGACTAGATGGTAAATTAGATAAGGTTTCCAAAAGGTCCTCCATCCAAGTACTGACCAGAGTCTGGGATGTACAGAAAGGGGACAAACATTGCTTAGTGCCACGAATGACGTTATAAAGAGGCATAATGGGCCCACGTCATATAAATGAAGAAGAACTGATACCAGCTAGACTTACAAACTTTTATAAACACACACACACAGTATAAATACGCTTAAATTCACCTTCATCCAACGGATTAATGGTAGAATATCTGACTGACGCCAATTCAGTCGGGTTTTAATCCTAGTCAGGGGCAACCGGACGTATAGTCACACTGATGAGCTGTGATACAGTGAAGCAGTCTGTCTGTGGATGACAATATATATGCTCCTGCGCCAACGGATTAGTGATAGAATCTCCGACTGACGCCTATTCACTCGGGTTTCAATCCTAGCTAGAGGCAACCGGACGTCTAGCGACACTGATGAGCTGCGAAATAGTCTGTCTGTGGATGTCTATATATATATATATATATATATATATATATATCTTGACCGTGTTTTAAAAAAACAACATTTTATAAAATAAATATGCAACTATTTCTTATTTAACAACTAAAATATTTCATCCTTGAAAATGACTAAATGTATAGCCGAAAGCGCTCGGATAAAAAGAACATTTGGAGAGTTTTTATATAATTTATCAACTGAAAAGAAAAAAAAATTAGATCGCATGAGAAATTGTATAAAAAACTAAACTGATTAAGTCCGACACTTATTTAATATATTTTCTGTTTATACGTTATTTTTATAGATGTAATTTATTGAAGTAAATAGTCTGTTTTTTTTTAATTAAACTACATTTACCGGCATGAATGTTTAATTAAAAAAACAGAGCATCTACTTAAATAAATTGTATCTTTAAAAATAACGTACAAACAGAAAATATATTAAATAAGTGACTGAGTTAATCCATTTCATAATATGACCGGTAAATGTCATTATTACTGTTTTATTAAAAAAAAAAAAAAAAAGATCGCTTAAATTACACATATGAAAATAACCAACGAAAAAAAAAATCGTGTATGTTAATTTATTGCTTGAACTTGATTTTAATGGCCAACCGTATTTGAGTAGATGCTCTGTTTATTTATTAAGCAGTATATTTATTTATTTACGTCATTAGATCTAGCGTACTTTTGATCTCTTGGCCACGAAGGACCAACCGGCTAAAGCAAATTCAGAATAGCAATTTTGAACACAGGCCTTTCCTGATTGTCGAAATATACATTTTTGAACAGTTTCATATCCTAATGTAAACAAAGAAAATTTTCAGGAATTTATCAATCTGACATAATTTAATTTATTACGTAAACATTATTTTTAATAGATACTCATATTTAAGTAGATGCCCTGTTTATTTATTAAACAGTTTATTTATTTCCATCTGCTGGCCTGAATATTCGAGAGGTCTTAGAAAAATATGGGCTCTCCGCATATCTCATTTTTTTTTATTTGTTTGTGTGTGAGTGTTTTGTGTGTAGGTGTGCGTGTGCGTGTGTGAGTGTGTGTGTGTCGGTGTGTGCGTCTACACATTACTAACTATAGTGCTCCAGTTGATGTTCTTATTAGTTTGCATAAGTACCCCCAAAAGCAATCTTTGTAGGAAAAATACCAGATATTTATCTGGAATTTTTCCTACAACGATTGCTTTTTTCCATCATTTAAAAGAACTTCCTGTTTACTCAGTCGTGAATTGAAATAATGATGAAATCAGCGACAGCTTCAATTAATGAAACTGCATAATTTCACACTTTCTAAAGCATTTGAGCGACACGTGCCTTTGACAGATTCAATGGGAGAATGAGGGAGAAGTGGCTTTTAAGGATATATTACTCTGAAAATGGCGGCAATTAGATCGAGTATCCGCTCGCCAAAAGAAATTATGTAAACTACTTTTTACAGTAATGAAAATGACGTTCGGTTAATTCGAGAAAAATTTATGCATTAAAATGCATAAAAGCATCATATGGTTTGCTATCAGTCCCCTTAATGAGTGGATACATTCTCCGCAAAACTCAGAGTAGGGACAGATAAGTGAACATTTAATTTTATTTATTTGTTGTTACAATATATATATATATATAAATATATACATATATATATATATATATATATATATATATATATATATATATATATATATATAAAGAAATATAGTCTTAATGTGTGCTATATTTATGGAATAAAGTGCTCAATATCAGAGATAGAGCGTGTGTAAATATAAAAGTGAACATAGAAGTCAACACTTAGAGGCGACAATCTGTTTCATGCTATATGCAATTGTCAGGCCTGACGATTGCATATAGCATGAAACAGACTGTCGCCTCTAAGTGTTGACTTCTATGTTCACTTTTATATATATATATATATATATATATATATAACTTTGAATTTCCAAACACGACTAAATAGAATTCAGAAAAACAGATGTTAAGTGCGGGGCTAGTTATCCAACCCAGTGGAATTGAAGTAACCTTACTAAAGGCACTTGTAGCACAAGGCACTAGATAGATAGCAAACACACCTACACAGACGCACACGCACACAATTGCATATATATATATATATATATATATATATATATATATATGTGATATCTATATCTCTACGTATCGCTCTCTCTCCATCTATCTAGCTATCTATCTATCTATCTATCTCGCTCTCTCTATATATATAAATATAGAAAGAGAGATGTTGATATATACGCTTTGTCAGATTTTGTTATGGAAGTCAATGATTTCGCAATAAAAAATCTTGCAAATTGATTGATTTGTTTTTTATGACTTATCAACCTTTTGCTAGTTATTTAAAACCAGAAAATATTTTTAGATTATTAGAATATTTTGGAGATCATAATGATTTACCAATAAAATTCCTATTAATTAATCCATAGTTGAGGGAAAGAAGTCGTGGATTCATACCTTTCCCAAGGATATTTGCGCGTAAGTAAATATAACGAACCCAACTAGAATTGGAACTCGGAGAGCTGAGTTCCAGTTTCCGATCCCTGATCCCTTATCCCTTATATCACAGGCCCATCCAAGATTACAGCAGCTGGTATTGCCAAGCGGTGGCCCATCTAGATACAGACCAAGCTCGATGTTGCGTAATGTCAGTGATCGTACGAGAACGTCATACGGCCGTAAGCCAAAAACTCTTGTAAAAGTTTCCGAATATATTTAAACTAAGCAATATGTTATGAGAATTTCAGTTTATATATACTATTATTAAAAATAAAAATAAAACATTGATAATAATTTATATTGTGAGGTGCCACATTTTAAAAACAACCAAACCTTGTTATGAATGAATCCAAACGATATAGGTCACAGAAACCTATTTTATTAACAAAATATTCCATAGAACTGAATACATTTTTATTTCATTACTTTACATGTTAATACAAGTTTCTTGACCTTAGATAACGTCAGTCAGATATTCTTTTATTCATTGATTTTATTAAGGTCTCTCCTATTTTGACTTTGGCATTACTTTTAGCTGTTTTTATTGCTTCTCAGAAGTTTTCTTTGTTAAAATAGTTTTCCGTTTTTCTATGCAACTCTTTTCATGATAGACCACGTGTTTTCTGTTGGATTAATATCTGAAGAGGCTGGCGGGCTATTCAGTTAATTTGGTTTCTTCGAAATATATTTTGGAAAGGTGTTTTTTTTTGTCGCATATGAAACAGCGTTGTCTTGCATGAATAAACTCCTTAGCGTAAAGCGTCTTTGGTGTGAGCTGTACACTTGATAAACGTCGAACCACTTACATTCTCAGCCTTAATCGTGACGCCATCATCGGCTTTGAAGACGTCTACAGTTTTACTGCCTGCTACTACCTTATGCTGTGTTAGTTTTATCGACTATAAATAGATTCATAAACACATTTGACACAAAATAGCTTTGTTTTTACTATTTCAAAGAACTGTTAAATGTTAAATATAAAAATAAAAGTCGTCGGCTTCAAAACAGATTGTATTCAAATGACATTTAACGAGTGAGATATATCTACTTTCGAGAGAGAATTTGATTTCACAGTGTCAGCTTATTTAGACAGTAGATTTATTACGTAAATATTTTTATGAAGTTCTCCATTAAGAGCTATTGTTATAATTTAATGGGAAAACGAAAGCAAAGTCATGCTACATACTCAACTGAAGGTTTCCTTTTAAATATTTCCATAGAATGTTTATGCAACGAAATTGGAACAACTGCAGACAGCAGACTGGCGTTTTTGAGTTAGTATCTTGCAGTCAACCATGCTCTTTTTTTGCTTCTTAGTAAATTAGCCATTCCGAAGATAGAGTAAAACCGTAACGTGTACAAGAATGGAGTAAGTAATAAGAATTATCTTTTTTGATGGCTGGATGGTAGATTTTATTGACATTGAATTGATCGTTAGAGAGGAGAAATTTATTTGTTAAATTCAAGATGTCTTTTTCTGTTTTATATTCCTTTCTTCATTTTTTTCTTTCCGTCTTTTTCTACTTCGTTTCTTTTCCTTCTTTTCTTTCAATTTATTTCCTGTTTCATTCATTGTTTAGCTCTAGTGAAGGATCATTACGTCTTGAGCAACCAAGGGCAATGACAATAGGCCATTTCAAAAAAAAATCCTACTTGGAGAACACTCTCAACAAAGAAACGATTGCCAATACGAAATACAGGACCCTCTTTCGTCGCAAAGACAAGATTAACAATCTGTACTACCGAACAGACATCAAGAGACATTGCTAGAAATTCGAATTAATCGAAGTAAAAGTAATGCGACAATCAAATGAGCCACATACGTTCAACATGGTCGCACAATGCCAAAATAGACATCTTTGGGCTGGGATGCCGGATGGCTTCCTCTTTAGCGAGTGAAAAAAATCTGATGATAGTGATGATGATGATGATGATGATGATGATGATGATGATGATGATGAACTACAAATATTTTACGGGTTCATTTTATTCAGCATAACCACGGAATTTTATTGGTTTTACGATACAGATATTTCCAGATTTGTCATCAAAGGCATGAACTCATCTCAATCCACAGAAAACAAGTAGCGTTTAGGCAAGATGTCCTTGGTCATTAAACAACATAAATTTTAGTTTGTTTCTGAGCGAAAAGTTTTCCTAGACAAATTGTTCCCAGTGAAGAATTGTGTAAAACAAGTCATTTTTTGCTTTGATCAGTAAGGTTTCACACAACAGATTTTACTGAGAAATACACTTTTTCGACGCTTGCTAAGGATTACACCGAAATTGATAAACATTGCCGGAAATCATGAGATGTAGAATTATTATTATTATTATTTTTATTATTCAGGATATTGTTTCAATTAATATTTTCATAATTGCTTATCACAAAGTCTCTACCACAAGGTTTTTTATTGTCGTATGCGCTCTATCACATTGTTTCTACTGTAGTACAGTTGTTTCTATTGTATTATGCGGTCTACGACAATTTTTTCTACTGTAGTACGCGGTCTACCATAATATTTCTCTTGTATTATGCTGTCTACGACAATGTTTTATTGTAGTACGCGGTCTACCATAATATTTCTCTTATAGTATGAGGTCTACGAGAATGTTTTATTGCAGTACGCAGTCTACCATTACATTTCTCTTGTATTATGCGGTCTACGACAATTTTTTATTGTAGTACGAGGTCTACCATAATATTTCTCTTGTATTATGAGGTCTACGACAATTTTTTGTTGTAGTACGCGGTCTACCATAATGTTTCTCTAAAAGTATGAGGTCTACGACATTTTTTTTTAATTGTAGTACGCGGTCTACCATAATATTTCTCTTGTATAATCCTGTCTACGACAATGTTTTATTGTAGTACGCAGTCTACCATAATATTTCTCTTATAGTATGAGGTCTACGACAATATTTTTATTGTAGTACACGGTCTACCATAATATTTCTCTTGTAGTATCAGGTCTACGACAATGTTTTATCGTACACGGTCTACCATAATACTTCTCTTGTATTTTGATGTCTACGACAATTTCTTTTATTGTAGTACGCGGTCTACCATAATATTTCTCTAGTAGTATGCGGTCTACGACAATGTTTTATTGTAGTACGCGGTCTACAACGTTTGTTTTTATTGTAATATGTGGTCTACAACTTTCAAAAAATCAATTGTCACATTCATTTCCTTAATTTCTGTTCTTTTATTGGTTCCGCTCGTTAATGTTTTCTTTTTGTGATATTCTCTCACATTCACTAACCCCCTTGCGTCTTAGTGGCTTTATTGCCTTGCTTAGACTGAAATGATTAAAAAATCTTAAACAAGTTTCAGAAATACATATGCAAACACTTCAATGGAAATGACAGTTCGATAAAATTATTTGGTAATCATCTTAGTATTTTGTCCCTTCAATTTAGTTTGAATGTTTTATTCGGGTCCAAATGCACAGACCATATCATTTCATTCGGTATTATCTATAGGATATTAACGTAGCCCTGTGTTTCAAGCTTCCGTATTTAAGCGTGTAAAATAAAACGAGTCGACATTACAACTTGTCAGAGCGGGTGAAGTTACCCCCTAATAAAAGGCGATCAGTAGCATCGGTAAATGGAAGTTTCAAAAAGTTCAATACAGATAATCGATCGGTCACAGACACTTTCGAATTCTTTCAGTCGTAAAATATTCAGGAATGCATAGATAAGGCTCCGAAATTAATTGAAAATGCTTCGTGCATGTGGAAACCTGGACACAATCCCTACACACAAATACACATGCCTAAAACATGCACAGACATACACAAATATACACACACAAACACGCATACAACAGTTTGTATTGCTTCCTAGAGATCTTTTTAGTATGAATTTTGTTTTCCTTTCTTATATTCAGCTCTTTTAATAATACACCATAATTCTTTTATTGGATTAATATCTGGAGAAGCAGTGAAGTCATTCCATTAATTTGTTTTCTAGGCCACCTTTTTTGGCAAGGTGGGCAATAGCCAGTTTTGCAGAATGTGAAAGAGCAATGCCTTGCATGCCAAATGCCTGAAAATTCTTGATCGTGACCATGGTCGGAGTCGTGACCTGCACGACTGAAAAATATCCTTCAATAATTCTTGGCATTTAGTTAATTCGATAAAGGGCCTTAAATCTTAAGACCTACAGTAACCAGGAAAACATTACTACACCATCCCCTACTGTCTTTTCAGACATATTTATTGATTACATTCATGAAGGACCTAACCTTTAGCCCAGCCATCAGGTCCAACCAATGTAGCTCTATATTCATCATTGAATATTATATTTTAGAAAGCAGTTTTCATGAAATTCATTACCAAAATTTCACACTTCTCTCGGAGATGTTTATTTAGTTTAGTTCCTCTTATGTCTTTAACTAATGTTCTTAATATTCGGCGACATTGTTTCTCTCTGTAGCAAAACCATTTTTCTTGTTTATTACACTTCTTTTTTATATTCATAAAGACAATTTTTTCTTGTTCTGACGGTGATTTCAATTTATTTTACATTATGATACATGTCTAAAATTTGTGAAATTTTCAGTATTGTGTTTCCATCACTAAATCTTACTTATTATAAAACGCAGATTGTGTGTGTGTGTGTCTGTACGTTTATATATTGGATCGGATTTCCTACATTTTTCAACCGATTTCAACAAAACTTCACAGGACTACGTAAAATTAACGTGCGGTGGTTCTGACAGCACCAAAAATTGGAAAAACACAATTGTTTTTGCACAAAATCAATTTGAAAACACGATTAAGAGGCATTAATGAAAGGGGGACAACTCATATCGAGTCATAGTTATTAATATCGAGTTATCGAGTTATACTTATTATAAAACCCAGCTTGGTTGTTTGTGTGTGCGTGTGTGTGTTCGTTTATATATGGGATCGGATTTCCTTCATTTTTCAACCGATTTCAACAAAACTTCACTTTGTTTTGGCAGGTAGTGTTTCTTTATTTTTACATTCAGAATACTTTAAAAATTCCATTTACTAGGCAATTGTTTATAATAAAATTCTATTCAATCGGTAGACTCAAAATGATTGAAAACAATGTTTTTGTTGGAGTTTGGGTTTGACCAATTCGTAAAAAAACAAAACAAAAAAACAACAACAAAAAAAAAACAAACTAATTAAGACATGCGTGTCCGTCCACCTTAAACAATAATCTTTGTCAGTTTTATTTTTCAGTTTTTATGATGGTCGATACTTCATCTATCTCTTACTGTTACATCCCCGGGCAATGCCGGGCTCTACTGCTAGTAAGATCCTAAATTCCAAGTAGGCCATCATGGTTTTTCACAATCTCCAACTTTTCATAACTCTAAATGTTGTTTGTCTTCTTATACTTCCCAAGCCACATTTTATCATCAATTTACGCAAGATCGTTAGGCAAGTTACTCGACGTTTTCCTCTGCCCATTCTTGCTTTTAATATGTCACGTGAGTATCAAATTTTTCCAAACTTCCTTTCTTCATTATGCGTTCCAGAAATTTCAACTGTCCCTAAATAGAAGTGTCCTTTTTGTTGCCATTTTCCTTAAAACTTCCTCATGTTCCGTCTATGGTATTCTCAGAAGTCATCTGTAGATGCACACTTTTTTTTTGCTAAATTTTCCTCTTCATCTGTGAGAACATTATCTATCATTCACTGCCATACAGGAAGATTGTGATCACATAGCATTTGGACAATCTTTTTTTTTTAAATTCTAATCACATTTTTGGGTTTCTTAATACTTTGTTTAGCTTTTGGAAGACATCTCCCCTTTTCCAATAGACGTTGAAATTTCAGTGTCAGATTTTCAGTTAAATTTCTGCATTTCTTTGATTGTAACGTCTCCATTTCGAAGTTCACATCTATAGCAGCTAGTCATCATACAATTGATAATCATCTTACAATGGATGGCGTTATTACAATTGATAGTCATCTTACAATTGTGGTTCTTCTTACAATTGATGGTCATATTACAATTGATGGCCATCTTAAAATTGATCGTCATCTTGCAATTGATAGTCTTCTTACAATTGATGGTCATAATATAATTGACGGTCTTCTTACAATTGATCGACATCTTACAATTGATGCAGTTCTCACAGTTGATGGTCATCTTACAATTGATGGTCATCTTACAATTGATGGTCATAATATAATTGATGGTCATATTAAAGTGATGGTCTTCTTACAATTGTTGGTCCTCTTCCAATTGTTGGTCTTCTTCCAATTGTTGGTCTTCTCACAATTGTTGGTCTTCTCACAATTGTTGGTCTCGTTACAATTAATGGTCATCTTACAAATTGTGGTCATCATACAATTGATCGTCATCTTACAATTGAAAGTCTTCTTACGATTGATCGCCATCTTACAATTGATGGGCTTCTTACAATGGATGGCTACGCTTAATATTTTGTTTCTATTTTGAGATTATATCTTTCTTACAACCCACGTTAAACTATAAATAACTGTCAATATCTCTATTGTTATATATTCTTATTTACAATATCAGGAAGAATTCTCGAGTTATTTTCCAAGTTCTTCGAAGTTAAGGCACATCGAGCCTGGTCAGTACCTAGATAGGTAACAGCTTGGGAATAAACATGCGCTGTAAGCTTTTATTTGGGTTTTGTTTAATGGACAATAGCTCGAAATTGTGAATCGGGCAACTAAGTTCTCATTCTTGTTGGAAATAGGTTATTCACTTTTATTTTCTTCCTCTTCTATGGGTTAATTAGTAAGACGTGTATAACTAAACCGTTATTATTTCCAAACAAATTCTTACAATTCAAAAATATTTTATGGCTTTAAATAAGCTACAGTGGGTTGATAATCCGTAAAAAACGAATCATTCAATAACAAAATCTCATACTACTAAATAAATTAGAGAAAATGTTTATAATCAAAACTGGTTTAATGAGCTGAAATCAATATGGTATATTTATCATATAAATTGAACATGGACATTTTATTAAACATGTTAATTTAATAGTAATTTAATTGTAAAAACATTGACTTGCATAATAAAACCTGACATAATGTCGATAAATACAGCAAAAAAACACATGCCTAGGTAAACAAAACCATACACATACACGCAAACGCATGCATCACACATAACACAAAACCCAAGCGCACACCACCACACACTTAATCAAAGGAACAGAATGACAAACCTGTTCACACATGGACGCATACATATACGCAAACACGTACGCACGGGCATACGTGCACACATACGCACTGACAGACACGCACGTGCATTAAACACGGGGGGAACAATAATGATGAAAGTACGTACCAATCGAAGGAATTTTAAAAAAAAAACTTATAAAATAAAAACATGAAAGAAAATTCTTAAAGCACTGTGTCTTTTAGATTTTCAATTGCATTTTCTAAATTTTTACTGAATTATTTTGCAATGTAAATCCGGCAAATATCATTTTACCATCAGAAATGAAATCCAATTATGGACAATATTGTTCAATTTGCATAACAATCGATATTTTTTGTTGCGTGTCTCTTTTGACAGTTTCCAACACAAAAAGAAATTGGTTTAAGTATGCAAATAGATTAAATAGATAACAGACGAAAATAAGTAGAAATACAACTATAACACCGAGAACAGTCTATCTATGAACCGAATTATATATATATATATATATATATATATATATATATATATATATATATATATGGTGCGATGGATAAACAGTCGTCAAAATTACGCAAAAATTAAAATAACACTGACATTTATTTTAAGTTATTTTTACTAAAATTACACAAAGATATATTGAAGTAATAAAGAGTAAATTTATTCATTGACTTGAACCACGGCCTCCAGACGACTTCGGAATCTCTTGCAACTCTTCTGGACTGTCTCCTTGGTGAATACTGCCATAAACCTTGCCTTCATGTCATTTTTGGTGTTAGAAGGAGTTTTTTGGTCTCTCGCTCAACTGCGTCCCACACATAATAATCAGCGGTGTTGCAGTCTGGGGAGTTAGGTGGCCAGATATAAGGGGTGATATTGTCGCACACATTGTCTGACAGTCATGGGTTCTTCTGCTTGTTTGGCATGGTGAAGAGTCCTGTTACCAGATATACTGTCTTCCAGTAGACACCCTCTTGATTCAGGGCAATGCTACCTTTTCAAGGCACTTGATGTAGGCCTCCGTGTGGAGTTCTTTTATTATCGGAACGATCAGTGAGTTTTTTCTAATTGCCGTACCTTCGTAAGCACCATTAGACTCATCGCACCCTTTCCGAATTCTCTGCACTGACATCAGATTGACACCCCCAAAATTTTCGTATTAGAGCTTCAGGTGCGAATGCTAAGCAGTGCAGCATGCCGTTTCCAAATTTCTGGCGGAATGAATTGCGCCATAGTGCTCCTTTTCTCGCAGACGGTGCCTAACAGACCCTATTTTACTGTGTAGTGGACAAAACCAAAAACAAACAACGGGCATGCGCGAAATTAAAAAATATTAAATGGCGACAATCGCACCTTATATATATATGATAAAATATAGTTTTAAGGTATACTATATTTATGGGTTAATGTGTTCAAAATCAGGGATAGAGTGTATGCAAAAATAAACATAATAGTTGTCATTGAAATCAAGACCCAGAGTCGACAAAGCTGACGCAGGTTTGAATCCTACTGGAGAGCGCATATTTTCTTTAATAAGATTTCTTGAACATTCAGGCCGGCAGGCGAAAATAAATAAATATAATCTTTAATAAATAAACGGAGCGTCTACTCAAATATGGGTATATACTAAACTAACGTAATAAATAATAATAATAATAACGATATATATATATATATATATATATATGTATATATATATATATATATATATATATATATATATATATATATATATATGTATATGTATGTATGTATATATATACGATTGAGATCTATCTCAAAACGTAGACAGAGAAATAAATTTTAACATGTTACTTAAAAAGGAAAAACAAAAACCGAATACCTTGCAAAATATCATCATAACAATAAAAAAAAATATGCTCTCGATACAACGCATCATAATATAAAACAAACGCAATACTTTAAACTAAACAAATAAGATAATCAACTCCCGATAAATTAAGATAAAATTTAAAATTATTTAATGAGTAAACAAATTAAATAAGAAACAAATTAATAAACTACGAAGATACACAAGA